>OX328011.1:15522641-15850141 GCA_946811545.1 Netelia fuscicornis | reverse complement strand
TCCCACCCTATCAGCCAATGACCCGAGATATAAAACTGACTGCGTAATAATATAACAAATAAAATTGACTGCTCTGAATTTTTCAACCTCAAATGTAACGCCCTACACTGTGCTATCTCTGCGCCAAGGGTGGGGGGAGTGGGCGGCTCCAACTCCTCTCGACGCGCTCTGATTGGACCAACTTTAAAACTGTATATCTCGTAAACTATTAAAAATATCCCCAATGTATATTTGCAAATTTTGTTTGTAATGATCCCATCTACCTTAAAATAAAGCCTGTTGCACCTTATGAAACTCACCCTGTATATATATATCATAGATGAGAAACTATATAGGTGTCTCGCGGTCTCGGGAGAGACGAACCCCCGCCGATGGTAATTTCATTTTCTCCGGTGCATTAAAATTTCTATAGAGTGTATAGGCAACGGGGGTAATCATATATCGCGAATGCTACGTCGAGAAGCCATCCACCCTGGGTTCGGAGTATCGTGTACACCCTTTACCGACTTCTCTCACAACCGCCTCGATTCTCCGTGCTATAATGACGTTAGTTCTGTACGATCGCGTACTTACGAGGTAAGACGTATCGCCTTGTAAAGGATATTTCGAGATCGAAGTTTTATATACACGTATATACATATGTATGTACGTACCCATACACCTATCTACGAAATATGTTCATTTCGCTCCTGTCGAATACGCCATTCTTCAACAGCGAGCGAAACCTCGAAAAAAAAACAATCTAAAAAACCTTGTCGACTTTTATTTTGTTTTTTAATTATTTTTTTCTCAACACGATTGTATTTATTCTTCCAGGAAACACAAACTTTCCCACCGTACGAATCTTTGTTATTTCGGAATATTTTCATCCGAGCGATTTATCGTTTCTTTTTCTTCTTTTTTTCCCATAGGGAATGTCCTGCGCCCATCATAGACGACTCGTCGGTGTATCTTTATATCATTTCCCAATTTCTCTTTCAACCCTCCTCCAGACGAGATTGATTTTTCCTCATCGTTGGTATACGATGGACTGGGATCTACCTGTACACACACACACACATATATATATATATATACTTATATATATGTACGTGTGTATGTATACATGTACATATATAAGGATCTCGCGTGATTCGTTATTTCCAGGATAGGAAACCGGCGTTTACGTCGCGGTGCCCGGAAATCGTTGTCCCGCCGCGGTGTTTCGATTATCTTGATAGGGGAGTCCCGCGACGACGTGTTTAATATATACTCATATATACATATATAGTGGATACGTATCCGACCATTTCGAATCGCGAACACCAATCCTATGAGCAGTAACGGCTTTTGGCTCATTGGAACAAGCAGAGATTTCGTGACAAGCTGGCAAACGCAAGTGTGCATCACCTCGTCAATTACAATCTTCTATAAAGCGATTCGTACACCTATTTTTATATATTCAAGCGAATTATGACGATTTTCATATTCGTGAAATGAATTTTACTAAACTGGATTATACGATTACAAAAATTTGTAAATAAGACAAAAACAATAATTGTTTGTCTTATGTAAATAAAATGTATAATGATATTCAAAGAAATAAAATAAAGTGTGTCTATCAAATTATTTTCGTGATATCTAGCTCGTATCGTCGCTGTGTTTTCCTTTTTCTCTCGTCGGGAAACAATGAAGAAGTCGGAAGAGACGAGTGTTTCAGGAATTCTCGAAAGCCAAAACCTTATTACAGTATTATAAGTCGCGGGGGACCGCGCATATGCAGTACAGTGGAAAATGTCAGTAATAATACAAGAGGGTAGGGTGTGTATAGAGCAGTGGCTAAATTACTTGAATTATTGACCAGGCTTGGGTGAATAATTTCTAAATGGAAAGCAGATTACAGTCGGTGAGGAAGGTCGAAGGAGAGATTATTCGTACGAAAAGAAAGAAAAAAAAAAAAAAAAAAAAACAAGAAAGAAAAAAGAAAACGAAATCCAAAAGTCAAGAACTCTAGAAATTATGTCGTTATATTTTTCCTACCGATTCCATAAATTACGACATAAATTCATTGGTCGTTAAAAAAAAACAGTCTCTTTATTTTCCCAAAATCGTACATTTTATCTAGATCGTAGATTCCAAAATTCATACGCGAGGGTAGAGTGTAAACGGGCGCGGCAGTAAAATGCGAATTACTGCAGTGCCGCAAAATATAAAAATTCGCATTATACTCACCGGAATATCACAATCTAATTACGTCGTTTGCCGTGGTCGTAATTGACCGGTACGAATAACAATGCAATGTTTAACCGTGACACGATCGCTTCTCCTCTATTTTGCATACGTGTTTATACGACGAAGTAATTACATTATAAAAATGTAATCGTTACAAACAAAATCTCTTTGTTTTAGATTTCCCATTGAAATTTCTCCACCCGTTAAAAAAAATCTCGGATTCATTGTTTTGTGTTTATTATCAAGATGCAAGGGTGTTGAAATTTTCTGGAAAACCAAAATTTTGAAGACCACCCTTTTTTTTGAAGCTTCCTAATAAATATGAACATACATTTTTTAATATAAATTTTCATATACAATAATAACCAATACGTCTTGACTCGTGGCCTGATAAATATGAATATACATTTGTTAATATAAATTTCTATATAGAATAATAACCAATACGCCTTGACTCGTGGCACTGGTGGGTTTCGATCGAATAACAAGAAACGCGTGAGGTGCGGAGGTAGCATAGTACACGAGGCATCGTACATTGCGACCGCAGCAGGAGGGTTGGGAAAATCGAGAGAGAGAGAGAGAGAGAGAGAGAGAGAAAGAGCGAGAGAAGGGCGAAAATAGGGGTAGGTAAAGCGACCCCTCAACCGGGATGTGTATACGCATAAGCATATACATACGTGTATAGCGCGTCGGTCGCAGAGCGCAGTGTGCCATGGGGGTTAGTCGGCTTATGGGGGGAACGAGAGACGAGAAGCACGGGGTTCGTGCGATTGTAAGAGACAGCGAATCCCGGTAGGTCGACTCGTCGGGGTTGCCAGCAGCAGCAGCAATGAACGCTGGGAGAGCGAGCGCGCGCGCCAGAGAGTGAGAGAGAGAGGATCGCGCACAACGCGGAGAGCTTAGCAGGGGTAGGGCTGCGGAAATCTGGGTCGCCCTGCACCGCGTGCGGGTCGAGAACTCGGTCAAGTTTTCTGCACCTGCAGGTCACACGCCGCGTCGTGCTTTTGGCATGCTTTTTAGGCCTGTTCTGCAGGCTTCAACCATAAAGCACATGCATAGTTATATCGGATCGAGAAAAAAAAAAAGAGACGAAGTTATCAAAGAAACTTCGCTCGAACGGAACAAATCTTATGCGAATAAAGATAATAAAATAAACGAGAATTTGATACCAAAAAATATCTCTCCATCAGGGGAATTTCATTAAAGTTATTTTATATCGTAGGAAATTCGATTAATTAATAATCGATTTTCACGATAAACCTCGTAACGTTGTAAAACAAATTTTGTTTTTTTTTTTCAACGAGGGTAAATTTTGTTTACATCGATCTGACAAACGTCACGCGTGTCGAGTTTTTGGAGCATAAATCTATCTATTTGACCGAAAAAAAGCTTTGTAGGAAGAAGAATAGGGAGTAATAAAAAAAAAACAATTAAGTCAAAACGCTGTATGGCCATTTTTGCTAGGCTCGTGTTTGCGCGCCTACCGTCGCTTTTCTCTGAAGCTAAAAATGTCACAGAGTATCTCGCGTGGTACGCTCGTCGCAGTCATTAGCGTGCGTGGCGTGATGGCCGAGAGGGAATATCGCTGGAGGACCCAACGCACTCGTATAACTCGTCGGAAGGAGGGTTTTGTACAAATACACACGGACGTAAAACTTACACCCACACATAAACGCTCGCATACACAGAACCACCTACACACACGAGAGAATTCCCTCTGGTGTAGGTTTAAGCCGAAAAAACGAGAGAATTAATATGACAAAATAGTGGGAAGGATTGTATGTGTGTGTGTGTGTGTGTGTGTGTGTGTGTGTGTGTGTGTGCGTGCGTTTGCACACCGTGCACCTGCACGTTTGTTCGTTTCTTTATTTTATTTTTTTATTATGGAGCGATAAATTTGATATCCGTGAAAGAAAGATCTCGTGGTCGTAAAACAAAAGTATATGCGTATACAAAGAAGGGCAAGGTCCAACGATCAAGCTTCCATTGCGTCAACCAACTTCGATAATCGATTTGTCATTATGCGTGCGTGCTCAAGATAAATTTCTACCTGATATTTTCTTCTAGTCCTACGCATACACACATATAAACAACTATTATGTTACAAATACAGTCGTCGAAATAAGGGTTGGATCGTTCAATCGTGCCACACTCTTTATACAGGGTGAAATTAAGGTATGTCGTGTGGGTGAGTGAAAACAGGGTGAAATTCATTCGCAAAGAAATAATATATTTTTATTTCTTATCAACTGGTCCAACTTTACCGAAGTTCCTTTCGATTAATATTGTTTTTATTTCAAGTCCAACGAATGATAAACAAAAGTAATTTTACCGGGAAGTCGATCCTCCTGGTTCGAGGGTAGGGATTGTTTGCATACAAATTTCAATCTCAATCTCCAAAGTGGTGGTGGAAAAGTAACAAAAAAAAAAAAATAAATGAATAAATAAAATTAAAAAAAACAGTTTACCCGGAATACTGGCTGCCTGACATTCGGTCGCGAAAGCACGCATACAGATATCGTAACGTAGCGTAACGTAACGCAATCAGTTAAGGGTTGAAACCAGAGTAGGGGCATCGTCAAAAGTGCGCGCTCACGAGCTGCCCGGACAACGATAGAGACACACAATTATGTACGAACGTATACACCAATGTACACGTATAAAGTTATATATACGTATGTGTGAATGTAGATATACAAGGATAGACCGATAGAGAGATAGCTATAGAGTTATATACGTGCAATGGAGAGGGTGAGAGTGAGACAGCGAAAGAGGGAGGGTAGGCCGCGGGGTTCACGGAGTGCGCTGACCTACTGTTCCACATTCGCCGTGTTCCAGCAGTCTTTCCCGAAGTTCGATGTGTATCTATGTGCATGTGTGTATGTGTATGTGTGCCTCTCTCTCTTTCACCCCCTTTCTCGTTGTGTGATTGTGTGTATATGTGTGTGCGCGCGCGGATAGCCCGGCAGGCTGACTACTGTCGTAGGGGTTGATTCTGGAAGGGAGTGGGGTGTGTGCAACGACGAGAGAGAGAGAGAGAGAGAGCGTGGGGTGGGCGAAAACCCCAGAAACCCAGAGCACCCACCCTTCCCCACGTGTATCTCTCTCTCTCTCTCTCTCTCTCTCTCTCTCTCTCTTTGCCATTGCCTACTGCTGCTGCCGCTGCTGGTCACGGCAGCTTTAAAGCTACCGGAGCTCTTTGCATGTTTTTTTCTCTCATTTTTTTTCTTTCTTTAATATCTCTCACATATCCAAGTCTGCCTTCGTGCCTAACATGAAAATAGAAAACTGAGCTATTGAACTCCGCAATCGTACATTCACACATGTTAAAATCGTTTCGATGGGATGAATAAGAACGCACCCCCGTACGTGTGTTTTTGTTCCTTTCGTTGTTGTCACAATCGAGTCCAAAACAAGGAGGCGCAATTTTTCTTGCGAGGGGCTGCAAATTGTTGATTATTTTTGATTTTTTAATTTCCCTATTTCGTTTCTTTTATAATGTCTGTTATGAACCATCCGGTCCTTCATAAAGATTGAATAAATGAATTTATACATCGATCCGCCATATTTTTGGGTTCCATACAATTCTTTAAGTACGCATACATAATTTCGAAGGTAAACTTTTTTTTTCATTGTTATTTTCTTTTCTTTTATCGTTTCGAGAGATTTAGTTTCCCATTAATCTTCCATATATCGACGAAACACGGTGACGGAGCGGACAAAAATACGTCGATTCTGATCGATCACTAACGGACAAACCCAAACCTCCCGAAACATTCGATTATCTCGAATCACTCGTCTCGATGCTAATCAACTAATTTCTCTTTTCTTTTCTTGTTCCAACCCCCATCGTCTCGATCCCCGTTCGACAAACGTGTTCGGTCCCTAGAGCGATCGTTAAATTTCCGAAAATTAAATCGTGACCGTCTCAAGTCTGGATTGTCGTAGGTTGATACCGCGTGCCGCTTCGTTGTCACGTCGTGTCCGCCTCAATTGTATTTTCCAACACTTTCCTATAGGAAAATACGAGAGACTCGAGGACAAAAAGAAAACAATATCAAGCGTTCGCGTGCCAATTACATAGTCTTGTAATGTTCTAGGAAGAGGTTGAGGGCATTATCATCGTGAATTTAAGTACAACCGGAGAATGAGAGACGAGACAGTATCGGGAGGGGCTTGAGAATCGGTAAAGTCCACGAGGGCGGAGAGGAATAAAACGAGCCAAATAGAGAACGAGAGAGAGACGGACGGAGAACGTGTGTAATAAAATAATATCGCGTGTCGCAGCGATAGACTATAATGGCGGCGGGCTTCGTTCCGTAGGGGTTGGGGGTGTACTAGCCGACAAATACATATATATATGTGTGTGCGTATGTATGTATGTATGTATGTATGTGTGGATGTATATTAGAAAGAGGGAGAGAAAGAGACAAGAGACAACACCGGTGAACGGACTGTAGAGAGTGAGAAAAGGAGAGATGGAGAGGGAGAGAAAGAGAGAGCGAGTGAGAGAGGGGGGGTTGGAAAAAGGCTTTTCTCGTGGCGATGCTCCCTCGCGCCCCGTTGCTAGAAATTAATAACGGGGTGTCACGCAAAACGCGATACGCTACTGAAGGTTTCGTCGCCAAGAGGGAAACGCGGGTTCTGTCGAAAGCGCAACCGAGCTTTTTAGCCCGCATGCGTCGTAACAACCCCCGCCGCTTCTCTCCGCAGTATCGGGTTTTATATAGATAATACCAACACACCCCGAAAGTTCGCCCGAGTCTTTTCGTCGCACTCACGTGGTGCGGCCGGGAGAGAAAGCCCCGTGCTTTATTCACCAATACAAACGTTCCACACTTTAGGCAACGGTGACATCTGGCGAGCTTGCATCGAACGTAACCGACGATTCCACCACGGGGGATGAGAAAATGAGCGGGAGACTTTCGAACGAGGAACGAAGGAAAATTCCATGGTTTCTCCTTGAATGAATTGTTATTTAAAAAAAAAGGACAATTTTAATCGCGCGTGCCGTCGAAAATCTAGGAGACAAAAAACTCGTTTGTTTACACTCAAAGCTCCATTTTTTTATTAATCATTTTCATTCTTAAATAATCGCAAGGTAATTTACGAAAAATTTAAAGTTGCCTGAAAACTACCCTTGAAAGCTCGAGTCTTCTGTGTCCTTGGAAAAAATCGTGCGAAATCTGTGATAAGATACAATCTAAAGGACAAATTTGATTTTTCGTTGAGGAGTTCGAGTCTCGTAGTTTGCTCGATGGTCGAGGAAACGTTCGAAACTACCCTGGCAGTTTTCCCTCTACACAAGCTCGTTACTTCGCGGCGTGGAAATATTAAGCTCGGCTTTGATACGGCCCTGAGCTTTCGGTACGGCTCTCGTGCGAGTGCGAGAGAGTACAGTCCACGACACGGCTCTCGGCGTAACGGGGGAGAGTAGAGAGCAAGTCGAGCGCGAGTGGGAGAAAGAAAGTGAGTCGGATAGACCAGCGAGGAAAAGAGAGAGAGTGAGCGCGCGAAGTAGCATGACGTGTGAGCGGGAAGGCGAGGGGGTTTGATTCGTAGCGAGTGAACGAGCGGAGCTAGAGAGAGAGAGAGAGGGTGAGATAGAGGCGAGGTGCGACGGGGGAAAATAAGGAGAGCGGCAGTAGGGGAGGGGGGGATTGGTTCGTATATGCGAGGAAAACGTAGTCGAGCGACCGTCCCGCTGTGGCCACGAGCTCGATGCTCGCGTAGGTAGTGAGTGACTTCTTGCGAGCGGACAAATAAAAAACGGGATTTTGATTTTTTTTTATTCGTACGCAACATAAAAGAAAGATTCCCCGTTTGCGACGAGTTGTATATCATCGGGCGAGACAAAAATCGAGCGAGGAGAGAGAGAGAGAGAGAGAGAGAACGACGAAAGATTTTGAGAGCGAGATAGAGAGAGAGAGAGACGGAGAGTGAGTGAGAGAGAGAAATACCCTAGCGGTGAATCGAGCCGAAAAATTCCTTTCGGTCAGTCGCGAAAAGACGAAAGTTTTTTTTCCTCCCCCCTGGAGGGTGTTAATACGAGATAAAGGAAATCAGAAAGTAAGAGAGTTAGAGCTCGAGGCTGGTGAGTGCTTCGTGTGTTCGTGTCTGTGCGTTATAATTTTTTCGAGGGTGAAATCGAGTCGGTTCTTTTTAACGGGCTAAACAAGCGGCACGGTCGGTGTTATGCGCCGGTGGTACAGTGGTGGTTGACAGAGTGGTTGGTGAACGCGGTGGCGACGGCAGCTACGACAACGACAACGACAACGACGAACACGACGACGACGACGACGACGACGACGACGACGGCGACGACAACGACGACGACGACGAGGACCGAGACGGAGACGGTGACGGCAACGGCCACGACGAGAACGAGGACGAAAACGAAGAAGACGAGGACGAGAACCCAGGAGGGTGAAAAGAACGATCACGACTGCGACGACGACAAGGACGAGGAAATTTGTTATTATCGGGACGAAAGAAAATGCCCACGAGAGGAATAATGTGATCGACAAAATTTTCTGCATTATCGAGAGAACATACACACAAAATATACAGGGATGATCTGGCCGTATTGACGAGCCAGAGAAGAATAGAGATAGAGTGAGAGAGAGTGAGGGAGATAGTAGAGGGAGAAAAGAAGCTGCAGAGAAAGACAGAGAGAAAGGTGGCCTAGGCAAGGGTGTAGTAAGTGATAGAGGCCACGGAGTTGATATAAAGGCCAACCGAGAGTGTATACGTAGAAGAAGAGAAAAAAATCGAGGAGAGCTAAAGTAGTGCAGCGGTAAAAGTGCGAAAAGCAAGACGTAACCAGAAGGCATTTATATCTCTATATATACATAGATATATGTAGAGGGGTATGTGAAAGAGAGATAGAGAGAGAGAGAGAGAGAACGAGAGAGAGAGAGAGGAACGACACGGCGAAGCCAGGAATAGTCGCGAGAGTGAACGAAGTGGAAGAGGAGGAGGAGGAGGAGGAGGAAGACGAAGAAAAAGAAGACGAAGGATCAGCAAGGAATATAAGGGGCGAAAGGAAGAATAATAATAAGAAGAGGCAAAAAAAAGTAGAAGTTCGGGTTAAAAAAGGTGCACGCGAGAGGTGGTAACGGCGTTTGTGTGTTAAAGTGGTGTCGTGTACGGGGGGTGTCACGGGAATCGCCAGCAGGGCAGAGGCTCGAACGCATGTAGGAACATGGCCGCATCCAGCCCCTGCCTCCCTCTAGAGGTGAGTGAGAGCCACCTGAGAATATAAGCAGCCCACCACACTAACTATCGATATATCTGTATCGTTCCTGTAGGGGATGTTTCTTTTCTTTTATCATCATACTGCTATACTTTTTCTCGTCTCAAGATTGGTTCGACAGTGAATATTTTGGAGAAAAGGGTGAGAATGGGGTTAGAAGAGAAAAAATGTCGACAGGCTTTTGGGGAGGAAGAATAAAAATTGGGGGTTAACGCTGGCGGATACATTTTTGACAACGGGGATAAATTTGCGATTAAATTTGGGGTTTAGAATGGGGGGTGCGATATTAAGGGTTGCAATAACGAACGACCATTGGAGGTGCCAATGAATATCTTCCTCGTGACCTTTCACCTATAACTGTCTGATTTATTTCTTTCTTTCTCACGCTGGCTGATCCTCCCATTCGTGAATTCGTGTTACCACTAGCTAGTTTGTCGACCTAAGCGTAAGCACCTGACTGCGACTATCGCGGTAATTGACGAGAAATATCGGACTGTGCTCGTTGGAGTTGGATTACAGCGATAGGATGATAATTACATTCATGCCCGCGAGGAGAAAGACTAATTTATACCCGACAATAGTTCTTCCCCCGAGATGGCAGTCGCGAAATCATCCCCATAGAAAAAAAAATTTCTCGTTGAAATTGTATTTTAAAGGGATAACAACATTTTTAATGAAAAAGCACAGAAATGTCTCGAGACTTTTTATCTTTATTTCAATCTTTTGTAAAGTTGAGATATACAAAAGTATCGTGTAGAAGAAATATAAGCGCGTTTTGATAATCTTATAGACTTGACCCTAATATTAAATTCTTAAGATCACATTTATTTAGCTTGTATTGATTTTGTTAAAATAAAATCCTCACGAGTCAATCTCACGGTTGAAGAGTTCGAGCGGGCTATTTGAATCACGTATTTATGTGAGATCTTGGCAGAGAGCTTGCCAAGTTGCTCTCGGCAAGAATTCGTGTATCCCTCGTCTCGATTTTCTCATATCAATAATTGTAGACGAAAAGAAGTTTTTAATTATTACGGCCTCGTTCGATAAAATTGTGCATGTTCCTTTTTCTTACACGTATAGTTTGTAGATTCTTATCAAAGTTTAAAAGCACAGGGTGTACCCCGAAATCCGAGTAATTATCGTACGGCCACGACGAAAAATTGCTTTAAAAACCTTGTAAGGTGTGTTTACGGCTGACTAAGCTCAACAACGGTTGAAAATATACATTGACGATTGATTTTTTTTATTCTTTGAATATTCATAAAAATAATCATAAACGATTGCCTCGAGCAATTTTCTCCGTAGGTTTAACGATGAGAAAAAAATATGCATGTACACACATTTGCGCGATAAAGAAAGAATTGAGATATCGGACACGCGAACGCACGTGCGGTTACGGTGCAATCGACTATATATACGGGTTACCGCAACCATCTCGCCCCGGTTGATATATCGTTAATTAATAACCGTTGGAGTTAATTAACGTTGGTTAAGGGTGAAAACAGGATAGAGAAGGGTAGTTGCTCGTCACGACAGAAGAATAAAGGGAGAAGTCGAGCTTTTTTTGTCCGGCACGTATATATGTACATAAAGGGACGAAGGGCTGGAAGGGGAGCATTCGTTATCGTAAATATCGCGTCGGGTCGAGCTTTTAATTTGAAACTCTACAACATTGTGCACTATATACACGTGCACTCCTATCTGTATCTAAAAATACACCCACACACACACAGACACACATCACGAGAACTTTAACGCTACGATACGTATCCCGGGATTTATTTATCCACGAAAATCGTCCGAATTTAATTCTCCATTTGATCGATGACTTTCATTTAAAAATTCGCAACTCCCGATTATTTCCCGAGCCCACGAATGTCGAAAGTTTTCCCGAGATGAGACGGAATAGCTCGATCACAGATATCGAAAAAAGTTGTAGTTATGCTGACGTGGTAGCGAGAAAAACGAACGGAACGCCTGTCTGACCATTTACGCGCTTGTACTACTTAGACCCGCTCGCAAGCGGTATCGCCACATTGACCGGCTGACCTCATACCACTGCTCAATTGCGTGTGCTCGCTAATATACCGTAGGTAGTTATAGATATTCAAATTTATATATTATATACTTATATAGGTATATATGTGTACATACGTGTAGACAGTCATGAGCAAGCGCTTTTTCGAAGGAGAAACAATTTGACAAGGGCTTCTATGATGCGATATACTCGTTTGTGTCGCAAAGCCCACCAGGTCAAAACGTTCCCGAGACTATAGTTCCCTATACATATATCATATATAGCGCGCTCGTCGTTGGGTTTGCCGTGGATGGTTGTAGTTGTAGGAGAATCCATCGGCTTTGTTCACATACACGTGTTCCAATCGTCGCGGCGAGGCCCCCCTTCAATTTGCAAAATCGGTCAGCGAGACGTTTGACACGCTTTTACATTTGTTGTATTGCAATCTGACACTCTCCTCTCTAGTGACCCAGACGCACTTTGAGTTAAAGTGCAAATTTCTTTTTTTTCTTTTTTTGAAATTGTGTAAAACTTCAATAAAATGACGAGAGCACGAATATTTTGATGAAACCACTTAAATTTTCTTGCAAAAATTAATAATATATTTTTCGATTTATCAAGTATCCAGGTGATTTTAGTTTATAGTTGGAGTGTAATTGTAAATATTCTAAGCAGACATTTCACGAAAATTGTAAAATGCTATATCGATTGCACAAATTTTAGGATAAAAATTTCTTTATTAAAAAAGGGAGAAAGGTTTTTATTATGTTATTTTCTACTTATAAAATGTCAATTTTGTTTAACGAAAAAATTGAGCCGCTGACTATTGGAATAATTTTCCCAAGCACGTGTTAGATTAGTTTCTCTCGTTGGACGAGCTGCCTAATAGCTTTTTTCCTACCTGTCGACTCTTCTTTTATTCCACTCTCTCTCTTCCTTCTCTTCTCGCCTTGTAGCTGTTCTTCCATTCTCAACCGTTTGTTGAGCTTTTCGCGGGGTTGGCAAGCTTGACGAACACGTACACAGGCACACGATCGTAGAAGAGTGAAAGATTGGCGACAGTGGCGGCAAAACGCCACGTGGGACGAACGAGATGTAAGGAATTGGTTTTCGGTTGGCGGTACTGTAAAATCTCTTATCTTCGCTCGTGGATGACACTATTCGCAGGTTAGCCTCGTTGTGCCGCGAGGAGGGTAAGAGGGAGAGAGAAAGAGAGCATTTTCCAGGGTGGTATTCGTTTTTCGTTCGTCATTGTCGTCGTCGCCGTCGTTGCGAAGTTGGGGAGGGGTTGTGTGTTGCTCGCGACGATGCGAAGAGGAACGAGTAGGATGAGATGGTTGCGCGTCGACGGGTGGTTAGAGGACTTGCAGGGGAGGAAGCAAGGGCGGCATGAATGAACGATCAATAGATATATAGTTACCTGGCATCCCGGATACATCTTATACCCATACGTAAAACATGTTTCGATAACACTGGAAATCATACACCAGGATTTTTAAGAAAAACTTGCACGAGGAAATTGATATAAAACAAAATCACAATTTTTACGATGTATTTGTAAGAATGCTTATCACAGTCTTTATCAATGTCTTGATCGAAGTAACACGTGACTAAATTTATACGACGAATTGAAAATATTTCGTGCCAAATAAAAATTAATTGACAGCCCCGCGAAGAAAAGTTAGAAACGTACTTGTTGAAAAATATTTTACAATTTTTAGTAAAATTTTGTTCTTTGTCTCAATATTTTATTTGAAATTGTGAAAGATTTTACAGATAGAGTTTCCATTAACTTGTTGCCGTACATCGTCGGAAAAATTTCATTCTCATCACTTTGCAATGTGAAAGTTCCAATTTTCGATGAGAACTAATTGTACTTAAGTATCTCACGTCCGATATCAAGGGAGTGGAAAGCGTGGCTTAAATTGCCAACCGATGGACAATCGGCGTGTAGAACCCTCGTCAACGTATTCTACTATAACTTCGCCAACCCAACAGATTCTATACCCGTTGAAAATGTCTTGTGAAAATTTCTCGGCCTCGTTGCCGGTTCATTGTGGCATGAAAAGCTCCGCACGGATTCACTGCAAACGAGCGTTACTTATCGACCCGACAAATGTAACATCAAAACAAAACTATTGTGACTTACTAACGCGCACGAATTCGATACTGAATTACGTTATAATTTGTTTCAACCCCGTTCCCTCACTTGCGCAAGTTTGTTTCATTATTAATTTTACTATCTAATTAATTTTGTAAATTCAATTTACCTTAATTACAATTTTATCCAAAATACACGTTTAAAAAGTTTGTTGAAATTCAAATGGCGCCCATCCAAGTTTGAGTCACGTTTCCCCCGTCGCAGATCCGATGACGCATCAAGATTTCAATTCGAAACTGCAGAGCTCTAGCGCGATTCCAGAAGATATTGCATTTTTTTTCGTCACGAGAATGAAATAGTAATAGGGAACGTCCACATGTGTGTACAGCTAGAGAGAGAGAGAGAGAGAGAGAGAGAGAGAGAGAGAGAGAGAGAGAGAGAGAGAGAGAGAGAGAGAGAGAGAGAGAGAGAGAGAGAGAGACTCCTCCTGGCTGTCCGCTGTGCAAAGATGACTTCATTCGGGGGCGGAGTATCTGACGCCAAAAGAGAATGAGTTCTTGGTATCCTTGAAAGGCGTCGCGTCGTCCTTGAAGACGCAACGATACCCTTATGCTTGAGTCACAATGGGGGTAGAGAATTTCTAGGATTACTATGCATATACGCATTAAATCGTATAATCGTGAAGTTCCAGGAACTGGACATGACTCTGGGGAATACCATTTTTTAATTTATTAAATTGCAGTCACGTGTTTAACAAAAATTTATTCGCAATCATTCGAATTTATTTCTCTCACAGGGCAATGATGATAATATTTATAATGAAATATAAAATAGAGTTTATTCACTTGTTACGTTTATATTACTACGTTAATAGCTTTTAAGCTTGTGTATTTTTTTCATCCCCTATTTATTCGTTTCTTGGAAAAACGTGAGTCACCGAAAGAACGCGTCATGGAAAATCGCCCAGTCGAGAAAGCGAGGCACAAGTAGAATTATCACTCTCAGTACCGAGCCATTCGTTCAAGAACATCGTGTACAAAGCGTTTTCCCGATAGATCTGAAGGGGTTTAAGCCCGTCTTGTAGTGTTAACGGGAGAGAGAAAGCACCAAGATTTCGTGATGAGGGAAATGGAGGAGACGAGAACAAGGCAACGTTGCCTGCTGCAGTTTCCGCTTAATGGTTGTCGTGTCTGACACGTACGGGACATTACTACTCGTAGTCCGCATTGCCTCTCGTCCGGCACCGGTGTGCAGTTACCCTACGCGACTTTTCGCATTGGGCGTCTCGTGAAAAGACTTTTGACATTTTCTTGCGAATTCAAGAGATGAAAAGTCCCTTAACACCGCAATTTTTTAAATATTCGTAGATCAAAAATAACGAAAATTTTCATCGCTATGACATGCAAAAATTTATAACTTTTCTTTTTTTTTATGAGTTGATAATTGTTTTATAAAATTGCCAATGCTGCAGAGTTATCACTCGGGTTTGCAGTGTATTTTTATTATTTGAAGAATAATAATAACGCAATCGTTCTACTTCATTCGAATAACGAAGTGAAAATAATTTTTGTCGAGTGGTAAATACTTCTAAATACATTTCATAATTTTCTTACTTATTTACGTATAAAGAAGTGGCATTTACTGTTTTATTTGGCTCATAAAAGCTATCGGAGGTAAAAATCGATCGACTCTTTCGTGGAACACGAGATTTTGTCTTTCCTTATAGGAGAGCGACGATCTCCCAGTAGCGACTGCCAGTGTTGGGTCAGACGCTCCAGGGTGTTCATATACGATCGGCCGTCACTCTCATCCTATTTCATTCTTCGCAGCTCTCTTTCACCGCGATTGACATCACACAATCTGCCAGCATCCACACGTCACCGCCCTTTTGACGTCACGAGACTGAATGCTCACTTAAGGTGCGATAAAATCGTTCCGCCCACACTCATCAATCGCTATCAACGTGTAAACATCATTGTCCACGTTTCTCCATCCCGTTTTAAGTCGCTCGTCCGACGTTTTTCACGTACTCGCGCGTATACAAAATACATTTTATTCCCCTCTATACTTTGATTTATTTTTCGTAGACGCTCATCGATAATCTGATGTCCGATAGACAAAAGTGTTTATCGAATGTCGTCCAAACGATACGTGTACCGTACGTAAACCCTTTTATTTATTATCGGATATAGACTTATCGACGATTCTTTCAATATCGACTTTTTCCATACGTTTAAGTTCGTTCCATTGTTTATGCCGTTTGGCACGAAAAAAAAACTGTACGAACTGTCGATCGATTTTACAATTTCGTTATTGGTTGGCCTATTTTCGATATTTCAATAAATTTGCATGAATATCTAATTTCCATCGTACGTTTACAAAAAACAAAATCATTGTTTTTTCTTTCGTTTTCGCTAAAATTCAGTACACAATAAAGTTGCATAGTTGCAAATTTCTTCTCTATCCAAATCTGGTTTATGACGATATATGATAACTCGTCGTAGATATGTGCAATGTATGGCACGAGTATTAGGTAGGTCCGTTCGTACACTCTCGCACTCTTGGGTTTCTCGGGGCGTCCTCCACCTTGGTCGTTTCGGGGCGGGGGCTTATCGATCCGAATTCCGAAATTCCAACATTAGCGTCGAGTACTCTAGCTCTCGCTCTTTCCATCGGACGCGCTTCTCTTCTAGCTGAGCAAGCGTCAGTGAATGACGTCATCCTGTATCGGACGAGACTGCTCGTTCTACGAACTCTCCTCGATCGGGGGGCTGACTACTTTAGAAAACTCCTCTACACTCGCCAAAGTACCAACGTCCATGACTGTATACACTGTCACTTGACAAGAGCCCAAATCTACATCGTATCTTCCTCGATGAAAATCTACTCCCTCTCAAATACAAATCTCTTTTTTCTTTTATCCACTAGCTACGAATTAGTGCTTTTCTCAAATTATAATTCCACCGTCGAGACGGAAAATCGACTTGACCTTAAACTACCCCTATTTACTCATCAACCACCCCATCGCCTAATTACCCTCCAAACGTTAGTTACGACATTTACCGTTATTTCTTTTTGCATAATTCGTTCATTACCATTTCCACATATCAATGAAAAGAAAGTACACATAAGTCAGCGAGTAATGATCGTCGTCGGTCCCGTTATTCATTGCCTTCAATTTTTACGACCGAGTCTTATCGTAAAAATGGGACGAATCATTTTGTCTGTTCCATAAAATTTCGTACTGCGAGGTTGAAAAAAGGAGTAAAAAAAGAAGCGAAACATTCACGCAACTAATATTTATTCGAGGATGCGAAAATGATGCGTCACTCCCCGTAATGTAGTCCGATATATCTTTGGCGTCCGGTGTCGACAAGGGCGGAGTCATCATTCCCAACGCTTTTCCGTGCCTATACAGGGTATATACACTCTCGGTGGTCGCGAAACATGTAGGTACTTCATATAGGAACGCCGGCCGGCGGCGTCCTCGATTCTCGAGTATGTGTGTAACACTGGGTGAACCGAGTGGGTGGCGGATTGGTGGGGTGGGGGAGGTGTAGGAGGGCGAGGGAAAACGCTTGCAAGCTCACAAGGTAACCAGAGAGCAGCAGCACGGAGTACGTTGCGGATATAGAAAGGCTGGTGGGGAGAGGAGAAGAAGGAGGGGGGGGGGGCTGGGGGTGAGATTGGTGAGAGAAGAGGGTGGGGGAGGTGTAAGGGTTCGAGAAAGGAACGCACGAGCTAGCCACACGTTGGCGGCGACAGGATTGTGACGTAACCCCACGCTTATCTCAAAGCGAATATAGACCTAAAGGCAATTTTGTCCGAGGCATGTAGGTGGTTATTATAGCTTGACTAAGGGGCGTATACTTCGTATTCTCATTTTATCTGCCTAGAATCGTCTTCACCCGCATTGATACACGCTTTTTTTTATTCCTTTATCGTCCGCTGTTTCTCTCTTTTTTATGTTAGGCGACTGTCTCGTCCGAAATTTCGTTTTGCTGTTCAACTTTCAATTTCGAACTTTACGTACGATATTGTCAATTTTGATTTATAAGATTTATGAAAATATGTTCAATGATTTGGATTTGAGACTTTTGTCACAAGTTTTGTATTATACTTTTAATTTTTGATCGATAAAGCCTGGAGCCTTTGGGAATGTAAGAACGGACTGTATTAATTACATGACCTCTTTCGAAAAGTCTTTCCTTCCTTTTCCGTTCGTTATTAGTCGATTGCCAAACTGCCTACTTCGTCAGGTTGAATCACCGGGCAAATTTCTCCATGCTAAACTGGCAGGTAACGAATGGGGTTGTAACAATGAAAACTCCCAGGGAACAATGCGAATGCCGAGGGCGGCTCGTCTTGCCCCAGGAATACGTACATCTCTCTCTCTCTCTCTCTCTCTCTAGCTCTCTTCGTCCCTCTCTCTTTCTCCTGCTCTCTCTCTCTCTCTCTCATTCCCTCGGTCGTCGTCTCGCGCCTGGACCGACCGATAATGGCCCGATCAATCGGCACACTCCAATGGCATCCGCATCGGGTGTTCTCACATCGATGAATCTCGAGTTCGTACAATCACCACTAGGCTCGAATTTATGATAATTATTTCCATTTGGCGTTCGGCTCGTTGACGAACAATCTATCAGCAAAAACACACACGATAACGAATGATCATCGTCGAATCGATCGTCCCAATTTTTGTATCGAACGATCGATTCGGAAAATATGTATTCGTACCACCAAAGACGACGTTGCATCGTAAAATTAATTATATCAAAAAATTCGCGTCAATAGACAATGCTTATTAGCCTATTCGCTCGAAGTATCGTTCATTGGGAGGTGTAATTTGCCGGGTATCCAAGTCCTTTCATGTTCGGCGTGGTGTGTTTGCGTCAAAAGGACCAACGAATTGACGTTCTCACTGCCGAGGTGACATATCATCGTTGCTTATATGGATATGTGGCGTACATGCACACACACTAACACAGAGTTACAAATATACACGTGCGCCTCGAGAGTGCAAGGTGAAAGCCGCGACAACCCCGTCGTGTGGCGGCTCGGAGCTTTACGCAGAGGGAGTGAGAAAGAGAGAGAGACAGGGTGAGAGAGAGAGAGAGAGAAAGAGAGAGAACCACGTCGTGTGTCGTGTCGGTCGCGTCGCCGGTGGTCGCTGACGTCACCCGGCAAAATGGCGCTGACGTGACGTCACACGGCAATTCTCCCTACTACCCTCTACGTCGGTGCGAGAGCTTGCGCGTGAAAGAGAAGGAGAGCGAGACAGGACGAGGGTGTAGCGGTGCGGTGTGGGATCGTTACGATGGGCTAGCCGGTGCAACTGTACCAGCTTTTCCAACCACACCGCAGCGGCTCTCGTAGTGTCGAGGTCTAGAACAGCTTTCTGATTCCATCGTTCAGATTGTTCAGCTGTTTCTCGTCTCCTGTTCACGATTCGGAGCGATAGGCTGACATACTTCTTCAAACGCGTATTTTTCACTTCAGAATTTCTCAAAGTAACACGATTATGCCCCAAAACGGCCCAATTTTTCTTCGACCTACTCTCTATTTCTACTTCATATTTTATTCATTCGCCAGGTTTTATATTAAGATTCCTCCGTACTTCTTTTTTAGTTTTTTTTAGAATTTTTTCAAAAAATTCGTTTTCTATTTTTATCCTTTTCCTTATCGTCGAATTTTGATCGATATTTATTTCATTTTCGATCTTCTCGTTGTAATCCTTCGTATTGTTTATTACTATAGAATTCATTTATTTATAAATATTCGATTTAGATAGAAGATTTTTATATCGAAGAAACTTTGTAGAATTTTCATGATATTCTGCCGTTTGATCCGTTACATTGGTCAATCGGCTTCATGATGAACGAGTTGCAGATTCGGTGTGAAAAAAGGAAAGGAAGGAAATTTCTTATGTTCCGGCGGATATTCATTTCTCGTCGATATCGTCCAATGATGATAGCGCGTTTTTGAGTCCTTCGTAGGAATCCTATAGAGATAAACCCGCGAGGCGAAGAGAATAATCGACTCTTCATTGTTGGCTAATGAACCTGGCGTCCGGGTTCACTCGAGAGCCACAACGTGTTTCAGAATCGATATTCCACCCGAGCAAAGCCACCAGGTCGTCTCTCGCGTCCGACCCAGCCGGCTCCGCAGAGTTATACACCTTCGACGTGTAGTTGGTTATAATACCCAACGTTCCGTACGAAGAATCCTATGGCCACAGAATCTCCGCAGCAACCACGCCCGTTTTGCCAGTAGTTATAGCTAGATTTTGCTTCACCAACCTCCAGCGCTCATTTCACTTAATCCGGTTCGTTAAACCCGTGAATCGTCGATCGGCTCCTTACCGATCCAACCGACATTCAAACACATACTTGTGTACAAGCTTAACGCGATAAGTCGCAAGTTACCCGAGAATTTCTCAAAATAAATCGAAAGATTATATTCTTTCGACCTTTATAATTGACCTTTCCAAATTTTCGTGAAAAAGCTTCTAATAAATCGATCGAATCGATAATCTTGAAATAAGATTTAACTTTCGTTTAAGCTTGATTATTTTAATCGTTTTTTTTCTCTCGACCCTTTTAGTGCCGGAGGCTGGTATACAGGCCTTTGCTGCACTAGCGAGAAGTGCCAGAGCCGATATTATATAGGCCGGCGCCTTGTAGCGCTTTACTATTCGCATTGCGCAATTTTTAAGGAATTTAGAAAAACTAGTATCATTCCCGAGTCGAAATTTTTACCCTCCAGTAGCCTCCGTTCAATCCAAATATAAACTTTCTGCCATTCTGGAGGTTGAACGGAGGAGCCTGGCTATAGTCAGACTCTTTCGTTCAACCTCCAGAGTGGCAGAAAGTTTACATTTGGAGTGAACGGAGGCTACTGGAGGGTAAAAATTTCGACTCGGGTTATTTTGTTCTCTATTTCGTCCTTCATATACTGCTTTTTGAATCCTGTAAATATTGTTTCTTGTTTGGTTTTTACGAGCATTTTCCCAAACCTGTGAAATTCGACCAGTTATTCTTGCATAGGCACCTCTTTTTCATCTCGCACTAAAAGGGTTAATTTTGAAACAACAAACTTTTAATTTAACAACCGTAGGATGAAAAGAGAATGAAGCAAACGCAAAGAAAATTTAAGCATAAATGACGACCAATGGGTACGAGGACATGAACATTTGGCAACGGTTTACCACCCTCGCTCGACTGCGACGTATCCATATTCAACGTTAGCGATTCGACAAAAACGATCTTTGGCTCCTCGTGCGAGTTTCCGTAACATAAATTCCAATACACAAATCTCCACCCCGTCGGGTATTTGTGTCGAGGGCACGTCGCGATGTTGCCGAACGTTTTTTGTTGATTACCGCAAGCTTGTCGAACGAACCATCGCCAAGATCCATCCTCCTTTTACGGGTCGATCCTTGCATTTTCGCAGGATCGTCTCAAGCGTTACGTGTTCCTTTCAATTACAACCCTTAACCACAGTAAGTGACATCTTTTTTCGAGAAATTAGTATTCGAAAATTTCATCCCTTATCGAAATTCGAAACGAAAGATCCCTGGTAATCGTTCATTGAGATTTTCGTCGATTCTGAATGAACCAATCGATTCTGTACAGATTTGACGAAAGCGCGTACGATATACAGTACGAAGTAGAGAATTATATCGTAGTGGCTTATCCGCATACGGTGTGGTTAGCCATACGTATTAGGTAAACGCATATACGCACGCCCTCGTATCTACCTCGTTGGACCTTGACCGATGTCGGGTAGGGCACGTACACGCGTCCCCGCGCTCGCGACGATGAATTAATTACAGCAGGACGACATCGGCGACGGGTAGCACCAGCGGTGATGGCAACGGACCGGCTATTAATTACGCAAACGCGTATTCGAACGTATTCGTCGTTGGTGACCGACCGAAGGGCCTTACGCAAGAGACTCGTTGCGAAGAGCGATGTATGTGCGAGCATCAACGAATTTTTAGCTGATTCACGCCCCTGGAAAATCAAGAAGGTTAACCAAGGGCAATTTGTTCGATAGATTGCTCTGTACTACTGATACGAATAATCCTTCGTAATTTTCTCGAGGAATCATCTACAATTGCACGTAACAATCCTAGCTATGCAATTTCCCTCCTTGTCTACGTTTAATTTTTCATAGTGAAACGTTGAATGACAAATTTGCCACGACGCAAACGAACGAGACACCGTAGAATTACGATCTTTCGGGTCAAAGTACTCGGTCTTTCATCCCCCTAGTTGATGGATGCGAGGAAAACGAAGATTACAGGATCTCGTTTCTGCCACGTGTGTCTAATCTTCCCCTGGAATGCACTCGTCAACTTTTATGTTTTTGCTCGCACGCAGATATCCGTTAGGAATTAGATTCGTTTGTACGTCTTCGACCGACTCTTGTAAATCAAACGATATATATGTCCGATATCTTTGATGAAATTCTATGAAACGTCTTGTATCCTTGACACGAAAAAATCATGATTCGCATTTAAATTTGTCAAGTTCCTACATCAGAATTTCATATAAATGTGTAGAATATCACCCAGGTTTCTCTCGAGTTAGTTTGTTCTCGACCGACAGAGCTAGCTCGAACGTGTTTGCACTCATTGGCTCATGGACAAGCTCGAGAAGTAAATTAGCTTTTCATATAACTTGCAAACCACTCGCACGTATCGTATTTACACGTGGCTGTGAGACGGAGAGAAAGAGAGATTGAGAAACACGATAGAGGGTTAAGGGAAAAGAAGAGACAGTGAGATAGAAAAAAAAACAAAAAAAGTAAGAAAGAAAAAGCAATTGAACGTGGGAGGTAGAAGACCGAACGCCGAGCCATCAAGCTCACGGATTATAATTATGTCCTTTGAGAATAACGTCACTAAACTCTTCGAGGTGCGGATGTAAGTACGAGAGATGTTGGCGCGTGACGTCGATCGCCTTTCCTCGTACCCTCCCACCAAGAAACGAAAGACGCACCGGCCAAAAAAGAAAGATTTAAAAATGGCTCTTGGATCAAATTGGCTTGGAAATCTTTGCTGGCTAGACAGAGCGTCGCGTGAAAAGAAAAAGGAAAAAGTACTATGCCGGGCACTAGGACAAATGGGGATGAACAGTAGGGGACGGAGGGGTGGATGCGGGACTACCGAGACACGCGGGAATATTTTATCCAGTCTCTAGCGAAAACTCGCTGGACCGTGCTTTTTGCTCGTCGTTTCTCCGCAATTTTTGGATTATAGATACATATATATATATATATACATATGTATATATATGTATACGCGTATATATAAAAACCGAGACGAACGAAGAGGATGAGATCAAGACGACGCCAGACTGACGCGGGCATTCCGCCACGAAATTAGACTACAGCGAACGAAGAAGAACGGATAAAGAGCTCTCCTCTCTCGTTCCAGTACAGTAGTAGTTTTTGAAGCAATACTCGTATGTACATATATATATATTTACGTATAAATATCTATATATCATATAATGTACGCTTTGAGAATGACCACGCCGAGGGTTTTGGCATCAGGAACGGGGTATGGCGGAAAACCGCAGGAAAATTTTCTCTCGACAATCCGAAATTGGGTCTCTCACAAACGATCGCGTGCACACATCTTTGCCACGGACAGCGAGCGTACAGTTCATACGTGTGCGTGTGTGTGTCAGTAGGTGGGTGGTTGTACGTGTATGTGTGTGTACGTGTATATAGGGTAACGTATATACAGGGAGAGGACGAATAAGCTCGGTGAGCTTCGAAAAGCGAGAGCTTTGTGAGCTCCGGAGTAGCCGGATAGTATTCTCGGTAACTGTAACGCGCTGAACCCATCGCTACAATACCCACGGAATCGCGTTTTTTTTCATTTTTCCACCCTCTTGCCACCCTCGCCATGCGCCCTTCGCTCGTTGGACGTTACGGGACAGTTTTGTCTCTTGAGGGTAGTCATTTGTTCTCGCGATGTATCATTCGACGAGAATAATTTCGCTGGTTTTATAATGATTGGTCGATTAAAAAGTCAATAATATTAAAAATGTAGCGTAGACATTTCGATTCGAATTTCGAATTATTGGTTGACACATTTTCTCGTTATAAAGCAAGTGCTGGATCACTGCTTTTCTCTTGTCGTCATATATTATTTAATCTTCTAAGGATTTCATGAAAAAGATTGTCGCACGATGCTCTTGTCAATGTTGACTTCCACGGGAAGTTGTTCGAAATCCCGAAAAAAATTATGAGGAAGCAATGCGGGAGTTTAAATTCCTCAACTTTTCTCAGTCTATTTTATTAGAGTTTGATGAAAAGTTTTCGGTAGACTTTGACTACGGTATAATAATATTGGTAGACTTCTCGGGGACTAATTAAAGTCAACAATGAGCCGAGCCATTAGTAAGACTAGCATCGCTCTTCGATTGTGTCCTCAAAAGAGCGAGAGAATTTACCCGTACGTTACGGAGTAAAGTTTAATTGGATTCCGGGGTCTGGCTCGCGAGTGATACCGGGGTATCGGTTTAACGGCGGAATGACCGCGTGAATATGCGCGCGAAGGCCCAGAAATCGGAAAATTAAAGCGAGGAAACAAAGCGAAGAGAACGAAGAGTAGTGCGGCGATTCGATACGGAGAAAACGTATTGAGCAACGTTTCTCTCGTCAATTCGCTAACGAGAACGTATTTTCGTGGATAAAATAGCTGACCTACGGTGCCACATACGAACACACGCGCATAAGCACGGTGAGAGCGTACGTATATGTCGCAGCTCAAAATTTCAATCCGCATAACGATCGGACGCGGAAGCCAGCGTTGTCAATTACGCGTTTCTACAATTCCAACGACAATCGTATCGGCTGACGTGCATGCATTTTCGAGAATAAATTCGTTCGAGCGTATATCCTTTATTTGAATTTTTTTACCTATCGCGTAGGCGGCGAATACGCGTAAATGTGGAATCAAGAAGATTCGCAGTGGAACGAGTCTAGTTTGGTCAGACACGCAGTGACTAACTCTCACATTCCCATTGCAATTTTCATATTTCCATTTCTCCTCTCATTTGTAGTAATGATCGATCGTGTATACTGTTTAATGATCAATTATGAATAAATTGTAACGCGTTAATCCTTAAAATAACAAAAATCTAAATTAAAACGCGTTTTCTTTGTCAAAAGTTAAAAAAAAAATTGTTTGCGACTGTGGGTTTGTTCGCAGCTCACCAGCTTACAAGTTCCCTGTCATGTATGAATTTGCACGGGTAAATTTGTTCAAGCGTATATCCTTTATTTGAATTTTGAGGGATCAAGAGGGTTCGTAGTAGAACGAGTCTAGTTTAGTCAGACACGTAGTAACTGTGACTCTCATTCCCATTTCAGTTTTCATATTACCATTTCTCCGCACATTTGTAGCAATGGTCGATCGTATATACTGTTTAATGATCAATTATGAATAAATTATAACGCATTAAGTCTCGAAATAACAAAAAACTAAATTAAATTCCGGTTTTTTTTGTCTGAAGCAAAGAAAATTTTTTTTTGCCACTGTGTGTTTGTTCGTAGCTCATCAGCTTACCAGTTCCCAAAATATCTTCACGAGCATGACACATATTCCGTACATTTCCATACATACCTACTCATGAATTTATCACATCAGTAGACGCGTGGGGTTGAGGGTACGAGCTTCTCCTTGGTCTATATAAAAAGGAACTGTCGTCTAATGCACTCAATTAAGGCCTTTCCGATGATCAGCAAGAGTGAGCGCATCGAGCTAACGTCGACACGAACGGCAATTATCAACAGCCACATACCCTGGAATAAAAATAATCTTCTCCCCTATAGGATATCGGAATATCGACTACGTCATCGAGCAACCGATATTCGAGATTTAACGGAATACGTTATTGGGCTTTGATAATAAAAATAGTAATATTGAAAAATCTTATCTCTCGTTATCAATATCAATGGAGTAAACGTTATCTTTGTAAGTAAGTACGATAGACGAAAGAAGAAGATAAAAAAAAACATACGACTTTGATGAAAAATGCCTCGTGGCACTCGAGATTGACGAGGTTGCCACTGTTGCGAGCCCTTTTGACCGAGATCCATCTTTTTAGCGAAAAATCACGTAAAAGACCGTAACCTACCGTTCTACATCGCATCATCAACGAGACGACGAGAATCCATTTCTCAGGAGCTACTCGAATATTTATATCATCCCCCGAGTCGAACCCCTTCCTATTCTGCAACATACGGTCCATTGATCCCCTCGCTTTAATCGTCTTCTCGATTCTCATCGCATACTCGCGCGTTGCATCACTGCAAAATTTGTAATTCACAAAGGGTCGTGCACACCATCTCTCTGTGTCATGAAAGCCTCGACAAATTGGCCTTTGAGCGAAAAATCGAGGGTAGGGACGATTAAATGAAAAAGATTATTAATATTTCAGTCCTGTGACCTAAGAGGAGTAAAAGAGTGATTGAAATTACACCTCGTATAATCAAGTATAAGATTTTATATTAATACTACAAATATTCACCGTCTCGTTTATACGATTGTTAAAACAAAAACAACCCTTTCGCAACCCTCCCTCGACCGAATTAAATCAAATTTGGCAAATTGATGATTTGCGATAAATTAACAAACGTTTATTTTGTTTTCATTTTAAGGTTGGCAGCAGCGCAAGAGGCGGCACAAAGGGACCCTGGATACGCGAGTCAGTACAGGAGAAGGCAGAGGTTGGCCGGACTGAGGGGTCCCGGTGACTGGGCTAGCTTTGGAGGGGAGGTAAGCCAAGAGTCGTTGGTTCGCATTGTTGTCCGCACAATTTTAATATTACACATCTCAAGATTATATTGTTTGGTCAAAAATAAAAAAAAATGACAAAATCACCCAAATTATTCGACTTTTTTTTTTTAATTTAAAGCAGGTACCTGGTCTGCTGGTAATGCCGCCCGGCCGGGATCAGGGTGGGGCGGGTGGGGGCGGGGGCAGCAAGGGCCCCTCGTCCCTGTTTATCCTTAGCCACGATAACTGCATACGTAAACACACCCGCTTCATAATCGAGTGGCCGCCCTTCGAGTACGCCGTCCTAATTACCATCATCGCAAATTGCGTTGTACTCGCCCTCGAGGAGCATCTGCCCAAGCACGACAAGACCATTCTAGCCCAGAAGCTCGAGGCGACAGAAATATACTTTCTCGGTATATTCTGCGTCGAGGCGAGCCTCAAGATCCTTGCGCTCGGCTTCGTTCTCCATCGTGGTTCTTATCTTCGCAACATCTGGAACATCATGGACTTTTTCGTCGTGGTGACCGGGTGAGCGATTCCAAACATTACTTACCACCCCTTCTCTTAATTCTTTCACAGTTTTCTCTTTGAAACGTTGAACAAAACAAGAAACGAAATATTCAGGATAAATGGACCAGTTGGCATGTCTGCCTCAATAAAATCGATTCGTGATCGAATTAAAAAAATAATCTTAACCAATCTTTTCTTTCTTTTATGAAACGTATCGCGGTAATTTCATAACGACGAAAGTAGACTGGTCCATCTATTTTGATATAAAAAATATATATAAATATATATATTATTTGTCCATCTGGATCCTTTGTTATCCTCGATCCTCTCTATTTCTATATATCCACGAATAATTACGGTGGAAATTTAATTCGACGTGACGTATGATCAATTACTCTACGAATATAGGCCTCGTTTGCATACAATAATGCATTATTTTATCATTTCTACGAGCAAATCAACGACTCACTGTCATCCCCGATTCGTTAATACTTACACCCACGTGTTGAGAAAGATCGATTTTTCGGCTTAACGAAAGAACAAAAACAAAGTTCACGAGCCAATGTAATGTTGTCTTTAGTACCGAGTAAGATAGTAGAGACGAAGTGAACGCTTGATAAAAACAACCAAAGAAATAGGTAAAAAATATAAAAAAAATAAAAAAACAAGAACTTATCAGAGGCAGTTGCAGTTCGTAAAAGCGCGAAAGGAGCGCGCTTGCGAGGCGCGATATAAAATTTTATACCTTTGCCGCCACCACCACTACCATCATCCACTCTAGTTTTTAAGTAGGAATTAAGACCGTGAACCGGAGAGCCGAGGGAGCACGCGGTCAGCCACACCGCCTCCTCGTACCTCTTACGTATATATATATACATATATATATATACATAGATGGATATATGTATGTTTATATACGTATACGTATGTACATGAATATATACATATAAACATACATATACGATCGTTAGCACTTAAGTATACCTAGACTTTTGGATTAAGGGTTTTGCGCTGCGAATAGTATTTCGTGGGCACATAGATTCTAGAGTGATCCTTGGATTAGGTCGATGACCGTGTTCGCCGAAACAAATGTGGACGTCGACCTCCGTATGCTACGTTCCTTCCGGGTCCTCAGACCGCTAAAGCTGGTTTCGAAAATTCCAAGTGAGTCAAGTCAGAGTTACTGACAAAAAGCACAGACGAGATTTTTTCTTACGAAACAATTTATTAACATAAATTTATAATAAACGGAGAGTCAGACTAACCCTAGGTTCGTTTAGTTCGTTTCTTATCATATTTGCCTCGCTTTTAATTTTTCATTTCGTTTTTTTTGTTTTATTTTTTTTTTTTTCTTTTTTTTTTTTCAATTTTTTTATTACTTTAGTCGATTAGTCAAAAGATTTTTTATGTTGCTCTGTGTGCGTCTGTTCGTCCTTTCGTGTTCGACAATTTTTATCGATACTCGAAAAATAGCCTGGAAAATAAGCACCATGCATTTTATTGTTTCGTTCGTTAATGATTTGTTTTCGTTTTATTGTTAAATTAATTAACTTTTTGTTTGGGTTGTTTTTCTGTTGTTTCGATTAGTCTACTAACGTCGCTAATATACTAACGAGATATATCGCCATTAGAGGGCTGTGTCGGTGTCTTAGACGAGTTGTTGACAATTTTAGATAAATACGTAATATTATATAATATTATAAAATAGAACAAACATTATCGTGCCAGACATTATCGTGTTTACTCTAATATGTATATCTGGTATCTTAACTACACAGTGTCTAACTCTCTTAGAGAAATTGAAAGCTAGTTTTAGCTACCTCCACTGTTTATCATTAATTAGAAAAGTGGTTGGGTATATACATATATGGAGTGCCCGAAATATTATGATACGCTAACTGTGATTCGTAATATTCATTAGGAACGAAGAAGATGATCGTTTTGCACATATACAAAACACACACACACACATATACGTAACAGTCGTTATTTCCATAGAATTTTGTTCAAACAATGTGAATTAATTACGTTTTATAACGATACATTTTGTCCACACAATGTGAGCCCGTTTGCTGCAAATTAATAGATACATACATTTACCATAGGTAAAATAATTAGAGAGTGGCATTTACGAGACGATATATTATATATAATATGATATGATATAATATAATTAAATTGTAATAATCATTATGCATATTATATCGTATAAATATGCGTTTCATTTTTTAATCGTCGCTAAATCCTTAGGATAGATAGTACGATTTAAATTTATATATGCATATATATAAATAATATATATTATATTATATATATATTAATATATATACATAAATATGCCTAGATATTGTTATTGTATTTATCACACGCAAAAGCGTAGACGCATTATTGAAACGTACTTACGTACAACCGATGGGCCTGAGGGAGTCACCCCCTCCCCCGGTCTACCTATATTTAGCGGTGTCTATCTTTAGCTACAACATTGAATAATAGAGTTGACTATACATTGGTAAATACGTGTTTCTAGAGATGTGTAACGTATTCCGTGAGCCAGTGTTTGCTAGAAATCGTACTTAGGCTCCCTGAACCCACACCACCGAACTTCGCGAGTCGTAGAGCCACGTTCCCTCCGACTCTTTCTCCCTCTTCATCCCTCTCGACCCTCCTCCTCTTCCGCCGAGCCTCGACGTTCACCCTCTTCCTTTCTCACCCTCTCGTACAGTACACACACAAACACACACAATCTCCCTCTCTCTTATTCCTATACGGCACAACCTCGAGCTCCTCCAGCGACCTTCGACCTCGAGCTTTCCAAGCTCCCGTCGTAGCCCGTCTCTTCGTAGGACATCGTTCGACCCGACGGAAAGTATATAGCCTCGGTATAATGCAGATCCGAGACGATCCTATCTATACACGTGTGTATAGGAATGTTTTGAAAAACCTTCGAACGAATCGCCACTTTTATAAATCTGTGATTGATAAAACTCCTCAGCTATAGATAATTAATTATATTTTCTTACTTTTGCCAAATATGTGTAAACTCTAATCTGAATTATCACAGAAATTGGATTCTTCTCTTATTTTTTACATTTGATCAACAAAATTTCATAAAAATGAAATTTTAACTCCACCTGGTGCAATCAACCCCGTAGGGGCATTATTTTTAGACGCTACGTAGGGACATAGTCTTTTAGATCGATACTTTGTGATAACTATAAGTTCCATCGTATTTAAAACAGTGCGTTTGAGATATTTTATACAGCTTTGATCCAAACTCTCCAAATCTGCTGAAAAGATCATTATGTAAGAAAAAATCAGCAGATACATCCTTACGTATGTATGTAAACACATATAGATATATAGTCCATTAGATGTTTTTTTTTCTGGACATTATCACATAACCAATGCCTTGTCATTATATCGCTCGAGATGAATCACTAGGATCTCGTTGACTTGAATACACCACTTATACGTCGTATATTATAAGCTGTCACGAAAATGAGGGCTCGTTGCGAGCCAATAATCCTCGAACAAAAAACGAAGAAAAAGCCACAAGCACACCAATATATCTCGCCATACTACGACTAAAATTCGGCGCCATCGCGTCCAAATGTCGGCGAGACTGAGAGGTGAGAGTGTATGCTGGGTGTTCACCGTGAAAAATGTGAAAGGTTTATGGGGTGGTGTGTTTGAAAATGTTGAATCAAGAATTGTATATAATGGCGTAGGAAATATTATTGTACATAAGATTGGCCGAAAAATTATTGCGTTGTATCTCGTTAGCTTTTTGTAATTCTTTTAATAGAAAAAATATCGTCGTCGTAGAAGAAATCACCAGAGAGTGCACCGGGCTTCCCATTACGGTTTATCCCATCGGAACGGATGAACCGAAACGGGTACATACAGCCTTGTTCGTGCTTAGTCGATTATTTTAATGATTACTCGAAATGGTTTAATAAAAATCAACGAAAAGCGTTGCATTCTTACGTCAGATCTACGTTTATCATGCAAAAAGACGAAGATTTTGACTATCGCAAACGGGCCCTCATGGAAAGCAAAGAAAAAGACACCCTGCGCTAACGTATCAGATCTACTAGAGAAATTGAAAGGTGCTTGAAAACTCGTCGAAAAAACGCACCAACCGTAAGCTACAGATACAGATTTAGCTCAATAGTGAGTTTAACCTTAGATAAATACATATTTTCATGTGCAAAAAAAAATACTAGTGAACGAATCCGATAATCCCTCCGGCAGATATCCGCATCCTCGATATTTTGTCGCACTTTTAGACGGATCGAAGGACGATATTTTAGTGATGCCACGAATTAAAAAAAAAAGTAAATCTCACAGTTACATCCAACGTGACTTTCGTATCGTCGAGAAACGATAATCTGTACGGGTTCCCAATAATTCAACCCCAAATGTCTCACTTCCCAATTATTTTTTTTCGTGAACTTCTTCCTCTTGCCCTCAATCTCTATATACTTGTCTTTTTTTTTGTTTCTAGAACATAAACCTACTAACCAGTTTTTTTTCTAATGTTCGTTTAGTGAAACTAGTGGCTAGTTACGTAGTTTAATTAAATTAGCGGTATTAGAGTAATAGAGTAGTAGGTAGTAAAGTGTGGCGGGTGTGTGTGTGTTTGGGGCAGGTTCATCACGGCGTTCCCGCAAGGCATAAACGTGGATATGGATCTGCGCACGTTGCGTGCGATACGCGTGTTGCGACCGCTCAAACTAGTCTCCGGCATACCGAGTGAGTAGCGTTTCCAATTATTGACAAAAATGTCCTCGAATATAATGTGGACGAAGAACATAGACAGAGAGAAAGACGAAGACAGAAAGAGGGAGAAAAAAGAGAAAGAGAGAGAGAGAGAGAGAGAGAAGGAGAAAATAACGGAAGAACCAATAGAGCGTGACTGCGTGAGCTCGACGAGGATTTTTGGAATTAAAAATTTTCATTATTTTGTAATAACGCAACGTTTCCAACTCCAATCAATATTGAATTTAATTTATTAAAATCAGAATATATATTCGCGCATTCGAAGAATCTATTTCAGATTAATTTTCCAATTTTCTCGTCTGGCGAAATCGTAAAAAACGACACTGGCGATCTTCCGAAAGAGCGAACAGTTTCTCACCTAATTCACTCCGACGTTTTGTCTTTTTGTTGTCGTGTGAACAGGTCTACAGGTGGTGCTAAAGTCCATCATCAAGGCGATGGCACCTTTACTGCAGATCGGATTGTTGGTACTCTTCGCCATCGTGATATTCGCCATAATAGGTCTCGAGTTTTATTCGGGCACCCTGCACAAAACGTGCTACAGCATAGAAGATATCAGTAAGTACTGCATTAATTAACGTCTAATAGAAAGAGCTCCTTTAATTCATTACATTATCTCAAAATGCATTTTTCTTATACCATGTAATTTTTATGAATTCTTCTGTGTGATAATATGTCATTTCTTTTAGTGTCGTTAAGAATTTATTGAAAATCAGCACTTTCTCCAATTTTCCAAAAACAAACATGTTAGGAAAATCGTTATTCGCTTGGCTTTTTCAATGAGAGAAACAAAAAGCGATAGATTCCCCTTTTGCAAATTCGAAAAGTACACAAGAACGTAAACAAAAATTGCTGTTTTAAAATAAATTGCAGAATTCACATAAATGTTCACGTTCAACTACAAAATAGCGGAATAAATATTGATAAAAGAAGAAGAAGAAGTAACAGAGAAATATGCTCGCCAGAAGGCTGAGAATGTCGCGTGATCGTTGATGACAAAAGTTCCAATGTAATATCAATTTTCGTCCGTGGTTTTATAGCTCGGCATTAAGGCAAACGAGTATAGTTCCCATGCGCCAAATCCCTCGCGACTTCTCGTTCCATTTGCGCCATATACAACGTTCTCATTATTATAATTATCGTAATACGTCAGTCTGCTTCTGTCTATATGTGCCAAGAAGGCGTGAGATAACAAAGAGCACTTTCTCGCCTGATAATTTTCCCTTTGTTTGCCCCTCTCCCTATTCCCCTCTTCCTCCTCTAATACCAACCGAGAAAGCTTGTCGAGGGCAAAGTCTCAAGATCTTACAGCGATTCGATGAAATCGTTATAATCGATACCGAACATACTCATTCTCTCACAACTTGTTTATACCAATACACAATTTTTTCCCTCCACTATGGAACTCTATACTCGTTTTATCGATCGTTGAATACGAAACTTCATAATTAAGATATTATCCACGTAAACTTTGTCGTATTAGCAAAAAAATTGAGACTGTTCATCGGTGACTGACACGCGATACGCTTGCCACGTTGTGGATATCGTTATTTTTCATCTTCGTTAAGTTAGATTCATGATTCATCTTCGTTCAAATTCCAAGACAATTTCTTTTGCAACTATGAAATGAAAATATGTGGAAAAATGATTGTTTGCCCACCTGCATGTACAAAAGCTCTTCAATCTTGTTTCTATAAGTTTTATTTACTTTTGTTTCTAATCTTTACATTCACTTTTTTTCTCTCAGATCAAATAGTGAAGGAGGGCGATCTGCCAAGCCCGTGCAACACTGATTACAAACCTGATGCACCGCCGGGTGCCCACGTATGCAATCCAAACGTCTCGGTATGCATGGATCAGTGGGACGGACCAAACGGCGGTATCACCAGCTTCGACAACATCGGCTTCGCCATGCTCACCGTCTTCCAGTGTATCACTATGGAGGGCTGGACTGCCATATTGTACTGGGTAACGCGACAGTGATATGTTCCTCAGTGTTGCAAACTCGTTATCCGTTTTTATTTCCTATTGTTTTACTTCATAATTATCACAAATTCAATTTTGTCGTCTTATCCTTATACATTTAAATTATAATGAAATTTATTGTTTCTTTGTTTATTATTCGTGAGGGATGAATTATGCGTTCTGTAAGGTGTATACAGCATTGTCGTCCCGCGTTGTCTCTATAGATGTTTCTCTCAATACGATTTTCAAACCGCTTCGTCAAATACGTACATATACGTACGTGTGCATTTTCCAAATTTGTATCTCGACGTTTTCTCAATCGCTTTCACGTGAATCTTGCTTTCGACGTATTACCTTCATTTTTGTTTCTCTTCGATGGAATTATTGTTGTCTCTTTATTGTTTTTGCAATTCTCATCCCCCGAGTGGATGTGTTTTTACATATTTTTTTATTTGTATGCATTTATGTCGTATTTTCGTGGTGAATTGTTTTTTCTTCGTGTATACATATACGAAAATTTTGTGTGTTTATTTGTTGTGTTTTTTCAATTCTCATTTCCCCTGCCCATCTTCCCCACACAATATCTGTGCACCAATTGGCATATCATTGATCCAACGAGACTGTGAAACTCGTCGTGGATTATCGAAATTATTATCCTCTTGAAGGACCCTCCCCAAAAAAAAAAGAAAAGCTAACACTGATGTATATATTGACTTTGCTCAGTATGACACTGTCAGTTTCAACCCTTTTGGTACATTTATATATATATATACTTGTCCTCTGTCTGTACGTTTGAGCGTATCGATATCTCGATGTTACACGTGGTCTCGGGGGACGTGAAGAATGATCGAGTCTCCGCTATGGGATCGAGCGTTTCGAGAAAGAAAACTAAAAATCAATGTCAATCGTTATTTCGAACGTTTCACTTCCCTCGAGCCATTTGAGATTTCCAAGTGTTCGAGCACGAAATTTCCTTCGATCTCGAGCTTAACACGATTCTCGAGGAAACCTCGTCAATTCACACTGAAATCTTGATACAATTACGAGCGTAAGTACAACGGAACACTATGTGTATACTCATCGTATCGATGTAAGTCGACTAATCACATTTACTCGTTTTACAACACAAAAAATGAGATTTCGGTATTTTCGATTACAATTTGGTCCGTGCAACGAAATAATTCATTAATCGATTAACGAAAGAATTAATCGATTAATTAATGAACAAATTGATTGCCGAAACTGTTAACTGACTGCCGAATCAATTGATCGATCGACGAATCAATGAATTAATTACTGCATCAGTTAATTGAAGTATTAAGTACTCAATTAATTGATGAGTTAAGTGCTTAATTAATTTTCGGCAGTTCGAAGAGATTGTCCAATCGCAAGTGCTGAAATTCATTTTTATCTTTTATTATTTTTTCAGTCTTTCCAACACAGAACACACACGAACAAACAAAAACAACATTTTGTTTAAATGTGTAATCGGTGTCAAAAAGTTGGCGCTTGTCGCACCAAAAATTCACGAAATTGTTGATAAAATTTTACAGACGAACGACGCTCTTGGCAGCTATTTCAACTGGATATACTTTATACCATTGATCGTCCTCGGCTCCTTCTTCATGCTGAATCTAGTTCTCGGTGTGTTAAGCGGGTGAGTGCCACTTTCCGATGTTCATCCCTTCCACCTCTTCGCCTCTTGTTCCTATCTTTATCTCTTCGCTGTATAATCTCTCGACGTTTCTCCACCTGATTGTTGATGGCTCGCCACATCGGCACCCTCTCTCTCGCCCCCAGCCTCCCTCTTCCTCTATAGTATCGATGAAAAAAATATATAATACTTAACGAAAAAGAAGAGAGAAATAAAGCTTTCCTCAATAAAAGAAAAAAGTCAAACTATTTCGTTCGACTATTCGGAAAATTACCAACTCCTCCGTCGACCCCCTCGCCCCTCGACAACGAGACACTACTACCTTTCTTCTTTTTTGCCGTCAGGGAATTTTCTAATGAAAGAACCCGAGTCGAAAGGCGAGCCGAATATCAAAAAGCAAAGAGAAAGCATCTATTCACCACTGCATTCAGTTCCTACTTAAAGTGGATCACTCAAGCAGGTTTATATTCGAAAAATGAATTTTCGAAGCTTCCCCTAACCCTATCGCCATTATTCGTAGAATACGACGATATAGCTTGTTAACAAAAATATCTAGTACCTCCAATTATCGAGAAGAAAGCTTCACAAATTGCAGTAATTTATCTTCGTTTCATAAAATTAATATCACCGAGTACGAGAAAACGAGAACGAGTTGCTCCCTGTAACAAGAGTAGCTTTGAGCTAACAAATCATCTCCCGAGATTAATCGACATAGGCCAAAGTATATTTGGAAATATTTCAATTTTACGCAGTTCCTAATTCTTCTTTCGAAGCTGCTGTACATATTCGCGAAACTTCCGGACCCTAAGGCTCGTCCTCCTATTACCATCGTCCATTTCCTCTGCGGGTAAACATTGCCAGTTTTCTCTTTATTCTTTCACGTAACGCTTGTAGAGAATTTGCGAAGGAGAGAGAAAAAGTGGAGAACCGACAGTCCTTCCTGAAGATGCGGAGACACCAGCAACTGGAGAGAGAACTCAACGGCTACGTCGAGTGGATATGCAAAGCAGGTTAGCGATGAAAGGAAGAAGGCGAGAGAGGGAAAGAAAAAAAATGCATGTAATCGAGAATTACGACGGTCTCGTGTAACTAATTGATCGATGCGAGACTCGTGTCTCTCTTTCGATCCTTCGCATACAATTACCACGTGAAATATACGTATAGCTAGACAAAACTAGACACGGCTTAGACTCGAAGCTTCGGCTAGATCATTAGTTATCACTTCTCATAGCGTACAAAAAAATGGTCTCTGGTAACTCACCTGGGAACACTTCGTCTTTCAGAGGAAGTCATACTCGCCGAGGAGAGAACCACGGAGGAAGAGAAGATGCACATAATTGAAGGTAAAACCAAATGAATTTAGAACGTTAGACGTAGAAAATTTGTATTCATTCTCGATTCGCAAAAATCGATATTTGTCCGATCGAAAAATACCGTATCGGCTTCTAGAAACTTTTTTAAAGATTTCGAATCGGACAAAAATCAAATGAGTTTTCATCCGAACTGTCTGGAATTTTCGTAAACGCGGTATTGAGTTTGAGAGAAACAAGATCGTGGATAGTAATTTAATATTCTTACAGCGAGAAGACGAGCAATAAAGGCGCAAAAGAAGAAATTGAAAAATCTCGGAAAGAGCAAAAGCACGGACACGGAAGAGGAAGAGGGCGAAGACGAGCAGGGTGATGGTGAGTTGTATTTTGCCTGTCCTTTGATTAAACCGTCGTCGAATTCTTCTTTTTATTTCTTTCTTTTTCTCTCTTTTTTCTCATTAATTTTTTCGAAAACAAACAACACAAAAACCAAAAGATAAGATTAAAGTTTTCAATCCTATTTGTTGTTACACACATAAACACATACGCATTATAATTAATTACGTATTCAGAATAGAAGAGATATATAGATGAGAATTGTGTTACGCAGATATTTATCGATCGATATCACGCATCATGCCTACCGTCGGTTTATATCAAAGAGAAAAAAATGAAAAGATTTAAAATTATTGGCGCAAGAGAAAGTTACGTCGCGGTAATATTCCGTGGGAGGGTCGTGATGTACGTGATCTCGTGAATGGTCGTTCTATTTTTTTTTTTTGGTTCTTTCTTTCGTTCGATAATTTTGATTGGCATGACACAAAGTTGTCGCGATTTTACAGACTTTTAGTCTACCGTTTGAGGCCAAGAGACCGGAGGGATATTTAACACACAAAAAAAAGCATATATATATATATATATAGCCCTCGTATCCTTGTCAATGAACATTCTAAACACACGCTATCAGATGCTCCTCTTGTTTCAGTGCCTAAGAAAAAACTGAAAGGTAACTACAATCAGGAATGCAACATTATATACTGTAAAGCGTAAACAAAAGGCTATATTATATTTTGTCTAACTGGTTGTGTTTTTTTTTTAAATTCTTTTTTTTCTTTCTACTTTTGGTTGGAAAGGTCTTGTGTATCGAGTAAACGGCGATGAGCACGGAATTGATAGGATTCGAGATGAATCTTGCGGCAAGAAGTGAAATCTCGTTGAAATAATTGCAATTGATTTCATTAATTTTTTGAAAAATTAACATTTGGAGCTCATAGTGGATAGAAAATATAAAAATGCTACGAATCTGATCATTGAACTTCGTGCGCATTGCCGAGTTGACACAGTAAACCGTATATTATTCACAGAAATGCGTAAATCGTAACAGAAAAAAACAACAACAACAAAAACAACAAAAACAGTGAAATTATCATGTAACAGTATGCAGCGAGTCGACTCGTCTATCAAGTGTATCTTTGATCGAGTTGACCGCGTGTCTCGAGTAGCTAGAGTATATATCTGCATATATATTCATACATACACTTGATAATCGTATTAATTAATTGCCAAAACAATGAAAAAAAAATGAGCAGCAGGCTAATCGACGGAGAGCACAAGACCGAGCCTCCTGATTCCTCGATACGGGTCTGAAGTTTTACGGTCGAGTGGTGGACGCCGGAAAAAGAATTAAAAAAGAAAAAACGAAAAAGAAAAAAGAAAAGAAAGATAAGAAACCGGGACCAGGATGAAAAAGCGCCATTCTCGAGGTGCTCTTCGGATCCATAGGCTTTGTTGCTGCTGATTCGTTTGTTTGACTGATACGTAATTTGTGAAGGATATGAATAATTGGCGAAATGTGCAAATGGCGTATTAACAGATATACACGTATATCTTTTATTTGATTTTCTTTTCAATTTCTCCTAGGTATTGCTTCTGTTGGCTGATAGGGATATAATACATTGATCGTTTGATTTATCTTTGTTTTTCTTTTGAAACTTTGAGCGGGAAGGGTGAAGATAAAACAAAACAAAAATGATGCTTGAAGGCTAAACGGCACGCGATTCCTTGGGACACCTTGTCACACACAGCATGCAATTTTTCTGCATACTATAATACTTTCTTTATCGTCTATATATTTCAGGACTCGTACAGCCAGCCTCTATACAAACATAAATAATACATCTTTTTGTTCCATATCGTCTAGGTTTTATATGCCAGGTGACGCTGGAAGGCTGATTAATGTTTTTTCTTTGAATTTCATTTTCTTTTGTTTTTAAACGCTAACCTGCTGTATTAGCTAGCGATGCTAGTTTCTCGAAAGTAGTGAATCCAAATAGCATTGTCGAGCGATTGATTATCATATATTAACCGTAGAGAGTAAACTTTATGATTGATCATTGAGAAACAAGAAGAAGAAAAAAAATACATCTTCCCAGTAACTGTACTCTTCAGATATCACACACATACACACCTATATATGGGGCATTGCATGTTAGCTTCACCAAGTTTCGACCACGAGCCACTTGAATTTACCTCGTGCTTATTTTTTCTGTGGATTATATTAGGGATAATCGAACAAAACATAAATGTGCCTTTTAATCCTAGTACTATCTTTGAAAGAAAAAAGTATATTAAATACCAGAGGCTCGTGGTTGAACATTGATGGAATCGACTTGGAATGTCTCGCATATATCTTTAATTATATTATCGAGTCATCGAGAATATAAACGTAAAGCGTAATAACATAGAATTTTGTTGACTTGGTAAATCGAGTACTGCTACATATCATATATATATAGTTATCTATAGAGAAGTATATCATATAGTGATTCCTGCTTAGTAGTAGGTCCTGTGACCATAGAAAATAGAAATAGATTTTTTTTCGTCTTTCCTAATTCGATAATTTATCAACGATACTCAACGGGAATTCATCATCGAAGTTTATTCAAACCTATTTTCAGTTTTGTTTTTCCTTTCATTCGGATGCCATCGTCAAATTGGTAGTTTTCCATCGTTGAAACAAAAAAAAATCGTGATTTGGTTGCAATTATCATGGACCGTAGCATCACATCCTTCGATAGAAGAAAACGGTAGTAACGACAATTAACGAGTGGGCATACAAATTTTATTTTCGACGCCCGAACGAGAAGAGACGAGAATAGTCAATTATGATTGACCCTGCAAAAGAATTTCGTTCTTTGCTAGACGACCGATTATTATTTTGGCACGAGGATTTGTCCAGAAAAAGAGAAAGTGGGGAAAAAGTGGGCTCGTACGAATCTTATGATATTAAAGGTCAACGGACTTATATATGTAACATGTGACCATACCAAACGTGCCTTTTATTACAAATAATGATAACATTGTGCATTCTAACGATTCAATCGAGACATACACGTGCATTCTATATTCGTTAAAAAAAGAAAAAGAAAAAAACGAAACAAGCCCATCTTGAAAGCAGCCATCAGTCATCCAAAACGTGAACAATGATATAATTCGCATTTGTGACTGAAGACGAGATTTGGTACTTTTGTAGGATTCTCGAGAGCTTCCTACCTCAAGTCGAGAGTCAGGAATCAGGGTGCCTGTCTGCAATTCTGGCGTGCAGAGAAGAGATTTAGGTTTTGGATACGACACGCTGTCAAGACACAGTCTTTCTACTGGTTTGTCATCGTTCTCGTGTTCTTCAATACCGTATGCGTTGCGGTGGAACATTATCGTCAACCACAGTGGCTCAGTGATTTTCTCTGTAAGTAATAATGAATAAAATTAGCTAGAAGATTATGATTGAAGTCGATTAACGTGTTAACGATTCGAACGAATATTTTCATTTCAGTTTACACCGAGTTCGTGTTCCTCGGTCTCTTCATGTGCGAGATGTTCATTAAGATGTACGCCCTGGGTCCTCGGATCTACTTCGAGTCGAGTTTCAATCGTTTCGACTGCGTCGTCATATTGGGATCGATATTCGAGGTCATATGGTCGGCGGTGAAGTCCGGCTCATTCGGCCTCTCCGTCCTACGTGCCCTTCGACTGTTAAGGATATTCAAGGTCACCAAGTACTGGGCAAGCTTGAGAAATCTCGTGATATCTCTGCTAAACTCTATGCGCAGTATAATATCTCTCCTCTTCCTGCTCTTCCTCTTCATTCTCATATTTGCCCTTCTCGGCATGCAACTTTTCGGCGGACAGTTCAACTTTCCGACTGGTACACCACCAACCAACTTCAACACGTTTCCCATCGCGTTGCTAACTGTCTTCCAAGTGAGTATTATCGTTTCTCTCTTAGAAATGTTTGTTGTGATTTTTTTTTTATGCCAAATTGCCACTCGGACAAAGTGAAAAAAGTATTGGATCTCTTTGTCTTTCCTCTCTTTAAGCAATTAATGAAAATTACGGCGCAAGGGATATTTTATTCGTTGGAATTCCTTCGAATGGTGATGAAATATCAATTGTACAAGTGTAGAATATGGAGTAATACTCGTAACGAGATGATAAAACTTGTTTTCTACCTTTTTGAAAGATCCTGACCGGCGAGGACTGGAACGAGGTCATGTATCAGGGCATCGAATCTCAGGGTGGCCACAAGAAAGGGGGAATGATATATTCTCTATACTTCATTATCCTCGTGCTCTTTGGCAACTACACCTTGCTGAACGTCTTCTTGGCTATCGCCGTCGACAATCTGGCCAATGCCCAGGAGTTGACTGCGGCCGAAGAAGGACAGGAGGAGGAGGACAAAGAGAAGCAACTGCAGGAGCTCGAGAAAGAGATGGAAGCACTGCAGATGCCGGACGGAAGTGCGCCGAAAGTGGAAATATGTCCGCCAAGTCCGACGCAAAACTTGTTAGTAACGGTTGTATACCGTGCAATATCTTCTTTCATACTCGAATTGTCTCTGGGCCAAAATATATTGCTCGGACTTCTCTCGTAGAAGAGACGATGAGTTATACTAATGGCTTGCTCTCGTTGTTTCAGCAAAAGTGGGAAAGGCGGAAAACAGGCGTCCGAAGAGAAGAAACAGGATGACGAAGACGACACGGGACCAAAACCAATGCTGCCATACTCCTCCATGTTTATACTATCTCCGACAAACCCGTGAGTACAAATAACTTTGATGAAACGAGGGTACCAGTATCGTTGGAATGAAAATATTCGAAATGAAATCTTTCCTTCGATTCATACTTTTGCTCTTTCTCTCTTGTTCATAGTGTAAGAAGAGGCGCCCACTGGGTCGTGAATCTAAAATACTTCGACTTCTTCATCATGGTCGTAATATCATTGTCGAGTATCGCTCTGGCAACGGAGGATCCTGTAGACGACCAATCGGCGAGAAATCACATATTGAATTTATTCGATTACGCCTTTACGGGTGTATTCACGATAGAGATGATTCTCAAGGTCATTGATCTGGGAATCATACTCCATCCTGGCTCGTACCTGCGCGAGTTTTGGAACATTATGGACGCTGTTGTCGTAATATGCGCCGCGGTTTCGATGGGCTTTGACATGATCGGTAGCTCGGCAGGACAGAATCTATCGACTATCAAGTCGTTGAGGGTATTGCGAGTGCTCAGACCGTTGAAAACTATTAAAAGAGTGCCGAAGCTCAAAGCGGTCTTCGATTGCGTCGTTAACAGCTTGAAGAACGTCATTAACATTCTCATTGTGTATATATTGTTCCAATTCATTTTCGCTGTGATCGCGGTTCAGCTGTTCAACGGCAAGTTCTTCTACTGCAACGACGCGAGCAAGTACACGAGGGAGGATTGCCGGTGAGTAATATCTAGTCCTGTTTCACATGGCTCGTCGTCCATCGTGCTCCGTCTCGAATCACTTTCGTTCACCTACGAGTATTTTCACATTTACAAGTGTCCAGGCTGGCGATCGGTAACATTCGTAGAACAAATCTCTCGATATTATTTTACGCCCTTGCAATTATATTGATTATTTTTTAGTATTATCACTGCGCCAATAGTTATATTGCTTTTTCAAATAAGTTTTAATAATTAGGCGTATGTTGGTTAATTCGTGTATTAATATTTTTCTTCTGTACATTATTTCAGGGGGGAGTATTTCGTCTTCGACGACGGCGCGTTACTGCCAACACCAAAAAAACGTGAATGGGAACCGCAGAGCTTTCACTACGACAACGTGATGGCTGCGATGCTGACGTTGTTCGCTGTACAGACTGGTGAGGGTTGGCCACAAATTCTCCAACACTCGATGGCAGCGACGCACGAGGACAAGGGTCCTATACACAATTTTCGCATCGAAATGTCCATATTCTACATCGTATATTTCATCGTATTTCCATTCTTCTTCGTCAACATATTCGTCGCTTTGATCATCATTACGTTTCAAGAGCAAGGCGAGGCGGAACTTCAAGACGGCGAGATCGACAAAAATCAGGTGAAATACACATTTACTCCACACTAAATAGAACGTTTGACATTTTAATGTTTTTCATTAATTTAATTTATCTTACGTTATCTCCTAGAAATCATGCATAGACTTCACGTTAGGGGCGAGACCTCTCGAGAGGTATATGCCGAATAAACGAAACAGCGTAAAGTACAAAATTTGGAGGATAGTAGTATCAACGCCATTCGAGTACTTCATCATGATACTCATCGTCCTCAACACACTTCTTCTTATGATGAAAGTAAGCAATCTTCCACATATCTATATCCATATATATATATATATATACATGCTCATACGCCTGATTAATCATTTACTAATCATTTTTTTCTCCGAGTAAAACCCCGCCCCGATTGTGAAGCCCGATTGATTATTAGCGAGGAAAGGAAAGAAAGATCAATTTCGAAGTACGCGATTAATTAATATTAGGTCGTTGTGTCCTTCGGTTCCTCGATCTTTCTTTGTCTTTCACTCTCTAGCCCCACTTTATCTTCTCCCCCGCTCGAATCGAGTGTTTTATCTGATCGAAAGTCCCTCTGTCAAATTCCACCTTTTTTTGGCAACTTTAACCAATCGAAAAACAGTCTTAGCTTTCGTCGTACCACGTCGGACGAGTACGATCAATTCTCTTCCAATTTTTAAATAACCCGTAAGAAAGGGTCCGCATTCGTGAAAGAAACGCAATTTATCGTGTGATCGGATGATCACGATGATTTTTTTTCCAATGAAAAAAAAAGAAAACAATCCACTCGTCGTAACTGAAATGACGGATATGTTTGTACGAGAGATTCGTTGTTACTTTGCCTGCATATTCACTTGTTCTCTGTTATAATATATATAATACTCTATTGTGGTCCCAGGTTTACCTCTATCCGGTACACATACAAACAACCAAAAAAAGATATATATATATCCCACGTTTATTACTCTTTGCGTACTTGTCCCAAAAATAGAAGAACAAAAAATGAGAAAAAAAACTATTGTTTACCTTTCCTCCGTTTTTCTTTCACCAATCGTATCCACATTCCATACGAGATCCTACAAAATTGCAATCGAGTTCTTTGCGAGCATCGAAAATGAAAGAAAAAAAGAGCACATCACCCTAAAATTCGAGAATTAGAATTTTTGAAAAGTCAACAAAGCACACTTTCGTCAATTGTTTCAAAATTGTTTGTTCCCCGTATTAGAAACCTCAATCGAGCTCTCCTCCATTGTCACTTTTGCGTAGTTCCCTTAGTACGAGACAAAAAGAAAAACAAAGAAAAATTGTAATTTCCTCTTGCGGGAAGAAAGTAGACGTGCGAACATATCTTGGAAGCTTCTCTCACTTTTTCGTTGACCGTATTAGATGATTCTTCAGTTTTTAGATGCTCTCCTGCGTTCTTTCTAACGTATATATGTACACATATATATCTATAAACTTTTTTTTATACGTTTTTTTTATTTCAATACCACATATACATATTTACATATGTGTATCTCTCTCACATCCTCCTCCATGAATATACTCTGCCTATCACACTATTTCTCACCCGATTGCATGGCTAGCATCGTGTCCTTGTTTCGTTGTTGTACTATAAACACGAACAAACATAAAGACACGAAATACATTTTTAACAAACCGTGAAAAACGTTAGATTTGCAGATGAAAAACACCATTGACCGTTCGTTTCTGCACTTTTATGAAAAATTCGAACAACGTTCCACAATCTCGTCGAGTGGGAATTAATGCAAATATAGATTATTTTTCCTATTTCAAAATTTATTTCCATCACAAACAACAATTTGTTTTCATCGTGTCGTGAGCATTTCAAAGCCATGTTTGTACACTACTCCGATCGTTTACAATTTTTTTTCTTACATTCTCATTTTTATAAAATGATCCAATTTTACACGACGCAGCATCTGTGATAATAGTATCATATCATATATTATGCTTCGAGGTCTCGGCTTTGACTTGACTTGATATATAGTACATACGAAAACCCACCTCGCCACGATTTTGACATTGAGTTTGACAAAGGAGGCACGTCGTGTGGCTGCCTTAATCGGATAACAATGGCTATATCAATTAACCATATATTGTATATATATATTTGCTTGCAAGAACAAACATACAGAACCCACAAACACGTTGAACGTTACTGTCGAAACTCATGCACACGCACCGCACAGGTTCATGAGCACAAAAGCATGTGCGGTTTTCTGTACAAACACCAATAATTCAATTTCGTGCCATCAAACGATTCTTATCCTTTTTTTTACCTCATAAAAAATGTAAAATGGTGTTATTTTTGACAATTATACGATACGAAAAATTATCGTTCTTTTAGCGACGAACGTTGGAATCGGAATTTTTGCAATTTTATAATTCAAATTACAAAATTATTTACAAAGACTTTAAAATAATTTCATCCCAAAATCATAATTTGAGCGAGCATGTTACTTTATGTTGAAAAAATAAATAAATTGATGGCACGAAAATCAAAACAAAATTCATTGAATGTTGAGATCCTATGTTTTGCACGGGGCGTTCGCACGATGTACGAAGTACAAAAAAAAGAAAACTTCCTGAAGACGATCTTCCAGTGTACAGGACCGAAGAGCCTCGCGATTCGTGATATATATAAATATATCCTATTAGTTTTCCCCGAGTTTTTTTTCATTCACGTTTTTCATACGACCGTAACGTTTATTCCACTGTCCTTGTCCAATGTCGTGTCGACTCCATCAGATCCATATTGAATTCGATTAATTGCAGACAGGGATGAGCAAAATACAAATGAAAATTCAATTAAAACAATTGAAATAATGAAGAACGAAACGTATATTATTTCAACAATTAATTTCATGAATTTTTCATTCAATTGTCATTTCTGATTGCAAAAATCTAGTTTTCCCTCATGTTATCGTAAATTATCAATGATTTGTAGCAGTAAACGCTATGCCATTTAGTTTTCAGACGACACATCTGCTATTCGACTCTTTCTCTCCCTCACTCTCTCTATCTTTGTTTTTCTCAATGGACAAAGACAAAGAGACGAAAATCCTAAACGCATCAGCGACGAGGAAAATTCTACCCGAAAATACCTCGTCGCGGATTTGCCAAAGAAAGGATTAAAAAGAAAAACAGCAAAATCCTGCGTATAATGCTCATAATTTTTCCATTCATATATTCTCACGACACTCGTATTATCAAAAACCACGATTCGGCAATAAACCAGAAGAAAAAAGATAAGAGAGAAACAAGAATTCGATCTGTAGAACTCGATAGACTCGTCGTTCGTATATAGTAACAAATTCTGTCCCACCCACGAATAGGAAAACGAGATGATACAGATAGAACGATAAATTCGTAGATTCGACACTCGATATATCCATAATTATTGGAGACCCCAAATAATTGCGCCCAGTATACGTTGTACTCTGTGTAGTCTGATATAAAGTACAATTTTTTTTTTTAAATATCATCATAAAAGAAAAGAACATCGATCGATATATTAATCACACATACGTACACATACATAGCCGCACGTAAAATACACATCCCTCGTACGATAGACAGTTACGATCGGAGTTGAATAATTTTCGTTCGACTAATAATTGATTCGATTAAATTATTCGACTTTAATAAAGAAAGAAACGTTAACATTCAATTTGAAAAAAAAAACAATCTAGATGAAACGGTAATACTAATAAAATATTCTTCTCTTGGAACAAACGTCAGAAATTAATTCGTCACAATTTATAACTTCTTGACAAATTCCTAATTTTACAACTTTTTTATTCAAACGAATGATGATTCGTACGATGATTTAAATTCGTTTAACATAGAAGAGAAAAAGACCATTTCAATGGTAATATTAAAATTAGTATCGACGATTTTGCATTCGCGTGAAATCCTGAAATGAAGAACGATGAAATGAAAGAAAAAAAGTAAGAAACAAAAAACAAAAAAAAGAATCATATCAATATACTCTTATCGTCGTCGTCGTCGTCGTCGTCGTCGTCGTTGTCGTCGACACGTAGGCTTGTATGTCCGTATGTATGTCTGTCTGTCGGCCGTGTGTTTGTCAGTGTGTGCATTGCAGTACCACCAGCAGAGCGAGGTGTACAGGAAAACACTGAAGTACTGTAACATATGCTTCACCGGGATGTTCTCCGTCGAGTGCATTCTCAAGATCGCCGCATTCGGCCCGAGGGTAAGCTCCACTTTCCCCCGAAGAAAAAAAAACAATGCAAAAAAAAACAACCATAAAACAAGCATATCCCTGTGTTCCCTGCTGGGCTCGATCCGACGAGCTCGGCTTGTTCCCTCCCAGCGAGTGCGGTCGAAAAGTCGCGTTTCCTTGATTCCTAATTTGTTTCAATATCATATGAAACGTAAAATAAAATGAAAATAAGAAAACAATGTTATTTCGATGACGTATCGATAGTTCGTATCGAACGAGGAAACGCGACGGACCGTTTCTCGAAAAGACCGGTAAGTCTCGCTTATTAGAGAACACATAGAGCGTTTGCCTAAAGGAAAACTGCTGCTACATAAACATAATATATTCTTCAATTACATATATATATATATATATATACATTATATATAGCTTATATATGAATTTGCGATATATATACATATATATATATATATATATATACATGCGATAGAGTAAATTTCATAAGCCGATACACGTCCTCCGAAAGACGAGAGACACACATACACACACAAATACACACACTAACACTATCATCGATCATGAAACGAACGTAAAATTCATAAAGATGCGAAATAAAAAGAAAAACCCATTGGCGAATTTTTCTATGGAGATACCGTACGAGATCGAGATGCTGCGAGAAACATTGAAACTCGTGTTCCACGATCGAGTTTGTGAAAAACATTTCTTATCGCGTAAATTGCAACTCGCATCGCGTGTCTCGTTCGTGTACGAGAAATATATGTAACACGTACATACGTATATACCGATTTTATAATCGAGAAACGATTTTCACTCGTATAAAACGATATACGCGACGAATCGTGGCATACATTAATCACAAATAATTAAATTTTGCTTTATTTCGATTATACTTTTCCTAACTCGCTACTTATACACATACGCACAAACCGAGAAGAATCTGGTTGAGTCAAAGGAAATTTGGCAGTTTCGCGGAATTTTTAACTAAAGTCATCCGTACGATAAATTTGATTTGATTCAAGTAAATCATTTTTTTCTTGATTTATGCCACTTCGTATTTCACGTATTTCCTTTCGCTGTATTAATTCGCTCTTTTATCTATCTATTGAACTCTATATTATATATTTATATATCTGCTATCTCTATCACTACCTCCTACTATTTCATTTATCATTAATTTTCTTTTATTACTTGAATTATTAATTTTCCTTTTTCAATATTCTTTACTCGTTCATTTTGTCCACCGCGCGAAAAATCCAGAAAAAAAGTATCTAAAGAAGAGGATTTAGGAAGAAGATGAGGATGAAGGAAGAAGTGTAAACCACAAACTTTCACCCCCTACCCCCTAATCCCTTCTCCTCTTTGCATGAAAAATCCGCCTCTTTGCATCTGCACGCATTCACTGCACGTGACATGGTATTTATGAATCCTCGCATGCGAATATACATATTTATATATATATTTATTTATAAATCCACCGATGACTGCGTATATGGGCTGGCAATGATTATATTTATACACGATTAAATACGATAAACCATAAAGGAGGACGTCAAAAAAAAAAAAAAAAGAAAATGGAGAAAGGAGAAAAATAACAATCTCGTTGAATGACAACGATGATCGAGAACGATAACCCTCACGTTTTTTTTTTATTCCCGCATGTCTATTATCATGTTCAAAAGTGCATTGTGGTTTTAAATTTCAAACTTTTGACCCCGTTGCGATGACCGGATTAATAATTAAAAAAAAAAGCACGCATACACATAGCGCGCCATTAACGTACAACGACTTAACGACAATTAGTCAACTCTGTGAGAGATTGGTTAGATTTGCTAGGGTACTCTGTAGGAGATCGGTAAGAGTTCCCGGATGGAAATGAAATTAAAAAGAATCTTGTATTGGTAGAATTACATTTTTGCGATCGAGACGATGATTCGCCGAAACTAAAAATTCGTACGAGAAAAATTGAGTTTTCGATTGATCGGTCTAAGGACAGAAAACTGACACACCATCGTTCCGGTGAATCATGGTACGATCGAAGATAATGGGGTGTGTGATTGTATAAAAGTCAAATCGCATTTAAAAAAATGCTTGTACTAGATGATGAGAAAATTTTGAAATAAACAAGACCACGACAATTTCACCCGCCCCATGCCTCAAGTCGAAGCACGTCGTATGTACAATTCGTTCTCGTACGAACCGTCTCGATTTCTACATTTACATCACTTCGACGATATAAATTTAGAAATACGTGCGGTGTAAGAGAAACATAAAAGATAGCTGGCTGAAAACGATCCGAGGAAGGATTCGAAAGCGTTTTGAGGGCGCCCGTTGGCGAACGAGTAAAAGGGAAGACGAGAAAAGAAAACGAAAAAAAGAAATAAAACAAAACAACAACAAGAAAACAAAATTTCTTTGGGCTATGTGCTACGTGGTTGGGTGTATTTTGTAGTATCACGAGGCGCCGCCAGTTCTATTGGACAGCTTGACCATCGTGAACATGGTCGTCACCCTACTTTTCTTCATTGAGTGCATCCTTAAAGTCATCGCCTTCGGATGCAAGGTACAAAAAAGCCTTTAATCACTAAATCCACTCTATTCACACGTATATAAAGAAAAGAAAGAAAGCCACTTTTGGATCCAGATCAGCGAAGACATTTACCACTGTAAAAAAAATATAGATATATACATATTGATATGTACAATGTGGTCCACGCAATGTGTGCATCGTTATAACTTCTAAAGTATGCGTTGCACGAAAAAATGTTGTATACAAAAGTTACATGGTTTAAAAAGGATGCACTACGTAGTGCATCAGTTTTTGTATAGGTTGAGGCCTTTTGAAGATTCGAAGGACAACTTTGTTTTTTTTTTATGTAAAGAAAATTTTCAAGTAATAAAGTGAAATTACTCGTTGGCTATTAATTTTAGGGCTGACAAAGGTCAATACGTTTTTTTACTCAGAATTCGATTCTCTACCATATTTTGCTATAAAAAATATAGCGTTCTGTTTAAAAAAACAAAGTTGTCCTTCGAAACTTCGAAACGCCTCGACCTATAAAAGAAATTGATGCGTCGTGCACTTTTTTATAACTATGTAACTGTTGTATATAACATTTATTCGTCCAACCCATACTTTGGAAGTTATAACGATGGACCACCCTGTATATACGTATAAATACAAACAAAAAAGAAACATTCGATATCGAACGAGGAAATAAGAAAGAAGAAACTTCGTTAGCACTTACCTTCTCTCGGATAATTTGTTCATATTTAAAATGAATTGTATCGCAAACTAATACGAAGTATTGTTAATTTATTAATAATTTCGAGGAACGAGTTTGGTTTCGAGGAATCGAATGAACCGGAAGTTTGATCGTTGCAGGAAGCAGCCTACCTCTCGAGGCAAATTTATGTATCATCGACAAAATACTTTCGCGGCTCGTATGAATTCTCATACATTGCTTCAATTATTTATCGCAGCGAATAATATTCTCCTATTCGCATTTTAATATAAACGATGTCTGGATAAAAAAGAATTAATTCAATGCTCTATAAATGAAAGTAGAAGCCACGAGATCTTCATCTTTCTCTCTCTCTATCTCTCTCTCTCTCTTTCTCTCTCTCTCTGTCTGTTTCTCCCCCCCCCCCTTCTCTATCTCTATAATCGTGTGCCTCTCCGTCTCTTATCTATCTTTTCTCTCTCACACTCTATCTCACTCGGTTCCTATACTTACCATTGCATATATATTTGTCTAAATATATATATAACACAGAGTTTCTGATCGAACAAAAATCCAGTCTCGAAAAGAACTCTCTTTCTCTCTTTCTCTCTCTCTCTCTCTTTCTTTCTTACTAGCTGCTTGCTATACGACCGGCATGTTCCCGTAGATCATTATAGTAGAGTGATCCCGTAAATTACGACAATATATAAATATATCGTCGAACGTCGATTTTTTTTTCATCCGAATAAACGGTCGAATTACACATGGTTGTCGACAATCGTAACGATCCATTGCTATACGTACACGCAAATTTGCGCGTATATAAAATTTCCTACGGGAAACAACGAGCTAGGCTAGCGAAAGAAAAAAAAGTAAACAACAATAACTCCACACTTTCTCGACGAACGCGTTCACGATTTAATTTTTACACTATATTTATTGTGTAAGATATCAAAATAATTACCTCCATAAATGTTTGCTTACGTTTTACCATTTTCATTTGAAAAAAAAAGAACAAAAAATATATACACATACAGACAAAAACACATTTAAGACACTTGACACATGCACACACGAGCGCACGCACGTATCGGCATGGACTCGATAAGACCGAGCTTGCCGATCGCGTTTTCGATATGCAAATTTTTTTTTCTTATATGTAGAGGTAGAGTTTTCATACAAACACACTTTGGAGATATTCTGAACGTTGGACCATCGAGGAATTTGTAGGCGAGATGCTGAAGATTAAAAATAATTTTGCACATCAAAAATTGAGATTTTTAACTTGTTCGAGGTTGGCAACGATCGATCGAACGTTCAGGATAGCTCCGAAATTGGATTTAGTTAACCTGTTTTTTCGATTAATATTTATCCTTACGCCCGGGCAGAACTTCTTCAAGGATCCTTGGAATACGTTCGACTTCGTCACGGTCATCGGTAGCATCGTGGACGCTCTAGTCGTCGAATTCGGGGTACGTGAAGAATCATTTTCATCGCTTAATTGAAAAAAAAAACAATCTTGTTCGGATGTTTAATAACGAATCGATCGATAATTAACGATTATTCCGCGTCGTCGTTCAATCGGACGATAATGCGGTGAAAAAATAATTAAAGAAGTTGATTCGCAAATAATCGACATGGTAGAACTTTATAGCTTCGTTCGTGCCACGCACCGACGATGCGACGACGTAAATGTTCGATCGAGGCAGAATAAATGTTCGGTTTCTAGAATATGTAGAAGAAATAATAACGTTCCAATCGAATTGCAAAGTTGGGGCGAAGCAAGTACGAGGCTCAGAGACTTTCAAACTCGATGAAATTACGACTTTGTTTGTTGAAGTGTAATTTTCTTTGTCCCCTGCAGGAGAACTTCATCAACGTTGGCTTCCTAAGGCTCTTTCGTGCCGCCAGACTGATCAAACTTCTCAGGCAGGGCTACACTATACGAATTCTACTATGGACATTCGTGCAGTCCTTTAAGGCAAGGATTTTTTTTATTAATTTTGTAAATAAACTATGAAAAATCGAAACAAAGCTTTTTTTCTATATCTTTGTAATTTTGTTGCTTTCAGGCGCTGCCATACGTCTGTCTACTCATAGCAATGCTGTTTTTCATCTACGCTATCATCGGCATGCAGGTATGATATTATATTCCTCTAAAATAAGACTCGTAACTCGTTGAGATTTTTACAATTCGATATAATCGTCATTCACATTGTGTAGACGGGGATAATGGGGCCAATGCGAATGGAAAATCATTTAAAAATTACTAAACACTTGAAAGAAAACAGAAATCAAATTAAGATTTCATACAGATCTTGTCAGTGATTTTATATTTGAATGATTTTTCATTCGAATTCTCGTACCGATAATGCGCGTGAGATAAAAAAACATTAAAATTGCCAGGTTTTTGGAAATATAGGAAACGATTCGGCAACGGCGATCGAACGTCATAACAACTTTCAGTCCTTCTTCCCCTCTCTTATGTTACTTTTCCGGTGAGAAATTAATGAGCGTGTAGAAACAAGTTGTAACTGTTTTATCGTGCTAGAGATAAAATGGCAAAAAAAAAAAAAATGCAAGCGTTGAAAAGAAAAAGCTTAGAGTTGGCTCGTTAACACGAAAAGCGCTCCTGTAGAAATATCTTCGAGCTAAATAATTCCCACACTTGTATTGAGATCGATATAAAAAGGAAGCTATGTACTTAGGTGAAAATATACTCGTTCGCCAGTTCTACGATAGAGATTATCGCTATTGGCTTCCTTGGGCTCTTATCTTTTATTTCCAAACAGGTGTTTGGTAACATTAAACTCGATGCGGATACATCGATCTACGAGCACAACAATTTCCAGAGTTTCATTCAAGGTCTGATGTTACTATTTCGGTGAGTATTATCCAATTATCCCTATTTTCATCGTGTCATTCAAATATCCGTTGTGGCTTCTTGCTGCTTCTTTGATAATTGTTGTAATGTAACGCTCGACTTGAAACAATGTAATACCGAGTAAAAATACGATTTTTGTCAAATGATATTAATATACTTTGCGTATTTTAGGTGTGCAACGGGCGAAGCATGGCCAAGTATAATGCTTTCTTGCATAAAGGGCCGGCAATGCGACCCCAAAGTACGAAAAGAAGAGCCCGATGGTTGCGGTTCGAACCTCGCATACGCTTACTTCGTATCGTTCATCTTCTTCTGCTCCTTTCTAATGCTGAATCTTTTCGTCGCTGTAATCATGGACAACTTTGACTACCTCACACGTGACTCATCGATTCTCGGTGCTCATCATCTCGATGAGTTCGTTAGAATATGGGCCGAGTACGATCCAAATGCAACGGGAAAGATACACTTCACGGAAATGTACGATATGCTGAAGAACATGGATCCGCCATTGGGTTTTGGTAACAAATGCCCGAATCGTCTCGCCTATAAGAAACTCATCAGAATGAACATGCCAGTCGACGAAGATGGCAAAGTCAACTTTACAACGACACTATTTGCCTTGATTAGAGAGAATCTTAGCATCAAAATGAGAGTCGGTTAGTACGAAAGATAAAATACAAAGTATCGAATATACTTTCATTCTTCGAATGCAACTTTGACAAACAATGGAAATGTCTAATTCGCTGTGATCGTTGGTTTATTTTCAAGCCGAGGAGATGGACCAAGCGGACGATGAGTTGCGGGAAACGATTAGAAACATTTGGCCTCTGCAAGCGAAAAAGATGCTGGACCTTTTGATACCTAGGAAAGAAGGTATGTTATTTTGCTTCGAATAACGAGAGACTGATTGAAATGATTAATTAATCGATATTCGACCAAATTGGAATAACACGTGGTCAATTGATTTGTAGAATTAGGCAAAGACAAGCTCAGCGTTGGTAAGATATATGCCTGCCTGCTGATTCTCGAGAATTGGAAGACAACGAGGTTTGGACAGATCCAGGCCGGCACACAGGTGAGTTATTGTATTTTCATCGTCATCATCTGCGAAACATCGTAGTATCATCGTGTATCACTCCTCCTCGGCAGTATAACGCGGGAGCCATGACATTCGTACATACGATACATCTTACTATCACGAATACTACTTCGTTGACGCGCCCCCCCCCCTGCGTAAATATATATATATATATATATTACGATCACGCAAGCCTATTTTATTGCAGTATTTCTCGTACCGCTTATTTGTTTCGGATGCTTCGACGTATTTAAAGATTATTTTATGAAACCAGAGAGACATATGTGTCGAAAAATAGGCTGGTGGTCCACCCAAGACAAAAATTGAGTTCGAATGAATGTTTGTCGTTCGCTTCTTCGTGGTAGGAATTATCGGCGGATGTGAGGACCAAATTTTGAACTTAGCGGTTCCAAAAAATACATCCCAGTAGTACATTAGTAGCCTTGAAAAAGACGCGATTGGCTTCGAGCGAAAAATTGGACGTAATCTCAATATAATTGTAATTATATCAAAGTAAATATTTAACTGGAGGAATATTTTTAATTCTACTATATCACAAGCCTCTCTGACTTTACCAGATTCGTTCGCAGTCCAATCTCGTCTCGCTTTCCCATCCCGAACCCTCAAATATTGATCATCCCTATGTGCTCATGTAGTGCTAACTATTCTAAAACAAATCGAAGAAAAATGTCATTCCTATAACTCTGTTACAAAAGCAGATTTTGAATAATTCGATGTCTGGATATCGTACCCCTCGAATATAATTGAAAAAAATTCGTGCAACCGAACAGCGTAGCTTGAAACCCCTAAAAACTAGCACTTACGAAAATATCCTTGAAACGAAATTCTCGATAATTTCTGACAGAAATATAATACAAAAAGCGATGGATTTGATAAATTTTGTTTTATATCGTCTATACTATTTGGTAGATAGGTAGGGCTATGTGAGTTCTGAATGATTAATAAATTAAAAAACAAAACTTAGGATATTATTACATAGACAAAACTGAGTGTTGGGTGTTGACCCTCTAATTAGAATTATCATTATAAAAATGTTATATAGCGAAATTGATGAAAAATAAAGATGACCCCGTTTTCTTTTCTTTTTTTTCTCGAGGCTTAGTCATAAACTCACTCATAGACTAGGATCGATACTAGGTCATAGACGAAATCACCACGAAATCACCTACTTATTACTGAGCAAAAATCACTCTATACTGTCCGAAAAAAAAAACGAACAAGAGGATCTCTACTCTACTTGCCATAATCATCTCTTTATATATTTTTTCTTTGTTTTCCAGAACGATAACGATCTTATCGATAACGATAATGCCGGGCAAAGTCCTGCAGCCCAGGCGGTAGTACTTACTTTCTTTATCTCTTTCTCGAAACAAAAATCAACCCTTCAATCCTTTTTAATCATTACGATATTTCTAATATATTTTTTTTATCATTTAAATTCACTTTCTAACACTCTTTCCGCACTTTTTATATATAAACTCACTATTTCTACTCTATTCACCGTTTCTTTTCTGTCATACACGTTTTCGCTACGTTATCGTCTTATCTTCAATTCTCATCTTTCTATTCATCACGAGCGATCCGAAGTTTGCGTTAAGCTGCTATTTCGACAAAGTATAAATACAAAAAATAATCAGCCAACGAGAACCGATGACAAAATATCGTATAAGATAATTAAATAATCAAAGTCGAGATCGCAGCACTGGAGCCTGTCAGATCCTACACCATAACACAGTCCAATATATAATTTTTCATTATTAAAAGCCCTAGGCACTTGTAAATCTTTCATTCGATTAATCCACTTAATAGAAAAATGTCAGGTCTCGATTAGAAAAATAGACACTTAATGTTAGTGTAGTCTGAGAGCCGACAGCACCCAGTTTTTTGAGCTATTCAAAATTAACAAATGTCTTATCGAATTACGGTTTATGAAAAAACGAAAAGCAAAGAAATAACAATTTCCAACAAACTGTTAAAAACTCGGTGGCGTTGTTCTCGAAGCGGAAACCCTTTCCAAAAACAGCACTTCCAGAATCACATAGAAAATTAAATGAAAAAAAAAAGAGATGGACGCCGAAATTTCGGTAAATTTTACGAATCACGATTCACTTCGCGATTCGAAAAATTTGAAATAACGAAATTTTCACATCTGATATCGATGCAACGTGAGAGTAGTTGTACGAGCGCGTAAATAGTATACGCTCGTTCGGCTCATTTGCGTCAACGCTCTATAGCTGGTGTAAGTAACGAAAAGTAACGTAGTCAGAGAGTCTGTAGATAATCCTATGAGTCCATATTAAAAAGACAAAAAAAAATATATTGCAAACCCGTTTCTAGTTCTCGGACTAGTTTGCCTTTTGCCTCGAGAATCACTGTTTTTTCTTCACGTTAGAAATCTAGACTTTTGGAACTTACAGAAAAACGTAGCTGATTAAAATAGACGATGTTAGATCAAACATTAGATCGATTGATTCTTTATTTCTTTCCTTTTACAAATTGCAAACATGGAACGAGTATATATCCACCTTTATTTCGTTGAGATACTCAGCAAATTCGAAAACACAAATGCTGATATTGGTTTGAATATAATGTCAAAAAACACCTGAATTTTTATTCACTTATCTACAGATAACAAAGAAAAACGTAGAACTATATATACATGGTAGAAGAGATTTTTTATTTCGAATTTAGAAATTTATTTGATAATTCGCTGTAGACTTGGTAACGCTTGAAAAGTTTTTCTCACCCTATCTACACTCATGTTGACTTGCCCGTCCGACACGAACGCAATTTTCAAAATCTACACTGAAGTTTTATACTGATATATAATTATAATAACAACCCACTTAAAAATATAAATATGTATCTATCTGCGTATCTTTACACACACACACATATATATTTTGAAACCAAATAATCACCGCCACTTTACTGATTCAACCTTGTTGACTCTTGACTTATCGTTCCGTACCTAAAAAAAATCGTAAAATATCGTACGGAACGGTAAATTGAAACACCACCTCGACACTGATTGCTGAACGAAAACAAACAAATTCTATATATTATATACACATCTGATAATATACCCAATCACCAACGATATACAAATTCACCAGCCACTTACCAAAAACCTTAGGCATGTTTGTTTGACTGTACCAAAAATCGAAAAAAAAAACAAGTCATAATTAATATCCCTTGTATGTGTCTGTAACCAGGTAGGAGTGTCTTATACCCGATGTGCAGCTCGTTTGTCGGCTGGTTATGTGATCGTTTTTTTTAACAGCTTGTATTTGAAGAATCGTGTGTGTTTGTTTATCGTAATGCAGCTAGACTGTTTGATCTTGTTTCTAATTACATTGAGTCAGCATTCACCCGATACATATATACATAAAATATATAATATAAATATGTGTATCCCCCCTCTGTGTGGATGTGTGTGTTTGCGCGAGCGTATGTGTACATAATTGAGCATAACGGTAATCAACTTTCTCGAGTCGTGGAACTTTTGCATGAGGATTAGGGATATGTCGATAGTGCGATTAATGATTGATTGACGATTAAAAAGAAAGTTGATTAGTGGCTCGTTTGTGCATGCTTTATTGAAATATGCATTTGTACGCTGATTTATTGTTCGATGGAGAGTTATATACTATATATGAATACATATACATATATGTATGCATATATAGTCGCTCGTTCATCAACTATATATATGTGACGATTAGTATTCACGAAATACGAAATCGCCACGTAAATGGAACATAAATTGGGTAAATTGGTAAAATAAAAGAAAACCATATACAGGCTTTTTCATCGAATTTATAATCACTGATAATTCGTTAAATTCTTCAATTCTCTTCAATCACACTCTGCACTGTAACCAACCACGATAACATTCTTTCTTCCTGGCATGTTTTAACGACAATTAACCATCACGAAGATTTAATCTTACACGAATTCGTCTCTTTCACAAACTCTTGGTGTTGAAATATCTTTGTGTTTACTTATGTAACGATCACTTTAATAATATAAACGAAAAGATGACGTATTGAGAAAACGCGCGGCAGTGTGAAAGAGACCGGTAACGAAAAGAGGGCACGTGAAAAACGCCGATTGTACGCGGTAAAAGAGCCTGTATGTGACTGTCTCGTGTACATACGTAATTGAAGATACTAGAAGAAAAAAGAAAAGTAACGAGAGAGAAAAGAAAAACCAAGAAAATGCAAATGCGAATGTAAAACGGCTGAGCTGAAAATGTTGAAAGAGGAGAAAGCATTACAAACAAACAAAAACAACAATATTGCCGAGTCTGACACGGGTTTCACACGTTCGAACAGCGTTCGACTTTGTTCAACTGCCTGATGGACATGGCCGGTGCGAATCACACTGGGAATAATCATCACGGGACCGGAAGTAGGGCAAACAGCCTCGAGCCTCCAACGTTGCACGACGGAAAGTCGGATCATCATCACAGAGGTTCGAGGGACGAGGATGAGGGTACGATCGGCGCCCTTGCAGCCGCCGAGCAAAGACGACAGCGTAGCAACAGGTCTGTCGGATAATTCGTAAAATTAATTGATCGATCAAATCGATTATACAGCTTTACAATCGACGTTCGACGTCGTGTGACAAAAATCGTTTGGCCACTTTCATGCCCGATACTGACGACAATGTTTCCTTCACTTATGTTTTGTTTCTCATTTTCATTTTTTTAAACGTTATGTTACAGAAACAAAAAGGTGAACTGGAGGATGTCCCACCAGTACGATAAACTAGGGAGCAGCGGAGAGAGTAGCCAGGGAGGGGGTGGGTCTGGGGTTGTAGTTAACGGTGTGGAACGGGCCCCTGAGCTAGAGCCATTGCTGGGAGAGTCCTCCCAGGACCACCACCATCATCACCAATACTACGATAACGAAAATGATCAATACCATCACCACCACCACCACCACCACCATCATCTTCACCAACCACCCCCGTACTATCGACACCAGAACACCTACGCACCTCGCTCCTCAAACCGTTACCTCAAGGTGTCGGCTCGGTCCAAAAACAAACCATCTTTAAAACAAAACCAAAAAGTCGTACACGTTCTCTCCTCCAGAGTTCGTGAATCTTTGTCTCGCTGCGACTAATTTCTACAATTTTTTTTTTCTCTTTTTTTTCTGATACAACCGAATATAGATAAATGCGATATTATCGCGAACCTCCTAATTTCGTACACAAAGCGTGTTTAGAGAAATACTTGCGAAAACAGACATTTTGTTTAGATATCATAATTAGGAACGAGGACGAATCGTAACGAAAAATCATTGAAAACGATTTTACGATGAAATTCATTGAAGAAAAGTTTTGTAAACGTAATTAATCTAGTGTCGTGTATATTGATACTTTCGAGGATAATTATTGTCAATTGCTTTCGTTGCAAAAGAATTTCCAATGATTTTTCAGTCGAACCCTCGAGCGTCCTATGTAGAAATTTTTCCATCGAGATGGTACAACGTTGTTATCTAGTGCAGTGCTATCTTAACGGTAAAATTTTTACATAGGACTTTTAAATCACACGTAAATTCGCGCCATTTTGTATACCTATTATCTAGAATCTCAGTCCAACTATAGATGGCTATATTTTTCATTTCAACGTCCTTTTCTTCTACTTGTCGATAGAAAGAATTGCCCTTAGGGTAGGTCTATATTTCTCACACCCTAAATCCCAAAAGAATAGAAATTTCCTCCAGCTAGCTAGGATTAATCATAGATTATATCCAAAATTCGAATCCCACGTGTTCTCAATGGCCGCGAAACAAGATGTAAATGTTATCTCCTTTACTCCTCGATTTTCTCCAATTATTCCATATTGGAATTTTAGCTTCGACAAAAACGGATGTTAGAAAATGAAAACCTCTCGCACACTTTACACCACTTAGACAAAATCCTTGAACGTTCGGGGGTAAATTAGATCGACCTCGATCGATGATTAGAAAGTATTGAATCGTTTGTTATTCACGATCGATTAGAGAAACGACCCTTCCCTAGCTGCTGCCTCGATACAAGATTTTTTTTTAGAGTACCTGATCCAATCGCAAATCAAATTTATATTCAATATTCTTATACGTGAGTATAAATTCGATACGATGGTCACGTACGACGAAATAATATCGAAATATAAATAAATTGTTTGTATCGTCTGTATTTTTGGTAAGTACAGGGTGTACCTGGATGTAGTATCATCGAGATAGTCACGTGTGTCCGTTTTCGTTTTTCCTCATTTTCTTCCGTTTGAATTTTTCTATGAAATGTACGCGGACACACTAACAATCATAATCCACATGTGGCAACCATCTCGAGATATAATTTCGAAAGAAGCATGCGCATGTGAAAAGTTTCTTAATTGCATGACCTTGATTAATATGCTCCATTTGATCACACCAATATTTATATATACGTATATACGTAATTATTATGTTATATATATACGTATTGGATTTTTTGTTCTCCATCTGTATCTATTGAGCTCTCTTCACTTCGACACGTTTGAATTTATAAATCACACACGCTGCGTGGACTCTTCGAGTGTTTCGAATGAACGTTCCTCAATAACGATGCAATTTGTACGAGAATGAAACGGCAACGATTTAAGAATGTAAAGAAATATTTTAATCCTAAATTTATTAAACGTAAATTCGAAACACGCGATCCATTCGTATAAACGGAGGCAAAAGGCATCATTGACGGGAACGCGAAAGCCGCATATACGTTTTGTTTAACCGGTGAACAAAAAGTTCTCCAAAACGAAACTATGATTCAGCGAAAAAAAAAGAAAAAAAATTGCGCGTTGGCGCAGATATATCCGAGAGCGAAAAAAAAAAACGGAAGCATCGATATGCAAGGTTTACCAGAGTCAATCCCAAGTCGTGGATAAACGCGTATGAACACTTTTTCTAAATGGATTTCCTTGTTTAGATGGACCTACAGGAGGTCGTAGTTAGTGATTCGCGAGCCGGGAGCTTCGAGAGCCTCACGCATCCTGGCGAAAGGCTTCATCCTCATCATCAAGCGGTTCATCCACCGAGACATCGTTCTCGTTCACCGAGTCTGAGGTAATTACTCTTTTCTTTGGATCCAATCAATTTTGTCCTTCAATCCTAGAAAATTTCTTGCGATCAGTCGTGGCTTATTAATAAGTAATATTAATTAATATTATTTATTATTAATAATCGTTAATATATTAATAATAAAAATAAATAATAATTAAAATACGATAAAATTTCCTTGAAAATGAATTATTAATATATTACAATAATAATAATATTATTAATAGTAAATAATCTTAATTAATAATAATATTCAGTAATTAATATTAATAATAATAATTAATAATTAAAATACGATAAAATTTCCTTGAAAATGAATAAACTGTCATTTGTTTCTTTTCTTTCTTTTTTGAAAACAAATTAGGCACTCGCCCGTCGCGCACAGATCACCATCGCCAACGAGGAGGCAGAGGTTCGATCACCATGCACACAATTACGTGGACGGACCAGGTTTCAGCGACACAGTGAGCAACGTCGTCGAAATCCAGAGGCACACGCATCATCCACATTCGTCACAGTACAATCATCGACACAAAATACGAGGTACGTGATTAATTATCATAATTCCGTCATCATTTTATTCCTCAAAACACAAGACAATTTCATCCGATCCGAGTTGCAAGTCTGGCCATTGTTCAATAATTGGTAAAACCGACAGAATAATGGAGAACGTTTGAAATATTGAGAAAATTACAAACCAACAATTTTTATGATAACACCAATAAAACGAAAAATATAGGATTTTGCAACTCGGACGAATTCAATATATGTTGCTATAAATGGTTTCTTTGCAAGAGGCAAACAAAAAATTAACGAAAAAGCTCCATGTGACTCGATGTAATACATTTTTTTGTTTTGTTGTGTTATGCGCTACACAGACTATTACGACCACTGCGACTATTACGACGATGGTAATTCTTTCAGAAAGCTTTTCGATACCCTTTATCCAAAGCAGATTAAAATATCCGTTTGGCTTTCACTGATTATATTCTCTCTTGTATATCCTTGTATGAATACACTAAATGATTGAAAAAAAAAACACTTTGACCTTGTATATATCTTCCAATGGTAGAGTCGTATGTTTATTGAAACCAAATTACGAAAAAAAAGTTTTGTTCGTCCAATGACGTAATTAACGAAGCTGTACGATGTGAAAATTTGGCAAATTGGATTCTGACATCGCGAGACGTTATTTTTATTTCATCTAAAAATGATTCGCACTCGCGTTTACATCGACATTGAATCTTTCATGCAAGCGACACAAGTATGAGCTTTGTCAGACCACACGAAAAATCATAAATTCGTCAAACACGTTTTTTGTTCTTTCCAATTTTAGATCAATGGTAGAGAAATTTTCAGTTCGCAGATTATCCGCTGTTTTCAATAAACAAATTGAACGAATTAATTAGTGTGCGAATGAAGCATTGTCAGTTTGGGTAGTCGTTATTGAAATTTATGAAATTAATAGAAAATCATGTTTTTAGCAGTAATCGTTGGCAATTATTTCGTAGTCGTTTGATTCTTTAAGATACTTCGTAAATCATTGATTTGTTATTTCTATCAGGCGAGGCATGTGATGTCCCGATTTTTGAAATGCGAAAGCTTATCGGCGCTACTTCTTCGCTTATTTCCGCTAGAAAAAAAAAGCATGACGCTTCGATTAGATAGTACACAAAATAAACATCAACAAAAACGTAATCATACGTCGTCAGTCATCCAACAATTACACACGATCAGTATTGAACGTAGAATTTACATGATATCGTAGAAAAATGCTGTACATTATTTTCGTTACAAATCACAGTCGTTTTGTTACAAAGAAGTAAATACGAAGAGTTTCACGACGACCATCTGAGATTTCGTCTAAATTCGAGTACACTGTACAGTTTTAAAAGGATGAATTTCTAATGCCACTTTTGTACACAGCCGCAAAGATTTATTTGAAAAATATGGCGCGAGATAAAAATAGTTTTTGGTTGGAAAATTTGTCAATTAGATTTCCTTTGGTAAACAACCAAAGTTGTAGTGAAATATGAATTATCGCTAGTATCATCTCTCTTTCTACTTCTCTCTCGCTCTGCTCGCATTGTCCGGCAACGAATTAAGAAAGATTTCTTACAATTTTCGCAGGTCCATGGAGCGCCTCGACATCACCAGCGAGATCACCGAGTCCGGTACACAGAATGGAGCACGGACGTCATTACGGGACGACGAGCCTGGAGCAACGTTCGCGCAGTCCGAGTCCGATAGCCGGACGTCAGCCTTCGCATCCTCATCATCATCATCATCATCCGCATCAGCACAGTTATCCGGTGTTAGTTACGCGTCGCGGACACGGACGTAGATTACCACCAACACCGAACAAACCCTCGACACTTCAGCTCAAGCCAGCAAGCATTAACTTCCCGAAGTTGAACGCATCGCCGACCCACGGTCCGCACATTGCGCAGCATGTGGCACCGACGGCGACGGCGACGACGGCGACGGCAATCGCTCACGGTACGATAATGACGACGACGACGACGACGACGACGACGGGCCACGTGCCGACTATGTCGACCGGCCACTGTCCGCTTAGTTTCGAGCAGGCAGTGGCGATGGGTCGAGGTGGTCGTTTACTGCCAAGTCCAGTGCCGAATGGCTACAAACCTCAGCCTGTAACATCGTCGCAACAAAGCAACAAACAGAGAACACCGAGATCAGCGAGACACTCTGACAGCGACGAGGACGATTGGTGCTAGCCAAAGTGGGACCCTGGACGGTGGTCCGGTGAAGTGGACGCTTCGAGAGGCCTGTCGGCTTGTGCGTAATTCAAACGATATTAATTACGATATCGAGAAACCGAAGGAACGAAGATTAACGAACGACTAAACAAAAAAATAAACAAGAGATATCGCGAGACGAAGAGAACAAAAAACGAAAGGAGTAATGGACTCGCGACGTTGTGGTAGCGAGACTGAGTCCGTGCGACGCGACCGAACAAAAAGTTGTTAGGAATATAAGGAAAATTGAGAGGAAACGAGAGAGAGAGAGAGAAAGGAAGAGAGCTAGGAAACGTTCGAAGAGACGGAGCGAGTGTCGAGAGGCTTTTGAATTGTCTTGGTCCAGGTGACACTCGTAAATGCAGCTCGTCGAACGCGCGACGACCGGAAGGGGTCACGCGAAATTACACGTGTATTAAAGGTTTAAAAAACAAAAAATAACAATGTACATGAAGGTCCCCGGTTAACGATTCTCCAACATCACCGGATCTAAATACATACATACATATATATATATATATATATATACATATATGTGTGTATATATATTCGGGAGGTTCTTCGCGAATATCGAAGCGATGAAAAAAAAGCAAAAAAAAAAAAAAAACAATATTCCACGATTATTATGAATATATACGTATAAATATATATCTGTAAATGTGTATATATATTTATATTTATATATATATATGGGATACTTGAAGTACGAGGGATGGAGAGGGCGCCGATAATGCGATAATATGACGATTAATCGGACAAGCGTGAGCGAATTTAATCCACGAACTCGATCGGCAAACGGAGTCCTATATTGCCTCGACCACGCGTCTACCCCGAAAAGTAGGAAAACACGTGGAGATTCACTTTTTATACGATTTTCTCGCGCGATTAAAAAAAAAACATAATAATAAAAAAAAATACGCAAAAAGATGGACTACACATTGTACGATCGTAAAATACAACCGAGATCGTGGAGAAAATTTGTGCGCGCGATCGAGCTCTCGGATCGAAAAAAAGAGAAAAAAAAACGAACAATCGAAAGAATATTATGTCACGCGCATCTCGTGTCTCAGCCCAAACCCTCCGCCCCAACCCTCTCCGACGTTCCTCGAATTTCTTTATGTCACGGCACATATTCCCATACCCGAAGCTCGCGTTGATCGGCGAGGAAAGCTCTTCTCGCCGTTCGACATCCATCGAACCGTCGTGAACGAGACGAATAACGAGAGAGAGAGAGAGAAACAAAAAAAGCGCACGGACTTAAAAAATGTTAAAGCCACGAAAGTGCTTGAAAATAGGAAAATTAAACCGTTACGAAGGCAAAGAGGTTGGGAGAAAGGACGTGTTTAAAAAGAAGAAGAAGAAGATAAAGAAGAAGAAGTAAAAGAAAAACGAAGAAAGACTCTAATAAAATTTTCCATAGGTTTATTACGCTCCCGTCTCAGCCTCGGGCTTGCGCGAGCCCCGTAAATAGCTAAAGTTTTATCATATACGATATATGTATATATATACGTATAAATAATTTAACAAAAAAGAAAGGAAAAATTTGTGCATATATACATATATACTGGGACTGAGAATTAAAAACGGGGTTAGTGAAAAAGCTCGTCTGCTGAGTACGGCGGGCGATCTCGGGTAGGCGATTAAGAGACGAGAAAAAAAAAGGATCCGGCTTGCGAGCGCTCGAAGCGGCGCGGCCGTGTCTTCCCGTGACGGTTTCCCAAAGAAGAAATTTAAAAAGAAGTAACAAAACTAAAATGCGGAAAAAAAGAAGAAGAAGCAAAGGAAAGAAAAAAAGACCCGTAGATATCACTCTCGTGTTTTCACTACACTTTAATTACATTACCTAGAAGTCCGTAGTGTATAAATATTTGATTGGAAAAAAATAAATAAACAATATTTAAAAAAAATATTCGCGAACGGTCGAGAGAGAGAGAGCGTATTAATAACGTATACATGAGTGTGCGAATCGAGCGATAGAGGGCGCGAAAGCGATGTATGAGAGAGGGAGAGAAAGGAAAAGCGTGAAAAAACGATTACGACTGAGATCAACCGAAAATGAAGCGTTCAGTCGATGGCGAAATGAAAGAGAGAGAGAGAGAGAGAGAGAGAGAGAGAGAGAGAGAGAGAGAGAGAGAGAGAGAGAGAGAGAAAAGATAAAAGGAAAACGGATAAACAAAGAGGGATAAAATTATAAATGAAACAGGGTCTTGGGTTTTTCGTGAGTCGAAAAAAATCGCACAATTTCGCGATCGACCTGATAGTAGTAACGTATATACAAATTCGAGACACAGAGCGAAGCAAATTGATAACTCAAGAGTAACGGATACATCCGGGTCTCGCTTCTGTCGCTGCTATAGTAACAAAATTCGAACATACGCAGTTCTTACAGAGATACGCGGATTTATCATCGTCGTCTCGAGTCTCCAATCTGTATCGCATAAACTTGTCTCTCGATCTCCGCGAGTCGTTCTCCGTGCTCTTTCGCGAGCTCATGCCAAAGATACGATTTTTTCAAAAATCCTGAAAGAGTTAGGAAGAAAAAAAAAGACCAAGAAAACAAAAAAACAAAATATGGGCGAATCATCGATCGATCGAAGTTAAACCGGCGATTAAAAACAAAAAGGCAGTCCAACAAACCAGATCGAGGAGTGACGAGACGGTCGCAAGGGGGGAAAACATTTAGATAATTCAAATTTACTAAAAATTATGAAACGAATAAAAAAAAAAGAAAGAAAAAAAACGAAAACACACACACACACACACACGACAGGAACAAAAACAAAATTGAAATCTGCTACGGCGATTGAAAAGTGTACAGCCAGTTTGGTTGGTTACAAATTGGTTCCCTGACGAACTGCGTCAATGTCCAACTATATCACGTTCGATTCATTTATATACGCGTGTATAAATGAAGACGTAAACGCAAAAATAATCGGGACAGAAACTAACGGAGCAACATCCCACTCGCATCTTACAACACTTATGTATATCATACTATCTCGTGGATCGAAAAACAAAAAACAAAAAACAAAAAATCGAACCGGTCGAATCGTGCGGAAGCCTCGCCAACGGTGCCAAGTGTTTGAAACAAACAAACGAACGAACAAACAAAAAAACAAGTAATATTACTTAAAGAGGATCGCACAGTGTCACCAGTGGGGTGGGATAAATTCGACTCGTGAGTATACGTAAACCGCGATATTGCCCATAATGTTTGTTAATGAGAGACGTAAGATTGAGGAAAGTTAAACCGCGAGATAACCACGACGAGTGATAAGGGACGAAGTACCGAGAGCTCGAGAAGTTGCGTTTTACAATTGTAGGATTGCGGGTGACGTCGACGCTGCCCCAATCCTACCTATGCACACACACATATACATATATACATATATATATATATATATATACGTATATATATATACGTATATATATATATATGTATATGTGTATATGTATGTATATAAATATATATCGAGATGGCATATAAATCGTGATTATCGCGCATACTTTCACGGTCGATTGTCGCGCGCCTTCTCGAGTTCTCCCTCTCCCCCACCGCCCTCCCCCCCTTCGATAAATATTAGAAAACGCGCATTCTTATACCACGATTCCGAACACTTGTAACATATTTGCATGTAAAGAGAAGAAGAGAAAAAAAAAGAAAAACGAAAGAAAAAATACTACTACCACTGCTAAATACCGTTACTAAATTACTAACTAACAACTACTAACAAGAAAAAAAAACAAAAAAAAAACTCTCTCTACCACCAAAACTAACTTACCGATCGCTAAACTATATTATTATTATTATTATTATTATTACTATTGTTGTTGTTATTATTATTATCGTTATGCTTATTATTATCAATTATTATCAATTATTATTATTATTATTATTATAATTATTACAACCACTACTACTACCTATTAATTAATTAATACTAAAAAAAAATATTGCTACTATTACTACCGCTACTACTATCTACTACTACTTAATAATTACTACCACCGTCGTTAAACTACGCGTGAAAAGAAAAAAAAAATCTGAGAACGAGACTAACCGAGAGTAAAGCAAATGGGAATGTACAGCGAAGAGAAAAATTGAATTTAAATCCACGAAGAAAAGTTGACGGGCTCGCGCGAGCGCATCATACGTTCCAACCAGGATATTAACACGTTTACATACTGCCAATCGTACGGGGCGTTAATTAGGTGCGAAAAAAAGTCGATGAAAAATAAATAAATAAAATATAATATAACGAGGACCCGAGTATAAATGTCCTGCGTACAAGCGACGTGTATGTCTATGCGTAGATAGATATGTCGCGAGCGAATAAAGCAAGAGAGAAAGAAAGAGAGCGAGAGAGAGAGAGAGAGAAAAAAAAAGCTCCGACAAAAAAAGAATATAATAATAATAATAATAATAATAATTTCAAGAATAAAGAAAAAAAAACGAAAAACGATTAGATTTCAATACTTTGTGCTTGCCGAGGATATCCGTGTGAATTGCAAAATATTCGTAAATTATGGAGACGAGCGAAAATATAGTTAATAACGAAACAAAACAAAAAAAAAACAGAAGAAGTCATCAATCACGAGTAATCGACTAATTAAATTAAGTAGTTAATCGAAGAAATTGAAATGAGGAGAGACGCGAGAACGAAATTCGCGTCGCAACGACGAGAGGAGATTCGCGTGTCTTTTTCGTGGCTGCGATCTTGTCCAAGCACCCTCTCGTTTTCCTCGAATGTACTAAATATCACCCCCCTCCCTCCCTCTCTCCCTCCCTCCCTCCCTCCTTCTCCTCCCTATCGCTCTCCTCCCTCGCCCTTACCAAATTCCTCAAAATTCGTGTACAGATTCCCGTGACATTTAATCAGAATCGCGCGGTATCTTCCCTTAAGTGCTTTAAAAAAAAAAAAAGAAAAAAGAAAGAAACTCAATCGTATTTCGTATCGTCGCATTAAAGTCGCATGAAGGTATATAGTGTAAATTTTAAAAGATGGTTGAAAATAAATAAGAGGAGAAAAAAAGGCAAAAACCTTAAAAATATAACAAACGTAAAATAATGTTTATACGTATATCTCTCGTTCGTATTCCTTCGATATAGGATAGGGCGAATCGATCGTTGGCGCGCAGTGAGATAATTGAAAATGTGAAAAAGAAAAGAAACGAAAGAATGAAAAAAAAATTGGATCTCGTCTAGATTTGATGAAAATTAAATTACGTTACGATCACAAGAGTCGCTCGCTGCGTGTCAGTTTGACTATAAATCGCGATTAGCGAACGCGCGATAAAAAAGATAAATATATATATATATATATACATGTATATATATATATATATATAGAGATTGGGGGAGGGGTCTCGGTTTCACACACAAGGGGATCGAGGGTCGAAATATTATTAATGAAATTAAAACAAAAAAAAATATAAAAAAAAAGAAGAAGAAGAAAAGAATGAAAAAAGAAAATAAATAAATAAAAACATGTTTTTCTGTGATAAATCTAACAAATCTTAGAAAACCTCGTAGCGATTCGTCGCGATTGTGAATCGACGTATAAAGCTGGGATTTAATTTCCCCCCGCGCATGCACGCCCTCCGATGTGTATGTTACGAATACCAGCTTCATTAATAAATGAACGACAAACGAACAAAAATATTAAATAAATAAATGAAAGCAAAAAAGAAATCAGCAACAAGGAAAAAAGAAAATAAATTCGAACGTGAGCTTGCATACGAGTTTAGAGGCCGGCGCGAATGTTAAATTAGATTGCGAGATAATTATGTAACTGAAGAAAAAAAGAGCGAGAGAGAGAGAGAGAGAGAGAGCACGATAACGAAGGAATGAAAGGTTAAAATAAAACGACGAACCCCGAACTTAATCTTACTACCTTAGTCGTAACGCGAAGCAGATGACCAAGAAATTAACGATGAATTACCGTAGAATGAGGCGAAAGATCGAACGTAAGAAAGATAGACAGAGAGAAAGAAAAAGCGAAAAAGCATTAATTTCCGTTGAATCTCGATGAAAAAAAACAGACACACACACACACACACAACACAGAGAAAAAGTAAAATACTAATTTACAAAATAAAAACAAAGAGCAGTAAGAGAAATTAAATTAATCGTCCGATAACCGAGGACGAAGAAAAAATGCAAAAAAGACTCTTGTAGTTAATTATCGTATCGAGTGCGTGTGTGTGCATGCGTGAATACACTTAAACGTACGCTCCGATATACAAAAAAGACCTTGTGTATATATATATATATATATATAAATTAATAAATACGCGTTTAATAACGTATTCGCGGGAAATAAACGAAAGCGTAAACGAACGAACAAAAAATGAAGTAACAACAAATTTAGCGCGTACTCCGGTCGAAGAAGAAGCCAAAATTAGACGTTTCTATACCGTAATCGTAATGAATTATAGGTCGGCGTTTTTTCTTATCCGATGAGAGATTAATGCGAGTATGATAACGAAATAAAAATCATCACGTGGTGCTTGTACAGTCATAATTCTCGCGGCCGACTGTCGTAGTACCCAAGTTCCGGCGAGCGAACCGATTCGTTCTTTTTCATATTTTCGCTAAGACCACGTATCACCGTTTTTGTCGCGCAATTTTTTTTTTTTCGATAATCCTTGTCACTATTAAAATTTGACAATTTCGTTAAAACTCGTGAAATAGAAGAATTTTGATCGATCGTCGAATACCTTAAAATTTAAATAACTCGATCGTGTGTAAATAATATTGCGAGGGAATAAATGAAAAAGCTTGGCCGAGACGAAAGTACTCGGACACTCGGACGCGCGATTCGCACCATTTCTCATGCCTCAAGGGGAGAAAACAAGTATATTAAAAAAAATAATAATAATTTTAAAAAAAACGAATTAACGAGACTTAAATTGAAAAGAAAAAAAATTGTCCCGTTGCATCATTCTCGCGTCGCCTATACCCGTTATATCGTCTTTCGTAAAAGTCCAAAAGATTCTGAAATTTCATCGTACCGCAGTTTAATTAACGCGAATTTAATTAAACGAATATTTATAAATCGTGTAAAGGGGAAAGGGAGAGGACACGTGACGTTATTGCTCGACGCTCCGTTGTATACGACGATAACAATTATTATTGTAAAAAAAGGCAAGATAAAAGACTCTCAAAAAAAAAAACAAAAAAACAAAAAGAGAAGAAAAGAAATATTTCTATCACACCACTAATTACCACCACCATCTCGGAAGAAATAAGAAAAATAAAAAAAACCATAACATAAAATAAAAACGTTGGATCGATCTAACGATAATTATGAAACGTACGATCGATACGTAAATACGAATCTACAATGTATAAATTAAACGCATTAAAAGCAGAGCGAGAAGAAGGAGGAGGAGGAGGAGGAGGAGGAATAAAAAAGTAAAACACAACACAGTCGCCCTTCCGGTATTATGAGTATTAGGTCGATCGCAATTACCGAAATTGAGAACCAATAATAACAAGAATATATATGTAAAAAAAAAAAACCAAAAAAAAACCAAAAAAAACAGCCGCGCGACGGTTTTCAAAGTATTCACGCAGCTAGCGTTTTTTTCGACTCGTTTCATCGGACAATGCGAGGGGGATAAGAACAAGAAAGAAAAGAGGAGAAAAAAAAACGATTTATAACAATAATGAGAGCAAGAGAGAACACGAGAGAGAGAGAGGGAGAGAGTATGCGTGTATGCATATGCCCATCGATTAGTCAAACTTGAATCATTGGATAACCCGATTAAATTTAAACGTACGATTTCATTACTTACATTTAATAAATAAATTTAAAAAAGAAAAAAAAATCAAGAAAAAAAAACAGAGGAAGACACGTAAAAAAATATTAACGGTTAAGGGTTTTTCTACTTATCTATATATATACATACATATATATACATATATATATATATATATATGTATATATGTATAAATATATATATATATAAATAATATACATATTATAAATACACGTACATAACACACATACATATTATTATTATTATTATTATTATTATGATTATTATTATTATTATTATTAAAAATTATTATACATATGGTATAAATGAAAATATGAAGAAAAAAACGAGTGTAAAACTATCACTAATTGAATAACCCCGTCGATAATAATCACACTTCGTCACTAGACACGGGCGATTTAAATGGATGCTCGGTAGGATTTCATACTTTTGCAAATAATCGAATTCGTCGACACACTTCGATCTCTAAATAACCCAAAATGCATTTAAAGAAAGAAAGAAAAAAAAAACAAAAAACATAAAAAAAAAACGAAAAGTTGTTCGATCTCGTTTTTTTCGAATTTCTTCTTTTTGTTCGTTTTTTTTTCTTTTCATTTTATTTCTTCTTATCCAAACCGTTTTCGTCTACTTCGTCGTGCGAGTCTGCCGGTCGTTTGTTTTTTTCCGAAAAAATAAAAATGATACAAAAATTGAACGCGCAATACGAAAAATACTGCGAGGACGTCGAGCCAACGTGTGTGACTGCGAAACGAGATTTTTAGTAAAGAAATTCCCTTTCTTTACCTAATTTGTTTACTTTGTTCTTTTTGTCTTTGTTTTTCGTATTGCGAGATTGGAAAACTCTGTCAACGTTACATAGGAAATCTTTCCTTGCGCCTCTCCGAACAAAAAATATAAAAAAAAAAAAAAAAAAGAATATATATAGCAGTATTCGCGTTCTCAGTCGAAAATCACTCGAAGAAAACTCGCGTCTCAGACTGGGCGTAATTGAAGCGTAATGAGAAAAAAAAGGAATCGGCCACGCGCGGGGATAAAAGAAGAAGTGGTGAGGAGGCAGGGGAGGGGGGAGAGAAAGAAAAGATTATCGAATATATCCTAAACGACGATGAATCATTAAATTTGTAACAAAGAGTTGCCTTAATAACTAAAGTTGATTTAAAAACAATCCTGATTCTCGGCGTATCGAGGAAAATGAGAAAGAACACGAATCGCGACATCTTCTCGAGTACTACATATATTTATATGTATATGTATATATATATATATGTGTGTGTGTATACGGCATCAAGGATAATTAAAGAAATTCTCATGAAAAATCACCGAAATTATTGTTACGTCGAAATAATAATGAATAATTATTGCAAATTATTGTTAATTGTATGAAAAAAGAAAAAAACAAAAAAGGAAATTATGAATCGTTATTCCCCAATTATGTCGTCAAGTGAATAATTTCGATTGATTCTTCATACGAAATGCGCCAATCCCTGATGCATATATACAGGGTGGTACATACAAGGTGTGCAGCGTTATAACTTCCAAAGTAGGAGTTGAACGAAAAAACGTTATATACAACAGTTACATGGTTTAAAAGGGTGCAGGACGTACTGTATCGATTTTTTTTATAGGTCGAGGCGTTTCGAAGATTCGAAGGATAACTTTGTTTTTATCAACAGAACGCTATATTTTTAATAGCAAAATATGGTAGAGAATCGAATTCTGAGTAAATAAACGTATTGACCTTTATCAGCCCTAAATCTAATAGCCAACGAGTAATTTCACGTTATTACTTGAAAATTTTCTTCACATAAAAAAAACAAAGTTTTCCTTCGAATCTTGGAAACGCCTCGACCTATAAAAAAATTGATGCACTATGTAGTGCATCCTTTTTAAACCATGTAACTTTTGTATATAACATTTTTTCCTGCAACGTATACTTTGGAAGTTATAACGATGCACACGTTGCGTGGACCACCCTGTATATATAAATCAATCGACGTCTATCGTCGCTTCGCAAGAACGAGAAATATTTTCCTTTTGATTCGGGCGATTCGACGCTAAGACGAGAGACGCGGGGACACAAAAGACGAAGACTCGGTAAACGCGAACGCGATTGGTAGCCCTCGTGGTAAAAGAAATCAAAAATTGGATAAAAAAGTCAAAAAAAAAGACGAAAAAAGAAGAGAACAACAAAAAGGAAATAGTGAGAAAGAGAATCGGGGTATTTCGACCAGGAGGGTGGGAGACGCGAAGGGGTTGAAAACACGGAAGTCGATGATAAGGGTCGAACGGCTAGCTCGGGTATCCTGTGCGTGGGTGATTGGCGTAAATGAAGCGAGCATGCGCGTGCCTGTGTGTGTTCGTGTGTCTGTCTGTGGCCGCAACCGCTCGTACATTGTGGCCCGTTGTTATAAAATTATATAAATGATGAAAAAAGAAGAAAAAAAAAACAAAAACAAAACGAAGAAAAGAAAAGAAAAATAAGAAACCATTGAAAGCTTTAACTTTGAATAAACTAACTTTAAACGGTATACAGTTAACGTGAGACGAAGAGGAAGAGAGAAAGAAGTAATTAAGAATGAAAATAAAATAATACGAGGGAGGAGGAGGGGAGTGAGTGGAGAGATTTACGATTGATAAAAAGATATTACGATAGAGCGAATGAACGAGTGCCCGGTAGATGGCGGCACGGCGGAACGTCTTTAAACAAAAACAAAACGAAAATAATAAAAAAAAAAACATCAATTTTTGCAACCAAATATTCACGAATAATTATCCAAAAAAAAACGGGAATGAACAGAAAAAAAGAGAGAATAACAGTGAATTATTATCGATTTTCTAACGATAGGTACGAATCGTTATTATTTCGTCGCAAAAATTATTTCGTTCGCTACTCCGCTCTCGTACGATCCTCCACCTCCTCTTCCTCCTCCTCCTTCTCCTCCTACGCCGCTCCCGCACCATCCTCAGCTCTGAAATTCGTCTTTCGATCGTGGCGCGACAAAGGAAACACGAGCGCCATCTCGATGTGCGGCCATCGACCGGACTTCTCGATTTATTGCAAAATTATTGTATATTAATTATGAAAATACCACCAAACACGAAAAAAAAAATCATTTGTTTCTCGAGAAAAGATTGTACCTTTATATTATATATATATACATATATATGTATATAAATATAAATAATGTATAGAACGTGCGCGTCACGTACCGAGCGTTTTTGTCAGACGAATCCATTTCCATATACTGCGCGACCCTTTGACTCGATTTACATTTCGTAAGGGTAACGATATATTTGAATGAAATAAGAAGAAAAAAAAGTGAGAAAAGGCGAAAAGATCATTTACATCGCTTCAATGTCGAACGATCGATTTTCTCGAAACAAAAAATCGATCGAACGGAGGGATATCAATACTCGCGATTCTCCCTCGAGTATCGAATTAGCGATATGATTTAGGAAGAGAGAGAGAGAGAGAGAGAATTTCGAGTCTCGTTTTTATCCCTCGATATTTGCATTGACACAATTGCCATTTACGTCGTTTAATCACTCTCGAATTCTCGCAAAAAAAAACAAAAAAAAAAAAGAGCCTCTCGTCCGAGTCTCTACGTTTAATATCGTCACAGGGCATGGATGAGTCAATGAGTTCGAGAGAACACGAAGAAAATAATAATAATAAATTAATTAATAAATAATAATTCACGCGAACTTGTTGCACGTGACGCGCGCGTGACATCGATTATTAGTTAATTGCGATAAAGACAAGAGTAAGGAAAACGAGAGAAATGAAAAAGAAAAAACACATAAAAAGAAGGAAAAAAAACAAATATGGGCGAGGAGGTGGGGAGGAGACTGGGATGGAAGAGGGGGGATGGCGGGAGAGGAGGACAAATGGAAAACAAATTTGAAGAGTATTCTGTGAGAACGCGCATCTGCCATATTAGTGCGAAGTGTGCAAGGAACGATCGACGAAATTTTAGGAGTGATTTAAGAGATAACGAACAAAAACAAAGAACAAAAAAAACAAAAACGCAAAAAAAAACGAAGAAGAAAGAAAAAATCACGTATGAGAGAAAATATTAATTCTTAGCGCGACGAATGTGTGATTGAACGAAACGAGAGAAATTATGAGAAAAAAAATTATATATGTATATATATATATATATATTATATATATATAAATATATAAATATATAAATATATATATATACATATGAGTATATATATAATATGAGAGAGACGTAAAAATGCATTATTAAACTATGTATTACGCAGTATCGGAGTACCTACATTATATATAAATATTATGCATATATACATAGCTAGTTCAATTTGCAACTTAGTGTGTATCGTCGCTTCGAAAATGCCCAGTCATTACTCGCCAGAATCCAACCCAAAAGAAAAAAGAAAAAAAACAACAAAAAAAAAGCAACAAAAAAAAATACAAACAAAAAACAATTTCAAGTTCATTCTTTTTTTAAGGAAAAAAAAACAACAACAAAAAACAATAAATAATGTATTAAAATATTGAAATGGCACGTCTCGTTTATAATTCAAACCTGCGTTCGAACCCGAACGAGTGGGTAAGAGTCCGGAAGAAATGAGAAAAAAAAAGAACAAAAGTAACGAATCAAACCACGTTTGATGGGTGAATGTGGCTCGATTTTGTTTTTTTTTTCCCTAGATCGTAAGACGATAAGAGAATATTGTACTCACGTTTTTGTTGCAGATCATCCGGGGACGAGCAGCTCGAAGTTGACCCATATTATTGTTTAGTCCACGCGACGTTTCTTAACAACGCGATACAAATGTACATTATTACATGAAAAGATTGTTACGAATAAAAATAAATGATCGCAGATTGTTATGTAATTTTATAGCGTTTTATTGAGTTTATCATAATGTTACCAATCGATACAATGTGATATCCTGTGGTATACTGCCGTATCTCGGATCGCGACGTCAGCTCTATCTCTCTTTGTCTCTCTTTATTTTGTATTTTTATTTAATTTTATTTCTGTTTTTTTTTGTTTTTTTTTTTTTGTATTTTTTCATTTTCCTCAATTTTGATCTCAGACGTCAAGAAAACACCCTCTTCATCCTCGTTTTCAACATCGGGACACGCAGGACCCTTATTTGTAAAATAGAAAATTTTTCCTTCGTCGAAACTCGCGAGGAGAGAGCTCGCTTCGTCTCCCAACATCGGGAACGACGACAAAACGAGCTCTCGCATCGTGGTGCACCGCTCCTCTCACTAATTCAGAATCGAAAGAAAAACTTTTTTGAACGAAGACGATAAAACATGTGGGAATCTTTCTTGTTTTTTTTTTTTGTTCTTTCGTTTTATTTCAAGTGAGTCGAGAAAATTCGAAGGATCATTAGGACGAAGAGGTTCGGGGAAAGTGTATCAGGGCAAGGTCGAGGAACTGGAAAATATGAATTATTTTTTACACAGCGAATCCACAAATATTAAATGTCGATCTTTTTCTTTCATTTCTTGTTTTTCTTTTTTTTCGTTTTTTTGTTACTTATCGTCCTCTTCCATTTTCCCTGCTCTTTCCTCGTTTCTATTTCTGTTTTTTTATTTTCGTTTTAACTTCCTCATTAATCCATCATTTATTAAACGTTAGGTAGTGCCTAAGAGACGCCGAGGTAGGTGAACGCTTACAGCGTTTCATTCCTGGCGCACTTTTTCTTCGTATACTAGCTGTGCCAAATGCACTTGTACTGGTCGCCATGGGTGGACGACTCGGCCAAAGAAAAGCCTCAACGAGACCCGACGATGGAAACGCAATTTATTTAGTTTTATTTTTTCTCTCAATTCCACAAAGCTTAATATTTTGTTACCGTCTCACGCTCACCCTCTTTCTCCGTTTTTGTATTACTTTTTTTTTCCACGATTGCAGAGACTCGCGCCGATCTTTAGCCAAGCAATCCGCCTGCGACATGTTTTTTTTTATTATTTATTTTCTTTTTTTTCATTAATTATTTCTTCCTTTTCTTTCTTTTTTTTTTATTAACAACAGTGTTAACCGCTTTATCTCTCGTAGGATAATCTGGATCCACGCCTTCGTTTCACCATTCGTTCGTTCGTTTTGTTTTCCGTTTTTTTTTCATTCTCGTTTTTTTTTATACAATAAAGGGTTATCCTTCTCCTACTAGCTAGTTATATATCGTCGTTTGTCGATCGGCGCAATTGTTGTTATTTCTGTTTGTTTCCGTTTGTTTGTTTCATACGTTTTATCTCATCGTTCATCTTCAGCATCGTCGTCGTCGTTTTCGTCGTTTATCATTCTTTATATAATTCAAATAGTAATAATGTCGCGTTGGATACACCTCCCCATTCACAAATTCGCAAATATTCCCTCGGGGAAGAAGAAATAAGTAAGAAAATAAAGGAGAGAAAACAAAAACATAAAGTATAGGCCCAGTTTGTGTTCGTTTTTTTTTTCTTTTTGTCCACCATATCACGACGGAATAATAGCAATTACGATAATAATACAATTGTAAAAATGTAATAATCACGTTAATAATAATGGCAATAATAGTAATATAATTAATAGTTGATAATAGCAACGCCGTTTATAGTGATGTCTTTAGCCATTACATTTGCCTAGAGACTTCTTTTTTTAAATATATATATATATATATGTATGTATATATATATATTTATATATACCTTCTATATGTATAGCTACAATATATAATATTTTCATGTTGAAAAATCGTATACATCAGTGTTGTGTCGCAGGACCATTGCTTCGTTTCCCTCTTTTCTACTATCGCTCTCTCTCTCTCGTTTTTTTTTGTTTTTTTGTTTTCTATTCTCTCCTCATCATCGATCGTCATCTCGAATTATCTTCCTTCGCATTGTTCACCCTAATCGTTCATATCTTTCTTTTTCTACCTTTGCGTTGTCTTCTTCGAAAGGGATTTTCTAATTGGGGGGAGGGGAGGGGGGGAAAGGCGGCAAGGACACAAGGAGTGTCGCGAGAAACACATTCGATTTGGTACATCCAAGTTTCTTTTTTCTTCCCTATTTTTTTTGTTTGCTTCCGCGACCTACGGTCGGTAAGATAGGACTCGGCGACGAAAATTCCTTACCGACGATTCCAACGTGATAAAGCTTCACACGATTCGGTACGTATTCGTTCGAATTATTTGAACTATCGTGAACATAAATCGCGAATTATAAATACTCGATTCAAAATATCGAATCGCGAGATTCGTGACGTTATTTTTAATATACGAAATAGTTCATGATGTTTTCTGTATTAAATACTGATTTGGCCGAGTCCTAGATTATCGACAGCCAATTGTCGCGCTATCGGCAAATCAGATATCTTCCCAAATTCTTCCAAATTCAATTATCATTTTTTTCGAACAAACTATTTTTCACATATTTTGTCTCTATTATTGAAATATACGTGTGGATGTGTATGGATTGGTGTGTATGTTTGTGTAACGTACGAGACACTCCTTGTCTCGTGCAGAATACGTAATCTTATTAATTTAATATCGATCTTAGTTCGTATAACTCGCCCGATCGGCGAGCCTCGGATCACAGATAGTAAATGGTGATCGGTAGATTGCGCGAGAATTGCAATTATTCATGGATACATCATGTTCTGTCTCTTATTTCATTATCTGTCTCTCTTTTTTGTCTGCTCGGTTTTTTTTTAATTTTTCTTTTTTTTAAGTTTTTTTCGTTTTCTCTTTGTAACTTTTTCTCATTCAGTGTGTGCTTTTTCCGGCATCTTCTAAGGTTTTCAAGGTGACAGCTCCTGAAAGAAAATAGCAACGGCCGCATGTAGGCGAGCTTCGTTTCTCGCGAAGCGTTGTTCTGTTTTCCTTTAAAATCTTTCTTTTCTTTTTTTTTTGTCTTTCGAAAAAGCCAGGCTGACGATCGATCGATAGCTCAATTAAAACAAAACAAAAAAAAGGAGTACAAATATTCATAGATATATGTAAATATATATACATACACACACGTACAATGAATATGAATGAATAAGTACAAAATAAATGAAAGAGATACTTCGTCTTCTGTGCGACAAGAAAAAAAAGAAAATAAAAAACAGAGAATATCTTCGAGTAAAAGAAAAAATAATCCGTGGATGCTGAGTCTACGAAGGTTCGACGAAGGCCGCAAAAAAATTGAGAAAACGAGCGGAAACGAAAGAGTAAAATAAAAAAAAAAAAATAAACAAAAATAAAAAATCGAGAGACACTCGAGGGTAAACGAAGTGTAATGAAATTTCGTGCTTATCGTCGACACCGTACGACAACTAGAAACGATAAGTTATTAAAGGATCTGTGTATAATCCGCGAATAAGCGACAGTCCGGAAATTACACATGCATATACAACTTTTCAACATAAAATCGAATCGTCGCGACGATTGCCACGGATAGATGAAAAATTGAATAACGTAATAACATTGACGCGTCGTCGTGGATTAACAACGAAGGTGTAATTTTATGAGAGAAAAATAAAAATAATAATAATAATAATAATTAATTAATTAATTAATCAATTAATAATAATAATGAGAATGGAGGACAAGGTGAAATTCGACGCTATTCAAGACTCTCGGAACATAAACCATGAAGGGACGAAAAAGCATTCGAATGAAAAATCATTTGAACGTTTCTTGTTCGCAAAATAATTGTGAATTAATTATCGTCACGATTATTTTTGTTTGAATAGATCGAAAAAATGATGTATCATCGAGAACGAAACGTACCCTGGAAATAATAATCGATGAAAGCATTCGCTAGCATACAGATAATAAACAATAGGTGGCTCGATCTCGGATATCATTCGTGAGAGAAAATCGTTTGTGTTGGTGCGTGTGTGCGTCGAATTGCATTTTCTCCCCTTCCTCTTTCTACACTTTTCTTTCTCTTCCTCTCTCTCTCTCTCTCTCTCTCTCTCTCTCTCGCGTTCTCGCTCTCTTTCTCTCTCTCGCTCTCTCTTTCTCTCGCTCTCCCTCACGCACACTGTTTTTTTTCTTCAATTTGTTTTTCTTTTTACGAATCATCTTCGATCCTTCATTCTCGCACGACGTTTTCGCTCATTCACGCAATAATAATAATACAACGCCAACGGATTATCTAGATTCGCGATCGTTTTTCGCTAGTTTCTCGGTCGGAATCGGAATCGGCTGAATCGTGGAGCGGTGGAAATTCGGGAACAGCCTCCCGTTGCTGCATCCATCCTGGCCCCCCGGCCAATGCCTTGCCCTGCGTCAATTTTTTGTTCATCATCAAAAAATTTTGCCCAATTTTGTGTCGTAAAACGTTTGTTAAATATTTGTTTCTTTTTTTTTGGTTTTGTTTGTTTTGTTTTTTTTTCCAAGTTCCCCAGCAACAAGCAATACCGGTCGAATAGTTTCCCTTCGATGCATTCAGAAAGAATAATTCAACCGGAAATACCCGTAAATTTGAAATCCTTGCAATGTTCCATTTGTTTTCCAAATCGTCTCGACAAATTTTCAAACCCAATAGCGAAAAATCCAATGTGAGAAGTAATGAAAATAATAACGCACACACGTAGACTACCGCCGTGATACCAGGAATAATGCTTGATTCTACATGCAGCCATACATGCGAGATACGAAGACTTTCAAAAATTCTCCAGGTCTACGTTTTCATGATTATTATTATTATTATTAACGTTCGTTGTGCCTGACTGTAGTTCTAGCGATGTTTGTTCCAAGCCTCGCCCAATTTTTCATTCTTTTCTCATCGAGAGATAACGAAGCGTTCGACAAAAATCCAAATTCATCGAAATCTTATTAAATCTTATCGAACGAACTTCGTTATTGCTCTTAATTTTTTCTTTTCTTTCTTTCTTTCTTTTTTTTATAAATATCGATATCTATTCCGATAAATCGTATTTTATGTACAAGAGATTCGTCCGTTATTCTCGCAAAGCGTGAGAAACAAAATATCTTAAAATATCCTCTCTCTCTCTCTCTCGCTCTCGCTCTCTCTCTCTTTCTCTCTCACTCTCTCTTTCTCTCTCCATCCTCTTTCGATTCTCGCAAATCTACCTTATCGACCGCGTCTTCTCAATCGTTACCGAACGATTTCGTCGATAACAAAAATCAAAACGTCTTATTATTGCACACTTACGAAGTTCTAAAGACTAATAGGAGAATCATAGCGAGATTGTGCTCGGCCGTATCGGGAACGATTTTTTAATCGAAGAGGAAGAAAGAACAAAAGAAACGATATTAATAACGATAACGTAATCAACGATCCGGAGGGACGAGTCACAAGCCCGCTATGAAATTTTTAAACTATAAATATGTAGCAGACAAATTGAGATAAACGAGTATGAATGATGAAGAGAGAGAATAGGAATGGGGCAGGGAGAAGAAAGGTCGAGGTTTATTCTTTCTGGGATGACAACGAGAAGCACGAAAACAATTTAAGAAAAAAAAAAAGAAAAAAAAAAGAAAAGTAAGAAAAGAAAAAACAAAGGTAAATTATTCGTAATAATATTGAGAGACGCGATTATATTGCACTAACGACTCCTGATTTACCGAAGATTATTGCAACGAGATTATCTAACGATTTAATATATTTGCGTATGATCGATTAAGTGGGACTGTGCTCGTTGGAATCGCTCCCAACTTCTTTTGCTCAGACGAGCAATCCATGCACAATCAGAGCTCCCTTGTGTTGTGTACGTTTACGACGGATACGCAACTCTCCGCTTGTCACGGTCACTGTAAAACAATATAGACAACGAGACCCGATTTATCAGACGAGTTTGGCTGTTTTTGTTTTGTTTTTTTTTGTTTTTAATTCTTTTTGTTTTTCAACCCCCAAAACTACCGAACCACGGACACACCACAGGGCTCCCGATTCGTCGATTCGTCACGCTCTTTTGATATAAATAAATATATAAAATTAATGAACTGTGAAATAATAATTTTTAAATACAAAGATGTTTTTAAGAGATTCGAGATGAAATGAGAGTGACTGGATTGGAGTGAAGTGGTGATCGAATATAGTCGTCGGTGAATTGACTTTTGTTTTTTTTCTTTGAAGATGTATTGTTCACACATCGAATTAATTAATTTTAATTTTGGTTTTTATCAAGTAATGTTTAAAATTTTTTAATCATTTAAAAATGTTGAAACATGTTAAATTCTGTTTTTGAGGGAATACTTTGTTTTTCTATAAAAATAATTGTCACGCGACAAAAAAGAAGAATGTCATTCGCTGACCTATTAGATTCGTTCACCGAAGTCTCTTCAACCTTGTGCGCGATAACGGTCGGAAAAAGAATTTAAAAAAACGATGATTATGACGACATACCGATGATACAGGTGCCATAGGTGTGCTCGAAAATATGCGAATGATTAATTACAAGCCCATTGTTACTCGCATTAAAAAAGAATGAAATCGAAAACGATTAATTTTTATTTAACAAAAAAAAAGGAACAAAGTTAGTAGCTCAAACTTCGAGTAGCCGCGATGATTGCGCGTGTCTGATTAATCGCCAGAAACGTCAGGAGGGGCGAAAGAGTAGAGAGAGAGAGAGAGAGAGAGAGAGAGAGAGAGAGAGAGAGAGAGAGAGAGAGAGAGAGAGAGAGAGAGCGAGAGAAAGTGAGAGAAAGAGAGAGAGAGAAAGTTAAGGTTTAAAAAATTGAACTAAAAGGAAAATTTACCAAACGAATAGGAAAACTTTCCATTAAAACAAAAGATCACTAGGAACAATTTAAAAACTCACAAACATATTCTGCCTGAAGCAAGATTCGAATGAAACATAGAAATCGAGAAATTACAGTCATTCTCACTATCAGAATGATCCAGCATAGTCGAGAAATCGCATTAAGATTCAAAATGAAAGATTTTATGTCAACAACGATACCGGAACATGGAATGATTTGGTTAATACTGCAATGTACACCAAAGCTCCAAGAAGGAATGAGGAAGACATAGACTGAGAGACACAGAGAGAAGATAGAGAGAGAGAGAGAGAAAGGAAGAAGAGAAAAAAGAAGAAAAAAAAACAAACACCAGTGACTTTGCAACTTCAATGCATACTAAGCAACCAGTTGGCGGGTATGGCAGTAATAGTAGTGGCAGTAATAAGGTAGTAGCTTCGCGACCCCCTACCATTTTCCCCTCAACCCAACCCAGCCTGATCCTCCCTCGCCACCTTTTGGTCCTTTTCCTCCTCCCGGTAAGCCCATCTTTACGACCCCCGGCAACAACACAGCCTTCCCCAGCCAGCAGTATATTCACGCAGCAAACCTCCCCTCCCTCCCTCCCTCCCTCCCACCCTCGTCCCCCCACTCACCGTATCCCGTGGATAACGCGAGAGAAAACCCACCCGCGCGCACACAAACGCGTTATCCCAGACACACGCAGACACACTCTTAATCCCCTAACTTGCAACCGGTACATCCTGAGTCAGGAGCAATGCTAGTAGTAATGATAGTATTCGTATATAGCGAGTCTGCCAGTGTAAAGTATGAAAACACCTAAAGCAACACTACGAGGTAAACGTTCCCTAAATATGCAGGGCAGGACGAGCAAAAATCAAACAGGAATTCGCATGCGTCATCAGACCCGAGGAATTAATCCCTCAAAGGATTTTCAAAGAACGAAATCAACGATCAATCACTTTTTAGTTAATAGCGATCTTGACATTTCGATTCAAACTTCCGATCGCACTTTTCACGAGCGAAGAATCTTCTGAGATTCGTCTTGAATCGTGAGAAGCTGAACGGAAGTTTGAAACGATAATTTGATTTCGTTAATATCGTGTAAAGGTTGGAAAATTATTTACTCGCGCATGCAGAAACGTAATTGAAGAAACTAAAAGAAGCGCGTCGATTTGTCTTTTTTTTAGGCAAAATACTTCACAATTGGGAATGAAGAATGGGATGAAGGTAATTTGCTAAAGCGCCTGGTAAGATTGTGGATATATATGCGATGAGATCGTCAAGCGACCGATGAACAGTGAAGTCGAATCGAGACTGAGTTTTCGAAAGGTTTTCGTACAATCTTTAGAGCGTCGATGTAAACGTGATATGCGATTGACACAATTGGGCAAAAATCAAATTTTACAACTCGAAGGAATAATCGTATTGGCTCTAACGAGATCTTTGTTAACGTGGATTTTTTAAAATGAATTATACAAAAAATGTTCGAAGCGTCAGTATTCGATCGACTCACGTATAACGCTGAAGCTTTTCTTGATACTATCATAGAAGAAATTGAACTGACCTGGTGCATGGGATCGTAGCCCATTGAGCCGTCGTTGTACGGTTGCGAGCCGTAATCACTTCCGTTTATTCCCATACCGTAACCCGCCATGTCCGGAGGTCCACCAGGTGGCGCCGGTGACATCATTGGTGTCGGTGTGCCTTGGCTAGCGCCGCCCATACTGTACGGTGACGCACCTGCAAAAGCTGCTGTAGAAACCATCGCGGTGCATACAAAGATCGAGGGGTAGTGCAATGTTTAATAACATGTTTTTTTACCCCAGCGAGAATCGAGCGAAAAAAACGGATCAAGTCGAAACGACGAAAAAGGGACGAGAAACTTATTGAAAAAAATGGCATTTCCATTCAACGATGGAATGGCAGCGGATCCGAAAAAAATGATGGATGATTTATATTTTCATTGGACGTCGACACGGAGCGTTTTAAGATTTTTTTTTTCATTTTCGTCCGCCTGCAAAATCCCGAGGGAAGGCTCGAAAAGTATGAAAATAGTGGGAACATCGCGTTTTGATTCGTGGGGAAAAATGAAAACGTGTAGCTGGCACGCGTGACGGGAACGAACCAATCGTTCGTTTTATTCGAACCGCGCGAGAGGCAGAGATTTATTTGTCAGGTCGCAATAACGGTGCGTCGAGGCGAGTCGAACCCGAGTCCGGTAGCGAAAAACACGCTTCTTGTTATATCGTACAATGAGCAGTAAACTCACTCGCCAAAATGATTTACAGTAATGAGAATCAGCTTCGCGACGTGATTTTTCTTTTTTACTTCTTCTTTACTACCGAGCCACGAGATATCGATTCTAAACGCAAGGGGCACGTTTCTCTCGCTACGACGACGTCGAAGGAATGTTAACTCGAGGCAATACATTTTTTTGTGAATTTATCGTTTTCTTACGTCTTTTTTTCCTTCGACAAAAGGTGAAGAGATCAACCGAGTCGCGAGAAAAAAGAAGTTTCTTTGTTTCTATCCAACGAACGGTGGAAAATTCGTAGAAAAACGTCGATGGGCGCGAGGTAGAGATAGAATTTCAACTTACCAGCTGCTTTCTTGGCTGCGTACAAATTCGCCTCTTCCTGCGCTTTGCCGATGTTCTTCTTGTAACGTATCCTCTTATTGCCGAACCAATTGGAAACCTGCGAGCCATTGTTAAATGTATTTTCATTTTGTTTATTGTTCATTGTTTAAAAGATATGAAAATCGTTCGACTTCAAAATCAAACTGTAGTCACAATTTGTTCTTAAACTTACGATTTACCGTCGGAACGGAAAGACTGGTGGAACAAAAATAAATTACCTGGCTAACCGTGATGCCGCACTTTCGCGCTAGTTCTTCCTTGGCCTCTTCGCTGGGATAAGGATTGCTTAGGTGTGAGTAAAAGTACTCGTTCAGTATCTCGGACGCCTGTTTGCTAAAGTTTCGTCTTTTGCGCCTGTTAGAAAAATGTAGTAAGAAAATAAGATAAATAACAAAAAAAGAATAGACGTTCCCGAATACTCATGACTTTTCAATGGGTTACCTCGCGTCGAGGAATCGACTCCTGAGTATCATGACAGCCTCGCAGGTCGATTGTTTCAGCTGCATCTGAATGCTCGAGAATTTTTTATGTATTATCTGTACCATCCTCTCGATTTCCTTAGGCGTGATAGGCCTTGTGCGACTCTGTTCCCGTAGAAGATTCATCACGTGGGTGGTAAACTCGTTACAGGCCTGAAAAGAAAAAACGAATTACTACTTAAAAAAAAAAAAATCACAGAATAACAAAATAGAAAGAATCATCCAATTCCACCAAATCTCTTCCCATAAAATTGTCAATCGATGAATGAATCATTTCTCGTCCCAAGGAACTTATCTCGCGGGGGGAAAGTAATACTGCCTGAAATCCTCGACTAGGAAAAGACGGAGACGAAGGGAAACTGGATTTCGTGAGAAAAGCCAGAATTCAAACCGATCACGAGAGCATCGGAGAAAGAAAACGTCGAGTCGAAGAAAAAACGAAAGAGAATAACGAAAAAAAAGAAGGGAAGTGTGTACGTGTGCAGAAGAACGGAGGTGAGAGAGAGAGAGAGAGAGAGAGGGAGAACAAGATTCGAGACGTGGAAAGGGACATAATGCATTATTCGTACAGTGGCGTTGGCGGTTTGAGGAAAGGAAGAGAGGAAAGAGAAAAGAGGGCGAAAGAAAGCAAAGAAAGAAAGAAAGAAAGAGTGAGAAAGATAGTACGAGCCCGCTTTTCTCGTTGCTTCGTCCGATATCAGTATTCGAGACGCGAGGCGGGCATGCCGGCTTGGGGGTGTAGCTTTTCCTGAGGGAAGAGAAGGAACGCGAGGGAAAGCACATAGCGTAGAGACGACGCTGTCTGGGATGGCGAAGGGGAGGCGAAGTGACGTCGGGGATGGTTTGCAATTTCGGAATGGATTCCACTCTTCCAGCGTTCCTAATATATATATGTATATATCGGTCTCTCTCTTTTTCTATACATATGAGGCTTTAGATACATATACATACACATATATATTTTTGTATATGGGGCATTCCGTGACAAATCGATGAGAAACTCACGACGACCTTTCGGATCAATTTCACAATTTCTTCTTCTATCTAAATCTATCTTTAGAAAAACAAGCTTTTGGTCTCTGATCCGATTTTTAGAGAATCAAATTCGAAAATGAAATAATAAAATCCATAAATTATTGCAGGACACGTTTTGTTTTCTTCCTTTTCTTTTTTACATGAAGGCGAGGAATATTCTTAATGTCATGAATAAAAAATAATAAAGATCTCAATGATCGTTGCAAGATTTTGTCCAAGGTGTCGTGGATCGCCCTATATATAGCTTTTTCTTATTCGATGTATATACAGGGTGAATTTCATAAGGTATAGCAGCTTTCATTCTAAGGTAGATGGGATCCTTACAAACAAAAGTTGCAAATATACATTGGGAGTATTTTTAATAGTTTACGAGATATAGACTTTTAAAGTTGGTCTAATCAGAGCGCGCCGAGAAGCGTTGGAGCCGCCCACTCCCCGCCCTAGCAGCCAATGTCCGAGAAATAAAAATGACTGCGTAGTAATATAATAAATAAAATCGACAACTCTGAATTATGCAACCCCAAATGTAACGCCCTACACTGTGCTATCTCTACGTCTAAGGCGGGAGTGGGCGGCTCCAACGCTTCTCGGTGCGCTTTGATTGGACCAACTTAAAAATCGTATATCTCCGAAACTATTAAAAATATCCCCAATGTATATTTGCAACTTTTGTTTGTAATGACCTCATCTACCTTAGAATAAAGCCTGTTACAATTTATATAATTCACCCCGTATATATATGTATATTTTCCTCGTGCTTTCTATATATCCACTATCCTCGCTTCCTCGGGCGTTTCGCTGTGACGACCGAAGCTCGAAGCTTTTCCGAGCGTCGTGAGGTCCGCACACGCCGGATGCATAAAGGATAGGACGGCGACGGTCGAGCATAGAAAGAACGAGAGAAGAGAAGAGAGAGAAAAGCCCGATCAGCAAAGGCAGGAGCACACACCATCCTAGCCTCTCTCTTTCTCGGACGGACGCAAGAGCGTGGGTGGATCAGGATCCTCTCTCGCTTCCCGTCTGCCGTGCCGTGTAGCTATATCCCGGGAAAATGGCCTTGGAGAAGGGAGGAGAAGGAGGAGAAAAGCGAGGGTGAGAATGACGAGAGAGGGTGGATTGGATGGAAAATCCACGAAAGAGCGGTGGACCTCGTCTCCTGTACTTTTCCTCTCTCGCTGCTGTTTTTTCTTTTCGTTTTCTTTTCTCCCCTTCGTATTTCTCCATATCTTTTTCTCTCTTCCATTTTCTTCCTTCTATTTATTCTTTCCTTTCTATTTTCCTCTCCTATTTCTGTATCCTTCTCTTTCGTTCTATCTCTGTCCCTCTCTCTCTTCCTCGTTCAATTTCTCACTGCAAAATCAACGAATCTACCATTTGGCGATATCGAAACTAGGAAGAAATATCTCCCCGGACGATTCTATCCACAGTTTCTCCTCTTTGAGGCGCATACGCGGTTAGTCTTTCGTTCCCTGGGTTGCACATCCCTCGTAGTTTACGTACACGAGAGAAGCTCTTTCTAAAAATAATCAGCAATTTCTGTACCGTTGGAATGCCCTAGGTATTTTCAACTTCGTCCCGTACAACACGACGACGATATAAAAACTTCGATTGATACGTCACAAAATTTCAAAATTTCGAGAACAATCTTAACGTTATTTGACTTTTTGTTCGTTGGTATAAAAATCGTTGTAAAATAATCCAACGTAGGAGAATCGTGTCGTTATTTCCGGATCGCCTGAATACGCCGTGTTTTATTTCGTCGCTGTAACTGGAAATATATATCCTCGCGTAAATTCGAAGCTCTCGCCACGATCGTCGAGCTTATATTCGAGAGAACACACCCGTTACGTGACTTTACGAACATATCTGCACTGCAGCTCTTTCCTGTTCGCCGCATCTTCGCGTACGAAACGTACAGACATAGATATATATGTATTTATATATTTATGTCCACATTTTATACACGTAGGTGTACCACACATATATATATATAAGGAAAACAGCGTCACGCGATCGGCTCGAGCGGTACAAAGACGTGCCTCTCTCGAAAATTCCTCTATCTATCTCTCCTCTCTTCCTCGCTTCTCTATTTTGCCGAGGTTGCAGAGAAACACGTTTCTAAAACGTCGTTAAATCACAGTGTCTCATATATTTAAATACGCTCGCGTAAGTCACATAAGTAACATTTAATAACGAGGAACAGCTTGTTGGAAGGACCGAGGCGGGAAACGTGACGGATCCTGTTGAAAAATTAAGAAGAATAAATAAACAACAATAAAATAACGAACGAATAAGAAATATCGAAAACACGAGCGAGAAGGAAATCTCAATTCCAAGATTGTTAGGTGAAAATTTCGTCTCAGACGGTACACGCGGAGTGCGCGAGGCTAGTGGCCGTGATAAACACGTCGAAAAAGAGTATGAGGAACACAAGACTACTAGGAGAGGATGGAGGTCGGCAAAGCCGGTGTGTGTCACGAGATTTTTCTTTTTCTTTTTTTTTCTTTCAAGAATAGCGAACGAGAGAAGGATCAGCCGGCACGCGAGATTCTCGTGCGAAACGGAGTATACGTCGTGCTTTATCCCGGACGTGTGTTACGTACATACCGGGTTATCGTACCTCGGGCGCTTGGTGACCTTTTCGGCAAAATCGAAGAACAAGGTTTTTTTTTAAATAAAAGATTTTTTTTGTATTTTGATGTATTTTTTTCTTCGAGGGGCAAAACTCGGTGAGATTTTGTAATACGGTGAAAATTTACGAGTGGACGAGACGAAGGAAGGCGAGAGAAGAAAAGCCACCGGTTACATTTACGTTTAGTTTCACGTGGAAAGTCCCGTATATCACTCAACCTTAGTATTTGCACTATGCACGGTTTATACGCGCGCGTATATTCCCTTGCAAACGGTTGTACCTTGTATATGAGGAGTGTGTTCGGACACGCGAGATTTTACTTAAGCGAACGTACGGCACGAGTTTCATTAGCACGCAAATTGTCGCCGCACTCCTCGGTGCAACCGAGGATCTTGCAGAAGGCCGTTGCACCCCGAAATTGCATTTTCTTATCGCGGACCTCCGTTTTCCTCGAGTCCTTTCCTTTACTTCTTCCTCTCTCTCTCCAGGGACAAGGAGAATCTCGATGGGCGATATTTCTTTCCCGCTCGTGTATGGAAGAAAATAATTTATGAAAAAAGAACGGGAGAATGGCGAATAGAAAAACGGGAAAGGAAAAGCGTATGTTACCTGTTCGTATTTCTCGAGTTCCTGATGATATATCTGCCTGATTTGCGCGAGCTTGGCGCGATAGTCGGAGTGCTCGATAGCATTGTCCGGCTGTCCCTGAGGTCCTGCCGCGGCGGCGGCCGAGGCCGATGCCGCTGCACCAGCGCCTCCGCCTTTCTCCGGTCCCGCGACACCCTCGGCGATGAGCATGTTATCGAGTCTCATCAGCTGAGGATCCGGTGGCTCCTCTTCTTGAGTGTTGCGAAGCGAGAGTACTGCAAAGGTATAGGAAAAAATATCGTTAGTACGTGTCGTCGAACGGGATTACGTTGAACAGGTTTTCGAAGTTTTTTGTAGGTAACTTTTTTTTCATATCTTAAATTACAGATTTGTTTGCTGGAATAGGACAATGTGTTTTATGGCTAACAGATTATACGGAAGTCAAGTCCAACCCCACCATTTTATATGTGTTTTTAAAAAAGGGTCAAATTGGGGACGGGTGTGGGGTTTCTTAGACAAGGTATTGAAATGCGATTTATAGCGAAGATCCAATGTGAAATGGTTAATTTTGATAACAGATTTAATATTTTGTGCATTCTACGTAGAATTAAATGAAAAACAACAAATTCTCATCTTTAGGAAACATTTTACATCGAAATATTAAGTACATGAATCTTAATAAGTCTTGTATACTATCGTTAAGATCGAAAAACTGAATATTTCCATAAATTGCAATATATCGAAATCATAATTTTGATATTCGTGTTGAGTGGGAAATTTCCCATTCCGTAACCCCTTTATGTAGACTTTTTGAATGAAAAAAAACATTTACCCTCGGCAGGTGTCGATAGTCCACGTTCGTATTTAAGTTTCGAGACTTTGGGGTGTCCGGAGGGGGTCAAAATTTTGTTTCGTCCAAAACGGCTTTGTAGCATCATTTCTGAATCGGAAATTTCCCGCGTAACACGAATATGATGAAACAAAAGCATTTTGGAGGAAAACAAATTTTTGCCTCATCGTCTAGGCGTTTTTTTATAGGCCCCCCCCCCCCTATGGGTCCCAAAAATCGCGATTTTTAAAATGTCGTCACGGCCCCAAAAATTGAGCTATCCGGATGATCCTTAGCTGGTTTTGGAGTGCTCGGCGAGCTCTTCAAAAAGTAATTATTGCAATTTTTTGTCCAACGAACGAGAATGGAGATACAGCATCGCGAAAAATCGATTTTCAAAGTTGATATATTGAATTCCGGTGAATTTTAACCGTTTCTGAAACTCTACGAGCCTATATCATGGTTTCATTTTCTAACGATTCATATTAGACCTTGATATTACAAAATAAACCATAGTTATTAATTACAAACAATAAATACCATCAATATCCCTAATGCAAATATAACGACATTATCATAAGCAAAAATCTATTACGATCATTATTCCGACAGAAGTCACGTTAAGAATCAATGAAACCCGGAAGAATCACTCCGGTAATCGTAAAAACAAAAACGATATTCCATCCGAAGACTCGAACGATACGAAATTTCGTCGAGGCACGTGACGGGGTATCGAGAAAATCGAATGGAAAAAAAGAGAGCGAGGATATTCTCGTTTCCCGTCACCGCAAGGAAAACACGTACCGAATCATAAAAGAATCAATTTCACTGTGAAAGCGTTATCTCTCTCCCTCTATCTCTCTTTTCTTGATACCAAGTCCATCTCACTTTACGCGCAAAGACCTTCGTTTATATACAACCACCATCTCTCCCTTCGTGTTTTCTTTATCCTCCTGTTTCTTTTCCTTCTTTTCACCATCTCTGTTTCCTCGCGGCTCTAACTCGAGGGCTCTTTTTCTATCTTAAAGAGTTCTAGCGCGATACCGTGTCCTAAAAATTTATATATAGGTATACTAAATACAATGCTATAGAGAAAAGCACGCAGTGGTTTAGAGTTGGCCGACTCTTACTCTCTCCCTCTCTCTCTTCCTCTCTTTCTCGCTCTTTCTCTATTTCTATATACATATACATACACCCCCCCCTCCCGCCCTTCTCTCGTTTCGCGGGCGTAACAGCGACTTTTATTGTACTTTTACGACGCGTGATGGAGCTGGACGACCCATAAAACCCCGAGGGTTTGAGTCCTCGGGCTTCCTCTCGTCTTCAACATCGCGCGCCCTCGCTATACGTGTGATAGAACTCGCGCTACTTTCCCCAACCCTCTACTACCCTGTGGCAGTGTGTGTTCGAGCTTCGACGCTTTGACGATACCTCGAGCGCCGTACTCCACGAATCTTCCAAAGTGTCCAACAAAAACATCTCTCGCTTCTTCCCTTTCGTTGTTTTTAAGACTCTTGAAACGCGGATTAACGAATCAAAATTTTATTTCCGTCGTATTAATTTTCATGATTTTTTAATCAAATGTGTGTAACGTGGGAAAACGAAAGGCGCGGTTCGTTAGGAATTTTAAAAAATTGTAAAGATCGCTACTTCGAATAAAAATTTTGTTATCAATTGAAATATTTTCAAATCATCGAATCGTTAAATATTTTTCCGATAACGAATTCTCATCGAAATTTAATATTTTTTTTGTTATTACGAATAAAAATCTCATCGTCTTCTTTTTGCTTGTTCGTTTGTTTTTCAAGTACAGACGGGAGAGTCTTGAACGAATCCACGTAACCGAATCATTTTACATTCGGAAGTGTGAAAATTAGCGCGAGGGGTGAAACGCGTCGAGAGGTAAATGAAAAGGAAAGTAGCGGCAAGGGGTTGAAAGTTGGACGAGTGCACCCAGGGGATCGTGACAATGAACAAGAGAGAAAGAGAGAAGCACCGAGAGATGAAAAAATAAAAAAATAAAAAAGTCAACGAGATCGAAGACGCAAAAAAGGGGTGAGCAAAGAAGAAGGGAAATAAAATATTCGTTCGAGTACGTGCTTCGCGTTTTACGACCCGCTTCACCTTCCAACCTAATTACCACGTCCCAATTATTCCTCGATCTTAATTAATAACGATCAATATTCCTCCTTACCCTCGCGATTTATAACCAAATCATTTTTACAAGCTGATAAATTGTTCGAATTATTATTATTATTTCAATATATTTCTCATTATTTCGTTCCCATTTCCTTGTGTACCATTTTTCACACCTCGTGCGTAGTCTGAACAAAGTGAGAGAGAAAGAGAGAGAGAGAGAAAGAAAGAGAGAGAAATCCCGTAGGGAAAAACAGTCTCAGGACATTATAAAAGTTAACTCCTGGTTCTCTCTTCTCTCGCCACCCCCGTGTCGCGTTCTCGTAGTTGAATAAAAACTGCCAAGGTGACATGTATGAATGTATATTTATATATGTATTGTCTGGTACGCGTCACCTACGCTCGAGAAAAGAACTTTTGAAAAGCTCTTTTCTGGCTTTTGCGAACGAACGTGGTAATTAAAAATGAAAAACATCCCTTGTCGAGGTTAACGGGGGACATGAAAACGTTCCTGACACTCTCGCACCTTCCTCCATTTTTCTCCATTCTTCTTTCTCTCTCTCATCTCACTCCTACTCTTTTCCCTTTCTTTCGTCCACTCATTGGGTCTTTATACACGTAGCTATATAACCGATCCACTTCTCCTTCGCGCTGGTTCTACGACGTAACCGCGAGCGGAAATAAAACTCGCCGATCGTTTGTGGCGTGTACCTCGAGTAGTAAAGGCGTCACATACAATGTTCTATGTAAAAAAAAAGGAGGAACGTGGAATAATGATACAGCCTAGTGGAAATGCAATCGATACGGGCAATTTGTTTAAAGATTTTTTCGACCCTGTATTTACCGAGAGATCAAAGACGAAAAAAAAAGAAAGAAAATTCGAAGATAATTGGTAAATTAAACAAAAATTGATACGCCGTTTAATTCCTTGATTTTAATTTTATTACACCCCGAGATTCAAGCGCTGGAAGTGATCAACTCGTTCCCACGAACAAAAAAAGAAAAAATCAAATTCAAAAATAACTAGTAAAGTAAACAAAAATTTATACGTATAATTCCTTGATTTTAATTTTAATAAATCCCGCGATTCGTGCGTTCGAATTGATAAATTCGTTCCCTCGAACAAAAAAAGAAAATATCAAATTCAAAAATAACTAGTAAACTAAACAAAAATTTATACGTATAATTTCTTGATTTTAATTTTAATAAATCCCGCGATTCGTGCGTTCGACTTGATTAATCTGTTCCCTCGAACAAAAAAATAAAAACGGAAATTCAAAGATGGCTGGTAAACTAAACAAAAATTGATACGCCGTACAATCACTTCTCTTTAATTTTATTAAATCCAAGCATTGGAATTGATCAATTCGCTCCCTCGAACAAAAGAAAAAAGAAAACAACAATAAAAGGAAAGAATATTCTAACGCAGGGGGGCCGCGAACGTAGGTCGAAAATGAGCAAAGTGGCAAGAACGAGATACGCTCACTTCATTCCAGGCCCACAATTCGGCGTTTGCTCGAATGTTTAACGCCCAATAATCCGACCATTAGAGTCCCCTTAAGGGGGTTTTCTACTCGAACGAATGGGGAAAAGGGGGTGTGTGTCGTCGGAGAGACATAGGGGGATGCTGTCGCGCGTTGTTTTCCAAGGTGGAATAAGAGAGGGTGGTATAGGCCAAGGGGTGGCAAGATCGTTTTGCAAGCACGGAGCTACATGAGAGAAACAGAGAAAGAGAGAGAGAGAAAGAGTAGAATGGAATACGCTCTTCTGCCTTACGTACACACAGCTTCCCGGGGGGTCCTTACAAGCGCGTAAACTAAGTTTTACTGGCATTTAACATTTTACGACTCAGACGGTCTGCCCGTCTACTCTACACGACCACCGTCGTACGACCGCGCTTAAGGTTCTCCACTAGCTCATGAACCCGCTCGTGATATCGATACATACGTACCATACCTACACACATATATATATATATATATATATATATATATATATATATATATATCGACGTGACAACATCCATCCGCGAGTAACAGGCTCATACAACTTTATACCACCGAATTTCTCACCGTCGTATAAATACACAGGCATCACTGTGACGATTGGGTGTAGAGCCATTTCGCACCTTGTTCGAAATTCACACTCGATGCATTATTATAATTGTGCATATGTAAAAAAAAAGCAATTTCCCTCGATAGCATGAAATTTGGATTGACAAAATTTTCATTGGGATTCGTGTACTGATAATGGCAGTGTTTAATGAGGATAATAATAATAATAATGATAATGATGATGATGATGATAATGAATTCGACCTCCTGGTGACTCGTAAACGCGGACACAGTGAAAATCAAAAGAATGCAAGCTTTGGGAATGATAATGTTGATTATTATCATTATTACAAATAGAAAGCGTTAATATCGTGTCAAGTGATGTAATTGGAATATCGATTAGGTCAACGACAAACGTAATTGAATGTAATTTAACGAAATCGAAAAGATATGGAGAACATTGAGAGCCAATGTTATATATATTTATATATAGACAGAGAGAGGTATTCGTGTGTTCGCCAAAACGAAATTTTGTTGAATTTCTCGAGAATCCTCTGGATTTGGACCCCTGTTGCGTAACTCTCGGCCCATCCCCCATTTATAATTATTTCGAAATATTCACCCCTCAATCGCGCTCAGCTGTGCCTGTATTCCACAGCACGCGCACAGAATAATTCGAATCGACGAAGAAGGCAAAAGACAGAGAGAGAGAGAGAGAGAGAGAAAGAGAAAGGGAGAGAGAGAGACGAGACGCGTACCGGATTCGTAGATTCGAGTCGGATATATATATTCGCATAGCGACCAAACGATGGTGAGGGCAAAAGGGGGATGAAGAAAGAGGAATGAGATAGAGAGAAGAGAAAGAGGGTGAGAGAGGGAGAACGACAGTGGATGGTCGGTTCTCGTATTGATCTAAACGGGGAGAACCGTGAGAGCAATTAAGATAAAGGACGGTAACAAAGGGTTGTCGGGGCTGTCGGGAATTTTCAGTGCTGGAAAACAGAGTGCGAGAGATCGTGGGAGGTGGCCAGGAGGAGGGGGTAAAGAAAATAGGGAATGAAGCGAGAGAGAACCGAGAGCAGAAACAAGGTGGAAGGCAAGGGGAAAGTCAGGCTTTCGGACGGAGATAACGCGGTAAAGTGCGAGACGAGGATAAAACGTATTGTACATTATATAAACTTATATATATATATATGTATGTATATATGAAAGGTGGCGAGAGAGAAAAGTAGGGAGAGAAGGGTCAGAAAATTTCGAAGCATTAATCACAGAGTTTCAACTCTACGGTACATACTCGTTTCTCCGTCTCACTCTCTTTCTCTTTTACCCCGTAGCAACGAGAGCACGTTAAATTGGAAAGTTTTGCGCGACTTAACTTTTGCATTATTAACAATGCCGACGGCGTTATTACGCGAAGCGAGAGATAGAGCCAAAAAGTTGCATGCCGCTACATCGACGAAACTGTAGTAAGTACAAAAAAAAAGAGAAGAGGAATTTAAAAAACAAAATAAATAATGAAAACCGATCGGTGGGACGTTGAATTTTTTAGGGCGAGTGACCGTTCGTTTATAACGAAAATTGAAGGGAAAATAAGAAAATTGTGTCAGGGAACTGTCATTTTACCGGTATTCGAGAGTCGGGAGATAAACGACGGTAATTTTTCCATCACGAGGCGAAAGCCTTGTTTATCTTTCATCCCTTGTGGATATTTATTTCGTTTTTTTTTCTTTCTTTCTTTTTCTCCGTTCGGACTGATATCCACAGTTGCGTGACGACCGGCTAGAGAACCGAGGGATAAGAAGTTTTTTCTTCTTGAAAAGCACTCGACTCGAGGAAAAATCTCGTCGAGTTTCGTGAGTAGATACGCGAGGGACGGATGGTCGAGGGAGGTGAGGGTTGGTTGGTTCGTGAAAATCCTCGTCGACTATAAGGGATTTCGGATTCTTGGGTTTCTTCGAGGCTTCCCCCGAGGGGTGGAAAAAAGAAAGGCGCTCGAAGGATATCGAGATCCTGGCAATAATAATATCCGAGGAAGAGAAGCAAAAAGGTGTACTGCTTCTCTCTCTCTCTCTCTATCTTTGCTGATTTACGAGGACATGTGATACAGGACGAAGCTGCAATCTCATCCGACTCCTTTTTGCACAATCTAACAAAATACTTTATTATCTATTGTTTAAAAAAATAAATAAATAAATAAAAAGAAGTTTCAAGCAAAGGTTGAATAAATTTCAATATTGCAAAACAATATTTCAAGCAGGAAAAACGATGTAATTTTTTAATTTATCGCGATTCTTGCAATAGCCGTGAAACCGTGACGCAAACATCCGTGACCAAACGTTTGTATATAATCCGCGCATTTACCGTATCCATAAAGATAATAATATTTCATATAAAAATCAGTCTCTCCATGGAGAAAGCGTGGCAATCAGTCACGGAGTTAATCCAAGGGCTGTGTGTGCAACAGCCCCCGAGGACTACTCCGCGCGATTGGTATCGCGTAAATATTCGTGAGGGTTGGCCCCGAAGAATCGAGGAGAGGGCGAGCAGAGGGGAGAAAACAACGTTAGATCGAAACGAGGGAGAGAGGGAGAGAGAATTTGCAGCATCCCCCTCGACGAAATGCAGGAGAAGAGAGAGACAGAGAGAGACAGAGAGAGAGAGAGAGAGAGAGAGAGAAAACGAGGGAGATAGAAAAGAGAATGAAAGAAGCTCTTCGGGGCTTCTTCGACATCGCGTGGGGAGAGCGAACGGCTGTTGCTGGCTGCTGCCGGGGAATAAAATTTTACGGCCGCGAAATCGTTCAATAATTGTTACGGCTCGCTTTGATCGCGTAAAACACGTCGTAAATGTCAAAGGGCCCTTTCTCTAGCCACTGCACTCTTTCTCTTTATCTCACTTTCTCACACACACATACAAACTATCCACCACTCCCGCGACTTCCTATATCTTTATCTATATCGATATATATACACTGGGAACGCAAGGAAAGTATATATATATATGTAGCTAGGTGAGAAACAAGGCAAATTAGATTTGATATTAGATGTAAGATTTTGTAAAAAAAACTTTGGTACAAAGTTGTGCAATATATATTATATTATGTAATATTATATTATTAGGGAAGAGTTTAAAGAAGAAGAAATGGAAGTCTTGTAAACCTAAGGGGAAACAATAAAGAAATACAATAATAATATTTTATTTTATTACATTATATTATATTACATTATATTATATTACCTTATATTATATTACCTTATATTATATTACATTATATTATATTACATTATATTATATTTTATTATTTTATATATTATATTATATTATATTATATTATATTACCTTATATTATATTACATTATATTATATTACATTATAGTATGTTTTATTATTTTATATTACATTATATTATATTTTATTATATTATATTATATTATATATTATATTATATATTACATTATATATTACATTATATTACATTATTGTATATTATATTATATATTACATTATATTACATTATTGTACATTACATTATATTACATTATATTATATATTATACCATATTATATTATATTATATATATGTATACCTAATATAATCATAAATATATTCAATTATAAAATAAATTCTATATAATTATAATGTAATAAACATAATAATAATTATATAAATATGCTCGGCTGTACAGTAGACAAGTGCCTGAAGACTTTCGATTGCTCTCACGTAAATTTCCCCACTTTTCGTTGTCACTCCCGGGACGACAATTGATAGGAATAAAATTAGCTTATCCGACTGTAAACCGTTTGTCAAGGCGTATCGACGCACGATGAAACCGCGTTCTCGATAGCGACGCGACAGAGAGAGAGAGAGAGAGGAGAGAAGGAGAAAAATAAAGAGCACGTCCTACCTAATTATGTTGAATGATCGATGAGAAATATAAGTACCGTGTCATTACGGCAAATTGTACGAATTATTTTTTTTTCTTTATTTTTATTATTCTTTTTTTTTCGTTTCATTTCAAATTAGCTGAAAACCACTTTTCATACAAACACGGAGGTTGACGCGATCGGAGCGTGTGATACGAATATCGAATAAAGGCTCATTGGATTAATCGCCCAATGGAAAACGCGTCGATTCGATTAAAATTTGTCCGGATTGGAAAACTCGATTATCACGTCACTCTCCGACATTGCGTTTTCTTTTTTAGAATATCGTATTAACAATTTTCATCAAAAAAACCGATCTCATCGTTCTGATGAAAAAGTGGACTTTGATAAAAGCCTCGATAAACTAATTGCAAAAAAGAAATGCAAAAAAACTATAATATGTTAACAAAAAAAAATCCCATTTATTTTCTCAGGACAATTTGTACGTCAGGTTGAGCATCACTGTCGAGAAAAACGTACGATAGTAGCGACATAGGCTTAACATAGTATATCCATTCCTATAACTCTGTCTCGAGTCTCGAGATTGCCGAAGCTCCTGGTCCTTGGTCGCTCACTTCGCCTCGAGTGCGACGAAAGAGAGAACGAGAGAGTGAGAGAAAGAGAGAGAGAGAGTCTCGATATCTCCGAATCCTGCACCTAGCGTATATCCCAGGACAGCAAACCAGGATAGTTCAGCGAGTACGTGAGCTCGCAAGGGGCCGAGGCGGAAGGGGTTTGGTTCGTTCCAAGGATGTTTTGCGAACGAGCGAAAGGGAGATAAAAGATATAGAACGGACGAGAAACCTTATATATATACGTACACATACATACACATATATGTATATACATATATATCGATATATACGTATATGAAAATGCTGAGAAACGGAGGTCGACGTGGATGCGGGGATCTTTTAATGAAACGCGAATGTTAGAATGACAAGAATGCTGCAAAATGGTCCAGGCGTGCTCCTAGATATTCCCTCGTCTTCCTTGATGCATATACCATCGTTTATATATATATATATATATTCTTATATATATTCTTATATATGTGTCTAATATATACAGGGTGAATTTCATAAAGTGCAACAGGCTTTATTTTAAGGTAGATGGGATCGTTACAAACAAAAGTTGTAAATATACATTTGGGATATTTTTAATAGTTTACGAGATATTCATTTTTAAAGTTGGTCCTATCAGAGCGCTGAGGAGCGTTGGAACCGCCCACTCCCGCCCTAACCGTAGAGATAGCACAGTGTAGGGCGTTGCATTTGTGGTTGCAAAATTCAGAGCAGTCAATTTTATTTATTATATTATTACCCAGTTATTTTGATTTCTCGGGCATTGACTGCTCTGAATTTTACCGAGCGCGCCGAGAAGAGTTAGAGCCGCCCACTCCTCGCCCTAACAGCAAATTCCTGAGAAATAAAAATGAGTGCGTAATAATATAATAAATAAAATTGACTACTCTGAATTTTGAACCCCCAAATGTAACGCCCTACACTGTGCTATCTCTACGGCTAGAACGACAAGTGGGCGGTTCCAACGCTTCTCAGCGTGCTCTGATTGGACCAACTTTAAAAATGAATATCTCGTAAACTATTAAAAATATCCCAAATGTATATTTGCAATTTTTGTTTGTAATAATCCTATCTACCTTAAAATAAAGCCTGTTACACCTTATAAAATTCACCCTGTATATGTGCCTGATATATACATATATAATATATAATATATATAAGAACGTATATATTTAAACATACGCACATATATGTGTTTGGTTACACCACGAAGACCTCCGCCACATTTCGTACTCTCGTTCCTCGTGCTTTCGCTCTCGCGCGTGTGTACTTGTGTGAGAAAAAGCACATAGCGTCTCGACGGTTCTCGCACGTTTATATATATAGGTGTATATGTATATATAGGGGTAAAGCTCCTCGGCAGGTTCTCGTCTCTCCTCTCACAAGCGTGGCAAATTAAGTCTCCGAGAGACGAGAGTCCGACTCTCGAATTTACCTCCGGTACCTTGTCTTCGTTTTTTCTCTCCTTTTTTTTTATTGTTTTACCCTCGAACAGGACTAACGAAACGATTGTTTTTCTCTTTTTTTTCATCTCGTTTCTATCAAGTCACAGTTGCGCTCGGGTAACAAGTTTTCTAGAAAGAAGTTAACCGTTTTTTTTTTTTCCCGAGGAAATTAAATAAACCGAGGAACGATAATAATAAAACGAGTAATGGCAGAATTATAATTTGCGAATCGATAAATCGATTCGATTATTTATCGATCGAGCGACGATTGTAACTTTTCGTTTGGCGAATTTTCATTCGTATACGACGTACGGGTTTTCGAATTGAACGGCGTATTTCCGGGGATTGGAAAATTGCGATAAGCTCAAAAGGTGTGCCGAGTAATGGAGGAAGAGGGGTGGTTTTTGGCTAGAGCTTAGCTATACCCACACACACACACACAGGCGCACATATATATATATATATAGGTATGTATGTATGTGTAAAGATACGAAAGGAAAGTGAGGAAAGTTGGGGAGAGGGAGTATTAATAAAACGTTCCGGGGCTCGAGGACGAGGGAAAAATAAATTCTTATTGCCTGGCGAGAGTCCGGTATTTCCGCAATATACGACGCAGGTGTACCAAATGTTGTACCCACGGGCCCCTCGTCTCTCCTACGATCCCTCTACGATCCTATATATACATATATAGACGCGTATAACGTATGGGGAACGGACAGAAACACGAACGCGCACAGACGAGGAGAAAGCGGCCGTGCCCGATAACACAGTATTGGACTGGGCTACGGTGTAAAAACCATCGTAGCTCTCACCCCGTATCTCTTTGTATTTCTCACGCATCTTCCCCCAGCCGCACACCCCCTTCAACCCCCTGAAACATACGCGTATGCACTTTTGTCGAGAAATTTTCTTCTCGCTCGTACTCAAGATAAATAAAAACGGAAAAATTCGTTATTGCGGTTACAACGAGGACGATCTAACGTGTCGAATAAATAGTGCGAGATATTCTTTTCCTTAAGTCACTGAAGTACGTATAATACAGATACACTCATTGTTCGCTTTACGGCCGAGATACTTTTCGGAAAAGTTGATCGTAAAACGAAAAATCGTATAACGAATCAATTATTTTGATAAAGAAATTCCATTGGACTTTCAATTGGAATTTTAGCTCATAAAACATTTTATTATTTGTACGTTCTATAAAAATCGTTACTTGGAAACAAAAGTACAAACAATTTCTCTAACGCGAGAAATTTTCGGCTTCTCCTTTTATTTTGATTAATATCAATCTCCAAACGCAATGAACGTTTCGTTATTTTTATTTTCCTAACAAGGGGATGATTATAAATATTTCAAAGAATTAATGAATTAATTAAAATGTAAGGAAAAATAAATACAGGCTTCCTAACGTATACTTAGCAAATTTGATTTGCAATTCACTAAGTAATACGCAGATGCACAAAATCCCAATCAAAAAGTAAACAAGAATAAACAAGTCTCATACTAAAGCGACAATCTAATAAAATGATAACAACGTTGTGCGTTGTCATAATTTTCGAAACGTTCTTCGTATTTTCGTTTTTCATAAATTATAGCAGTGTCGCCTAAATTAAGAACCTGAAACTAAATAAAAAGTCGCTAATATTACATCATTTTTTTGGCCGTATAACGAAAGGTTGAAGGCCGCAAATCGAAAAAGTGCCATAAAAAGGCCATTATAACGAAATGATGCGTAAACAACGACCGTATAGCAAGATATCTGTTATATTATGTTCTCCTTGATACGTTAACCTATTAAAATTACTTTATCTCTTTATCAACCCATCTATAAGCGGATAAATCCGCACATCGCGATTGCCATCTATCATCAAGCACGAATTATTTCGCGAGCCAAGACTGAGTTTTGTTTCAATAATCGTATGTAAATCATAAATAAAATCGAAAGTAATAAAACTATCGTTAGTCAGGAACACTCGGTTGATACGACGCAGCTCTCAGGTAAACAATACAGATGTCTGAACTTACTAGCGTAGATAGAACCATAATGCAAATGGGTTAAGAGTCAGTATTTACATGCGACGTACGCTTCAAAATTTCGATCAGTACTCCAGCGAGCACTGAATAACTGATCAAGTTAAAAATTGGCAGGTATACAGAGAATAATAGCAAAAAAGTGGCTCTTAGTATTTTTCTTCCACAATTTTGGAAGTAGCGTTGCAGGCAACGAATGAATCAAAAATACCATTCGAACTTTTTCCAGCACTGAGCGTTAAAGTTTTGAGGATATCTAGAGAATTAAGGTCAAAATTTTGAAAAAAAAAATCCAAGAGCCACTTTTTGCATTTACTCTTAACCCTAGAAACATAACGTGCCCCTCGGAGATGCACACGCACGTTTATCTTATCAATACTACAAAATAAGACAATCTTCCTGAGATTTGGGTTTGTTTTTGGTTTAATCAATAACAAATGATGATATATACCTATAATTTCATTCGTTGGAAAATAAATGTTTATGAACGGTAAGAAAAATGATATTCCTTTGTAAAATAAATGAGAATAAGAGAGAGAGATGGAGAAGAGGGGAGAGAAAGTTGGACGAGTCGAATCAACCGAGGAGAGGAGTCAATTTTTTTCTCATCCACGTCAGAGGATCAACGGCCAATCGAGCTGATATTCCACATATATACGCACAAACATCTTACACATATATATATATATAAACACATATATATTTTATATATACGCGAGTTCAGATCGTTTGGCGCGTTGCCCTTTACCTTCTCTCTCCTCCAACGTCGACGTCGTCCACGTCGATTCGATACGTCTGGCGGAAAACGTTTTCTCTCTCTCTCTCTCTCTCTCTCTCGCCCTCTCTCCTACGCTCGTTCATTCGCGTTCTATATCTACGACCCCTTGCGAGAGTTTCGCGCGGGGGTGGCTCCCGTTGTGTGGCGCGCGCGCGAACATCGCACGCTACGGAGTTCGTATAGAGAGGAGGAGGAGGAGAAGGGGGGATCGACTGGCTGGCTGGCTCTGCTACGTTCTGGCGGATACTGGCTCCACTTCATCCCTCCTCGCTCTCCCCACCATCCCACCCACCCGAAATCCACCCCTCCAGGGAGGGGTTGGGGGCGTTGGGGGTGCAAGAGGCAACGTGGCGTATTGATCGAGTGGCTCCCGCCACTGGTACAGTGTCTAACTTTATATATCTATATATACATATATACATACATACATATATATGTGTATATATATGGGTGTCGATGTATATATGTGTGTGTGTGTGTGTGTGTAAATGTATACATATATGTAGCCATGTTTCTCACCCGGTATACGGGAGCTACGTAGCCACCACTGGAGCCGAGAGACCACGTTTCACATTATTTTCATCATTGTGTTCGTGTTGCGTTTGCATTTTCTTCATTATTTTTGTCGATCGCTGTTTTCCAAAGCAATTTTTTTTTGCTTTCACCCAGAAAAAAAAAGAAACGATATTTGACATCGATTTTCGTTTTAATCGAAACGACGAAGGGTGTCGACTTTTAGTTTTTGTAACGAAAAGAACAAAAAAAATGAAGGTTAGGGTAGTGACGAAATTTTCTGTCGGAGATGAAAATTTACGATTTGTATAATCGACGGTATGAAAAGGTGGATTAATATAACCCGTGACTATATTATATTAACGTTGGAGGAAGATGAAATATTTTTCATCGGATGTTAATTTTATTTCAGTTTTTTTTTTGTTTTTGTTTTTACGTTGGCCCGAGACGAGATTTGTTTCGTTGCGAAACAAATGAATAATTTGCTGCACGCTCGTATTTTGTTTCGATACTTTTTCATGCGTTTTCGCGATTTTGTTTACGATCGAGAGTGACGTTATTCGGGACGAGAGAATAATGTTGTTTTTACCGAAACGAGCGGCCACGGCCGAGGCAGAATTGGGAACTGCGCACTTACGCAGTTTCATTCGAACCAATGAAAATACGGAAAATTCGCGGATAACTGTAACGGATAAGGTTTACGTTGTTTTGTTTTTGTTTTTTTTTTCGATCTCACGCTTTTCGATAGAATTGCAATTTTTGCCTGGAACGTCTCGGTAATTCGTGGAGAGGGGGAAATCAAAATCCCCGGGCACGAAAAGCAATGGTGGACCTAGTGACGCCATCGCGTTGTCGTTGGCGCCGGGAACGCTTTCGGTCGAGAGAACAACGAGAGACGATAGGAGAGAGAGAGAGAGAGAGAGAGAGAGAGAGAGAGAGAGAGAGAGAGAGAGAGAGAGAGAGAGAGAGAGAGAACATCGACGACGACGACAACGACGACGACGACGAGGAGAACGAAAGAACGGGGGTGCGCTCGATATCAAAGAGTGGAAAAACCGGACGGGGACGAAGGAACGAGAAAACTACGACGATACTCTCGCGATTCCGAATTTTAATCGACTAAATAAATATTCGACCGAAAAACATCGTTGCGGAAAAAAAAAAATATTGACATCAATTATTTTTAAACTCGACCGAAACCGCGATGAATATTTTCGTTTCTTTTGGAAACAATTTTGAAGGGATTCGTTGAAGAGAGAGCCACCTTGGAGAAAAAAAAACGTCGGCTGAAAAAGGAGAGGAAAATTGGGTATTCGATGGAAGGGAATAAGATATTAGCCCCTGAGTACGGTCCGATTTCGCGTACGGAACAAGTGATAAATAAAACTTGGGCGGACAGAAGTGGGAGTGACGAGACCATGAGTGTAACAAACGTTTGCCGACCTGAGGTAGTTTAGGTATCTCTCTCCGAGCTCTCTCTCTATCTCTCTCTCTCTCTCTCTCTCTCTCTCTCTCTCTCTCTCTCTCTCTCTCTCTCTCTCTCTCTCTCTCTCTCTCTCTCTCTCTCTCTCTCTCTCTCTCTCTCTCTCTCTCTCTCTCTCTCTCTCTCTCTCTCCGAGCTCTCTCTCTCCCACGAGCTCTTTCTCTCTCATTCTCTCTCTCTCTCCCTCGAGGCCTTTCTCTCTCTCTCTTTCTCTCTCGAGCTCTCTCTCTCTTTCGGGCTCTCGCGGCACTTCAGAACATTTTTATCCGCTGGCTCTCGTCGAAGCATGCATAATACATAAGTGCCGCAGCGGCGAAGAGAGCAGGGACTTTAGTTCGCGTATAGCGAGAAAGGCGTAAAGAGAGGCAGAAGCGAGGAAAAGAAAAGAGCAGAAAAAAGATAGGGAGAGAAAATAAGAAGAGAAAAAAGAAGCAACAAAAGAGACGAAGAAGAAAAAAGAATCGTATCAAGAGAGTTAGCGAAACGCGCGGCGCACATCGAGAATTCGAAATCCCGAAGCATCGAAACTCATACGCGCCTGTGAAATCTTCAACCTCAAAGACGAGTATGAAATAGCGAAGCAAAATTTTCCCCCTTAACATCGAGAAAATATCTTATTATTCGTAACAAAAATTTTCCTCGAAACTTTCTTACGAACCGAGTTAACAAAAAGACAGAAACGAGACAAAAAAAAGAAAACGAAACGAAAAGAACAAAAAATAAAGAAAAAAGCTTTCGTAATTCCACGAGACGTTGAAAATTTGTCCCGAAGCGCAGTTTCTTTTTCCTCTTTATTCGTCCATTTTTCTTCTCTTTCGTTTCTTTTATCTCGATCTTATTCGACGATGAAAATGGACCATAAAAATTATTCTCCGCGTGATGTTTCACGAATCGAGACAATTTCGAAATATCGCGGCTCTATTAAGCCACACGATGCTTCGAACTTTTGCCTCTAGGTATAGGCTAAAGTATCGGGGAGGAAAAGAGAGGGAGAATACTCGAATATAATATTCGAACGGGTTACTATCAAACGTACCGTTGCGGTCTAGCCACCTCTAGTCAGCTACCCCCTTTTTCACCCCGCCTCCACGCCCCCTACAACGACCACGGTTTTACTTCTTCGCCGCCACTCCGCTATTGCTCGTTCCCACTTTGGTGCCACGTTGGAAAAGTGAGACGGAACTAACTCGGAGACCAGCGAAGCCAGAGCCTAGCCCAGACACACACGGGACCTGTTGCTGTCGAGTTTACGGTGTTTTTACGAGCGTACGTTACAGCCACCCCTGTGAGCACGGGGGTTCAATCTCTCTCCCTCTCCCTCTCTCTCTCTCTCTCTCTCTCTCTCTCTCTCTCTCTCTCTCTCTCTCGATGCTTTCTATGAAACCGCTAACGATAATATATATATATATATATATATGTGTGTGTGTGTGTGTGTGTGTGTGGGTGGGTGTATGTATATTACACATTCATCTCCGTCTCGCGAATACTTCGTCTATGCACAACGTACCTACAACCGAGAATACGTAAAATACTGAATGAGAGCATGAGAGAGTCAAGTAGGGGAAGGGATGAATCGAGGCGAAGCAGATTCTCTTTCAATTTCTCTCTCCCTCTCTCTCTCTCACTCTCACTCGCGTGCACTCGGGCTATCCTTCCTTCTCGTATAATGACCCTAATCATTCCTGAACGAGCCGGCGAAAAACCACGTGGTTTTAACACCAACCACGTGTTGTCTGAGTTAGGAAATTTGCGATTCGTAGTAACCCGACAAACTAGAGGATTGCAGCAAAATGATAATGAACATCAGTTTTTAATCGCCGTCGTTTTATTTACTTTGCTTAATTGATTATCGATTTTTTTTATAATTATAACTATTATGATAATTATCATTGTTACGTTTTCTATAATTATTATATTGTTTATGATAATTATCGTTATTAGATTCTCACCGTAATATCACGTTGAAAATCGAATCGTTATCGAGAGAAAATTAATAACGATTAGAGAGAACGAAGTTTCGATTTAATAGAATTTTCCGAATGCATTTGCGTTTCTCGTCTCTTTGGCGTTTCGTTCATTATGTTCTATTAGTTTAACGGTCCTAAACAGGTACTCGTCGTTCGAAGCATAATGCGATCGATCGAGTCGATTGTTCTATTCTCGTCGCTGCTATCGAACGATAGCTTTCATATTTGAAACGAATCGTAGAGAATAATTACCGCGAATCCGTAGATATTATCGATGAATAATTGCCTAAATATAATACGAGAATGACGAACCAATTCACCGTGAGATAGCGAGGAAACGTTCCATAAATAAATCCCGAATGAATTTAATTCGAACGAATCTTTATAAAAATTGATTTTTTATTTTATTCAAAAATATCTCGATTTCTTTCCGTTATTCGATTCTTCATTCATATTATCGGATTTTCAATTTTAACGAGGACGAACTTTAATCTAATAATTTTGATCGAGTTGTTTTATCGTCGAAAATTCGTAATTCGAGGATGGAGAGAAAGAGAGAAATGGAAAGAGAGAGGAGAGAGAGAGAGAGAAGCCGATCGAGATATATAGAGTCGAGAGATTTCCAGAGATTAATAAAAGTTTAAAGTTTATGGGAGAATGGAGAGCGCGCGAATCGCAAAGTACGCGAGTTTTAGTCAGAGACATACAAATACACATGAAACTTGCAGACCGAATTTCTCTGGTTTGATCGTAACAAAGGCAGAAATTCTCTCTCTCTCTCCTTCTCCCGTTCTCTCACGTTGTTATATATACTTCTATGCAAGACGACGAGTCTGACGGGCGAAACTTGATAAACTCTAGGTAAGCGAGCGAGGCAGGAAAGGGCAAAGTTTCCTCGGCGTTGCCTCAACCAAGGAGAGGACCAAGTTTTGTCTGTCGCAATTAAAAGTTTCGCGCGAAACCCCTCCCCGCGTATTATTCATAATACTTCTTCGTCCCGTGGTAAAGCTCTTGGAAGCTCTTCGCACCGTGCAAACGGGATACGCGAGGAAATCCCGCTGGCAAGTATGTGCCACGAACAAAATAAGTATAAAGGTACAAAAAAGAACGGAAAATGAAAGAAAAAAAAAACATACAAAAAGTTGAACAAAAGTAGAAAACTGCACTGACAATCGCCCAACTTGGCATTACTCGCGACACGTTTGATCGTAAATGTAAATTTTACCGGGTTATCGTAGATTCAATCTTCCATCTTCCTCGTTATACACGAAACATGAAAGAGTTTTCTTTAAAATGAAATAAACATCGGTCCCTCAACCTTCTTCCCTCCCAATTAATTTGAGTCTCGACTACAAATAAAATCCACAAATTTATAACAATTTATGATTACATTTGCTTTAATTTTTAATAATCGTCGAAAAATCCAAATTGAATAATTAACGAGCGTGGGGCTAAAAAACGTTATTTCATTTCAAGCTCCACTCTCGTTAATTAGTCAACGCGGATATTTCGACAAACTATAGAAAAGAAAAAAAACTCATAAATTGCTATAAATTATAATTCCCTTCTCAATCCCTTCCAATTACAAAATAAAAATAAAAAGCAAAAACACTAATGGGACCAAGAGAGTAACGTCTCGTGTCTCGTTTAGCAAATGGGCTTGGAAAAGAAGAAGAAAGAAAGAAAAAAAAGGGAAAAAAGACGTTTCAAGATTTAAAGTGGAAAATTGGCGCGGAGGAGGTAGAGCGTGCAATTTAGAGGGACTCTGAGGGTGGGATGACACGTGCATGTACTGATGGGAAGGGTTGAAAAGGTGAGAAGGTCAAGCGGTGCTTGGTCGAACAAGACGAGACTGAGACTAGACTGCAGCCTAGAATTATATACTTTATATATATATATATATATATATATATATATATATATATATATATATATATATATATACACACATTCACACACACACATAGTCACGAGACTAGACGATGAAGAGCAAAGACGACGAGGGGTTGTGCAGCGTGGCTGGCCAGCTCCTTTCGCGTCTATCTCTCTTATTCTCCCGTTCCACCTCGCCTTCTCTCGTCTCGTTCGAAGGGTCTAATGACCCGCGAAACGAGCTGCTTCTCTCTCCTCGCTCCATGCAATCTCCATAGAATTACCATACGATTAAGAGGGACCCAGAGACGAGTGCTAGCCCACGGGTCTACGATGATCGCCATCGCGCCATATAATACTGTATCAACGTTATTGCCGAGATGGATAAAACCGATTTTTAATCATAAAGTCCACGAACGAGTGTGCAAGACCGAGGGAGAGAACGTCAATGCAAGAGAAGTCTAGCTCGTCGTTCAATTAACTTTTTCACCAAACGCCACTCTCGAGGATCCGAATTGATTTCGCGACAAAGGACAATCGCTCTTCACTCTCCTATAAAAAGAAAAAATCGTATTAAAGCCGGGAAAAAAAAAATTATCGTCCCTTCGAACCAAAATTACTCGTTCAATAAAAGATAGAAAAAACCATTAAAAACATCGATCAATGGATAACGCGATTCTTTTTTTTACAAATTAACAACGTCCCGAATGAATTTCAGACCGATCGCTCCGAAAGAATTTTCCGGATTAACGATGCGAGTAACTATACAAAAACAATAAAAATGTAAATAAGAAAAATAGAAATATGTTGAATCCCGGGCGATTTCGAAACTGTACCTTATGCACTGAACGAACGAGCAGGCAACACACACACGGATGCGCACGCGCACCAACGTAACATCGAATATTGTGAAAAATATTTCTCTCTCTTTCTATACGCGTATGTATGTATGTATATCTCGGTTATGTACACGCCTCGAACCATCCAGCTTTACGAGCTTATTTTACGGGATTTTTATGATATAACACAGCGCGAGTGAGAGAGGGGAGGGGGAAAGGGGGCTCACCTAGCCGACCGAAGTTTATAGCCACCGTGTGAGAGATTTTATCGCGACGTAACGTATGGTTTGTTAAATCGCTTGGCATCCTCTCTCTCTTTCTCTATCGCTCTCTATGCGTCTCCTTCTTTCTCTCTACTTCTCTCTCCCTCTCTCTCTTCCATCTCTCCTTTACCCCATGTTACCCGATGTACAAGCCTTTCTCTATTATCTGCTCTCCTTCTCTCATACCTAAAACGCTATTTTCCGTTGTTTTTACGCGCACTTCACTCGTGTTCAGTCGTCGCACGACGTACTTTGCGAGAAACCGAGGGAATCGACGTTATGGACACTTTGCTCGATGGGCTTGTATTGGAAAACTTTTTTTTGTTTTTTCTTATTGACGATAATGGAAAAATACGTTGGACATGATCCGATAAATACGAGCGGACGATTATTCGTTAGTAACAATTATACATATACTAACTACCTAATGTCTAATACCTAATGATATACCTAATGAAAAAAATTAGATAAAATCTTATGTTTACAGTACGACCATGTGATGAAATAAGATTACATTTAAAATGTCGAAATTTAAGAGAGGTAGTAGCGTAAGGGTAGCGTTACCAACTCACAACGCAAAGGTTCAGGGTTCGATTCCCGGTGAGATCAATAAAATTTTTCTATCTACTTTTTTTTGCTCTCGGTATTTCGGGACTCACCTAAGAAAAAACTGTAGGTCCACCGAAGTGGCTGATGATGGAATTGAGACTGGAGATGTGTATGAGGAGAAGAGATATGTAAAAAGGCGAAGTCTCGCCGTACATTGGAATCTGTGCATACAACCATCCTGGTCTGAGAGCTATGCACCAAGTTATACTATCGATCTATCTATCTAGAAAAATTTGTATTTTACAATTTTGTAGTACTTTCGCCATTGTTGATGTTTTGGTTATATCGATATTAATTTATTGCGAGTATGCAAGGTTTAAAATATTTCTTTTATACAAATCTTGTCCTGACAATATCGAACACAATCAAAAAAGAATTATCCAATTTGTATTTATATAAATTTTATTTTCACTCGCGTACTTGATATTCGTCGAGACTCGTTCGTCTGTTTTTTTATTGTTCGATTTTAAGTAAAAATTAGGGAAAATTGTGGAGAATTTTATGCTTGATGATTTTGATTATTTTACGACGTGAATTATCGTTATTTCGTGTGTACCTACGATGCAAGAACGAGAGAAGAATCGAAAGGAAGCTCGGTGCTGTAGCGAGGAGAAGGAACCGATGGCCGTAACAACGACTTCCGGTCGACGATGCCCGTCTCTTTACCTCGTATAATTAAGGGATCTACGTACGTACGGACGAGTGATACAAGCTTGTCTTTAACGGTACAAGCTATTATCCTTCGCCGTAATATTCCACGCGCTCTATATCCCCTCACGCCCTCCTCACACGTTCATCTACGAATGACCATTTTTATCACACTAATAAAATGGACGTATCGTGACAACCGTTAAGTTAATCTCATAATTATTACGTCGATTAAAACAAAACAAAAATTCGATCTATTCTTCCACCAATGCTTTTTACCGACGCAAATAAATTTAAAAAATAGAATAAAAAGTGAAGAATTAATTTCTGTTTAAATGAAAAAAAGAAAAAGGGGAATGGAAAGACTTTCGTTTTATTTTGTGACGTGCATGTTATCGAAGGAAACCAGCGCGAATCTAAGTTATTAGTGAAGAGATGGCGCATTAGCTTAAAGGATGTATGTACTTATCAAAAGTGCGTATTGGCCCGCGATTTATGGAATCGGTCGCGTTTGGATAGCGACGAACACTATGGAGAGGAAGATGTCGAGAATCTCGAGAATCGTCGACCTACGCAGGAAAATTCGAAACAAACCTTTGAACGCACAGGTCGTGTCATAATTAGTTCAAACCTTATTCGGAAAGTCCTAAGGTAGTCCTATCGTTGGGTGGGGGGATTAAAATTTTATTCCCGTTTTTTCTCACATTGGAAGTGGACCAAGCGTCCACTTCCAATGCAAATCGACTGAAGAACAACATACTCAAAATTCAAATTGATCCTACGGAAAGTTTATTTGTTATATAATAAACAAAATCATGAATTTTTGTTTCCATAAGATTTGTTGTTAAAACTAATCGAAGCTTCTTTGATGTCATATATTAGGTGCACAACTTTGCTTCCGCCGTTCTCCAATAGATGGCTTTAGCGGTACATATAAGCGGTAATAAACAGATGTAGACGTCATACAATAAGCTTGGGCATTTGTTAACATAACCCCATCGAAACATTAGTCGATTTGTGTCCGCATCGTACAGTCATTCTCGATTAAAATGTCAGTTTACGAGCCAAATTCTCGTCATTTACGGGAGGCTTTAATTTTCTGCTTCAATATGAAGAAATCTGCGGCTGAGGCTCATCGAATGCTCTCAAATACTTATGGCGAGACCGCTATTAGTGAATGAACGTGTCGTGAATGGTTTCAACGATTCAAGAACGGTGATTTTGACATCGAAGACCCGGCATGGCGGTGGAATAGAAAAGGTTTTCAAAGATGCTAAAACCGTCTGAAACAATCACAGGCGATCTGTATCGAAAGCAATTAATGCCTTTAAGCCGAGCATTGAAAGACAAACGGCCGCAATACAACGAGAGACACGCTAAAGTGATTTTGCAGCATGACAATGCTCGACCCCATGTCGCAAAGCCGGTCAAGACAAACTTGGAAACGTTGAAATGGGAAGTCCTACCCCACCCGCCGTATTCCCCAGACATTGCTTCTTCTGACTATGACTTGTTTCGATCAATGGCACACGGCCTGGCTGACCAGCACTTACGTTCTTAGGGAGAAGTCAAAATTTGGATCGATACGTGGATCGCCTCAAAAGATGATCAGTTTTTTCGACGCGGGATTCGTACGCTGCCCGAAAGATGGGAGAAAGTAGTGGCCAGCGATGGACAATATTTTTAATCGTAAATGTACAACCAGTTTTTTACAATAAAGCCTCGAACGTCGAAAAAAACGGCGGAAGCAAAGTTTTACACCTAATAAAAATGTGTGCAAAATTTCAGCAGGCTTCATCGACCAAATGATCGAGATACTCGTTGTATAATGTTGCGATATTTAACACGGGCTCTTATGAGGCAGTGTAATTGGCGACGAGCTACTTGCGCTTCGAAAACGGGATTCGTAAATTGTCCGATACTGAGCAACCGATCGCCTTGAAATTTGGAGGGTACATAGAGAATTATGGCATAAAGTGCATGACAGTCTTATTTTTCCAAAATTGTGGAAAAATTTTTCCGGTGGTAACTGAACCTGCAATAATTTTTCCAAAGCTTTGGAAAAATAAGACTGTCATGCACTTTATGCCACAATTCTCTATGTACCCTCCAAATTTTAAGGCGATCGGTTGCTCAGTGCCGGACAATTTACGGATCCCGTTTTCGAAGTGCAAGTAGTACATCGCTAGTTACACTGTCTCTTATGGGAGATTGCGAAAAGCGACGATTTTCATGAATAAATATCGTGATTTTTGAGTCGATGAAGGCCCCTGAAATTTTACACACATGTACATCAAAGAACGTTTCTGCAAATTTTCAGTGAAAATAGAACTACCTTAACGTGCTTTAGCTACACGAAAGTTTTATCAAACAGGCAGATCGTGCCGAATATTCGAACTTCGACCGTCTTGATCCGCTCTCAGTGTATAGCAATCGATGGGTTTGTCACTCGCAGATTCGGTAGCACAACGATTTCCAAAAGGAATCGATTTCTTCCGATTTCCACTGCGATTCCCGTGGTTTCCGAATCAAGATAACCTGCAATTCCACGTGATTTTTTAGTGATTCCTAGATTCCTGATTTCAGATGAAATGGTTCACTGATTTCTCGAGTGACTAACCCTTCGATTGCACTTCTCTAATTTGTCAAAATAAGTAACAATAAGTGGAATAACAAGGTCTGGACCATAGACATATAAGATAGACTGAGCGCTCTCATGGGCCGTTTGCAGTCAACATATAAAGGATGACAATATATCGGGAGTACTCCTTCTCTCTGTCTCAGGATACTTGTGGTGGGGATGAGGCAGCAGAGGAGAGTGAGGAGAAATCACGCGTTTACGTTATGAATGTGTTCCACTTCCGCTGCTCCGTTCACTCCCACCACTACACCGATTGAAATGATAGAAGAATACTCCCGATACATCTCTGTCCTTTATATACTGATTCAGTGCCTCTCATGGGAGCGCTCAGTCTATCTTATAAGTCTATGGTCTCGTCCATGAAAGCCTGAACTCATCGGAGGTCAGCCTATGACCAGCGGAACCAGCGTCATTAAGGAAATAACCAGAAGAGCCGATTAAGACAATAAATTGGATTTATAGCGTAAGTACCTAAAAGTCTTTTTTTCTCCAAATCTTCCAATTTAATATTTCTCTTTCGTGTTCCAACTTATTGCCACTTTGAGTGTTGTCTGAAATTTCGTTTGGCATAATTAAATGCATTGCTAGTTCTCTTTCTGAATTAGCTGACGCTCAACAAATTGTTGTTCAATAATAATTCTCAACTCAAATAATAAATAATGAAGTGTACGATGAATTTCATCAAAAGAAAATACAGTCTCAATCTTTTTTCTTCCCTGTCAAACTTGGCATACGTATAAGTAGGGAGGAGAAGGCGTAGGAGGAGGAGGAGGGTAAGGGTCGGAGCGAAATCGGCAAAGGTCTGCCGCTATCGGCGAAACGTTTCGCCGATGATTATTTTCGAGACGTAAGCGAGTAAATGTGTGTTGGAACGTACGTACGTGTGTGTACGTGTGGATAGAATTTCTGTAGATGTAAGGAGGGTTCGTTAGTCGTCGGCGAGAGGCTCTTTGGTTGCAGAACGAGAGCTCGGGTCGCGGAGAGAAAAGAGAGAAAAAGAGAGACGAAGTTTGAAATTCGTTCGGGAATCGACCGTAAGATGAGGGAGAGAAGGTAAGGAGAGAAGAGCGAGGGATTTCGAGGTGAAGAATCGTGTATACAGGAGCGAGAAAGCTGCACAGAAGAAGAGAACGACGGGTCCGGTTCACCTTGAATGTTACTTTTGCCCGTTCCCACTGTGTGTGCACGCGGCTCTTATACACTTTGTGCTTTTGCTCGTGGATTTGCCTCACCGGTGTGTGCCCCACCGATCCTCTCTAGAAAACGAATCCACCGCATCTGCATGAAGCGCATAGGGTGAACCTGACCATGTATATGTATATATGTATATAGAGTCAACGAGGATGACGAGAACGAGAAGGAGAAGGGAGGGAGGGGGAGAGCGAGAGAGAGAGAGAAGTAGTAAGCTTGTGTTATATATATATAGATATACAAACACACACACACACGTTAGGGAGAAAAACCACATTCCGCTTCGTGGAAGCGAGACAAACGACTCGACTGTTCTTTTCTTTTTCCTGTCTCCGTCTCACTCTGTTGCCGTTCGTATTATTATTATATTTCTTTTTTTCTTCTCCTCTTTTTCCGTTTCTTAATTCCCAGTCGGCTTAGCCTTCCAATCTCATAATAATGTGTTATAATGATAACAATAATGATAATGGACAATAATAAAAACAATAATGATAACGATAGACGCGAATAAAAGCGCGGCGTTTAATAAAAGGATATTTCCTTGCGCGTTTTAATGATAGGCGCGAATTAGAAGGAGGGAACGAAGGGAGTACTCGCGGTTGTTGGTGAAAAACGAAATTTTCTTATTTTTTTCCTTGGTTGATTATTTTATCTTTTTCTTCCTCTCTGTGTATCTCTTGTATTCTTCGTTTATTCTTAGTGAATGAAGGAACGCCCTATCAGATCACAGCGAGTGCGAACCGTATAATAAACAACACGCCCTTAACGATCCAATAAAAAACCTCGATTGCGATCGCACGCGCAGTGCGCGCGCAATTGCTCGCTCGCGCTACTTTTCCGCTCAATCCCTTCTATACCATCTCCCTCCCCTAACCCTTCATCCGACCCTGTCTCTAGAATATTTTATATGCCTATAAATATGTATGTATTACACCAGCGAGAAATATTTTCCGTGGGGTGGGAAGGCATTGTACGCCTGAACGCGTATGATATACGGCTGATATCTTTTCTTTTTTTTTCTTCTCGTTCGTGTTTCCCCTTTTTTAACTCACCGCCGAGACTTTCCGAATTGTTCATTCATCGAGATTCTCGCTCTTCTGGTTTCGTAATAGGAAAAAATTTAATAATCATATACTTATATATACAGGGTGAATTTCATAAGATGTAACAGACTTTATTCTAAGGTAGACGGGATCATTACAAACAAAAGTTGCAAATATATATTGGGGATATTTTTCATAGTTTACGAGATATCAAGTTTTTAAGTTGGCCCAATCAGCGCGCCGAGAAGCGTTGGACCCGCCCACTTCCCGCTCTCGTCGTAGAGATAGCACAGTGTTGGACGTTACATTTGGGGTTGTAAATTTCAACCCAGTCAATTTTATTTATTATATTATTACGCAGTCGTTTTTATTTCTCGGGCATTGACTGCTCTGAATTTTGCCGAGTGCACCGAGAAGCATTGGGGCCGCCCAAACCCCGCCCGAGCAGCCAATGCCCGGGAAATAAAAATGACTGCGTAATAATATAACAAATAAATTAACTGCTCTGAATTTTGAAATCCCAAATGTAATGCCCTACACTGTGCTGTCTCTATGGCTAGTGCGGAAGTGGGCGGTTCCAAAACTTCTCGGCGCGCTCTGATTGGACCAACTTAAAAAAGTTATATCTCGTAAACTATTAAAAATATCCCCAATGTGTATTTGCAACTTTTGTTTGTAATGATAACATCTACTTTAAAATAAAGTTTGAGCCACTTTATGAAACTCACCTTGTATATATGTGTATATAGATATGTATACAAAAGTAAAGCAATTACGCTAAATGAAATCACAATTCTCAATTATAAATAGAAAAATAATAATTCGTTATCTCCAAAATTCGTGCATTCGTCATATTTCTTTTTATTTCGAGAAAGGTGAAAGTTTAATTATGTGTTTCTTTTAAATCCAAACACTCGCTCTTGGACGAATCCGTATATAACGCGGGGAGAGGAGAAGAAAATAAACGGAAAGAAAAAGAAAAGAAGCGAGATCTCGAGTCTCGAATCTAATGACCGATCCATATTTTATTCCTAGACAAGTCGTTAAATGCCGTATGCATTATCCTATAAATGTTCAACCATCGTCGAGGAACTCGGCATCTCGCGAGATATATAAATATATAGTTTTGATGGAGGAACTCGATTAGATCAGAGAGAGAGAGAGAGAGAGAGAGAGAGAGAGAGAGACTACTGCAGAGTACATTCGCAGCAAAGTGCACCGTTGCACACACGAGGAACCTTTCACTTGGTACACACGAGGGGCGAGACCGCGCTCTCCTGCTGTCTTCATAACACAAACACAAACACACACACACATACACATACACACGTGTACCTTCTCACACACATAAACATAGACACACTCCTGCTTTTCTACTGTTGTGTACAGAACAATTTTCATGCTACTGGCTCGCTACGTCGTAAATTTTAACCTGACAATCTTATCACGTTCATTAATTGCCGGATAATTAATTTCCTATCGCGTCGAGCCAATCGGCGAATAAATAAATAAATAATTGAAAGTAAGGGAAAAAAAAGTGTAATACGATACACACGAGAAAAAAGAATTGAATGATTTGGTAGAGAAGGAAGAGGATGAAGGAGGGTTGCGTAGCGTATGACACGACTCGAGACTCGATGCATCTATGCTCCTAGCAACATATGTACGTGAAATAAGAGAGGAAAAGGCTACGGGAGAGTCTCCTCGTCGCGCTTCGTAGACCGGAACTCCGACGAGCTCTACATATATCTACTAATGTTAGATATAGATATATACGTATTTCTAAATCTTTTTTGTACTTTCATCTTTTCCACGACTTTGGGACGACGGCGACCGCGGTGGTGGGAGCTGCGAGGAAGTCAAATAAAAATAGACAAGTGCAGGAATATAAAGAGAATATTCCGTGTACGCAAAGAAGCTGAATCTACAATTTTTATATCTATGGACTGAACTATTCTGGTATGTTTTCTTTCTCTCTCCCTCTCTACGTTCGTTTATCGGTATAACTATAATATATCGTTGTACGAGAGAGAGAGAGAGAGAGAGAGAGAGAGAGAGAGAGAGAGAGAGAGAGAGAGAGAGAGAGAGGGAGGGGGGAGGGGGAGAGGGAGAGAGAGACAGAAAGAGATAGGGAGGGAGAGATGACGTCTGTCGAGCTCGTCTTTCGTAAAGCTCGTTGACTACGCATGAAAGACGCTGGGAGAACGACGGAATCGACGGTGTCTTTCAGACTCTCGAAAGCAAACGGGAAAGGATCGAGCAAGTGAAGTTGTAAAGAAAACGGAAAAAGGAGGGAAAACAGAGAGGAAGAGAGGATAGAGCGAAAACTCGCGCGGAAGTCGAGAAAACTTCGCGATATTATTCGCTTTGGCTCTTTCGCCTCGATTCTTCCATTCAATGCACTGTACATATATGTCGATAAAGATATATATGAGGCATTTCGCATGAAGTCATCCAGCCTAAAACATAAAAGTTTTTTAATCGTCTTGAAATTTTTATGGTCGATAGTTCTATTGATAGTGAAGCTTCAGCAAAAATTTTAAGGCTCTAGCTCAAATAGTTGCCTAGAAATAGGGGCTCAAATTTGCACCATATTGGCCGTCGTGGCAACATTCCCAGGTTTGTATCTTCCCGAAAAATCTAGCGATTTTAAAAAGTCAGGACTGATTTTTAAAGCATTTTCTACGTACTTTAAGAATATATTTTTTATTTTTAATAAAGTTAATAAGTTCATAACAATTTTTTAAGGTTAATGTTAAAAATGACTTTTTCTCAAAGATCGACATCTTCGATTTTTATAAAAAAAATTTATAAAATAGTAGGGTTCTTTCTGAACAAAAAAGTATATAATGTCCAAGATGGGCCGGACCTTAGTTTCGGGGATACAGTAGGATTTACCAGCGAGCGGGCGCTTCGCGTAGTGTCGCGCGGCGACCCTCCAGGCTACGTTCGGGCTTGAGTTCGAATGTAGCCGAGAAATATTCCAATTAAAAAAATTCAGGACTGATTTTTAAAGCATTTTCTGCGTACTTTAAGAATATATTTTTTATTTTTAATAAAGTTAATAAGTTCATAACAATTTTTTAAGACTAATGTTAAAAATGACTTTTTCTCAAAGATCGACATCTTCGATTTTTATAAAAAAAATTTATAAAATAGTTGGGTTCTTTCTGAACAAAAAAGTGTATAATGTTCAAAATGGGCCGGACCTTAGTTTCGGAGATACAGTAGGATTTACCAGCGAGCGGGCGCTTCGCGTAGTGTCGCGCGGCGACCCTCCGGCTACGTTCGGGCTTGAGCTCTACGTGAGCACTACGTGAAACGCCCGCTCGTTGGTAAATCCTACTGTATCTCCAAAACTAAGATCCGGCCCATCTTGGACATTATATACTTTTTTGTTCAGAAAGAACCCTACTATTTTATAAATTTTTTTTATAAAAATCGAAGATGTCGATCTTTGAGAAAAAGTCATTTTTAACATTAAACTTAAAGAATTGTTATGAACTTATTAATTTTATTAAAAATTAAAAATATATTCTTAAAGTACGCAGAAAATGCTTTAAAAATCAGTCCTGAATTTTTTAAGTTGGAATATTTCTGGGTTACATTCGAACTCAAGCCCGAACGTAGCCTGGAGGGTCGCCGCGCGACACTACGTGAAGCGCCCGCTCGCTGGTAAATCCTACTGCATCTCCGAAACTAAGGTCCGGCCCATCTTTGACATTATATACTTTTTTGTTCAGAAAGAACCCTACTATTTTATAAATTTTTTTTATAAAAATCGAAGATGTCGATCTTTGAGAAAAAGTCATTTTTAACATTAACCTTAAAAAATTGTTATGAACTTATTAACTTTATTAAAAATAAAAAATATATTCTTAAAGTACGCAGAAAATGCTTTAAAAATCAGTCCTGACTTTTTAAAATCGCTAGATTTTTCGGGAAGATACAAACCTGGGAATGTTACCACGACGGCCAATATGGTACAAATTTGAGCCCCTATTGCTAGGCAACTATTTGAGCTAGAGCCTTAAAATTTTTGCTGAAGCTTCACTATCAATAGAACTATCGACCATAAAAATTTTAAGACGATTAAAAAACTTTTATGTTTTAGGCTGGATGACTTCATGCGAAATGCCTCATATAGACATTTGTGCATCGAGTATCGATTGTCCGTGATCAGCTTCGTTCGCAACAACGAAAACTGACAACGTGGGTATGAATAGTTTTAATCAATTTTTCACAATTCCAAAGTGCAAAACAAATTCTTCCAGTATTTCCAAGAAGGAGTAGAAAAAATTGATAAGAAATCAACAATAGTTTTACACGGAAAGAATTTTTAAGTAATTTTTAGTGTGAAATCACAGTAACTTAGAGATAATTGTGCAATTCTTCAGGTTTTTAGGAAATATATTATACATTTTAATGAAAATGAATAAAAATTTACTATTGCGTGACAGAAATTAAAAATATTTTCAAATATTTTTACTGAAATAAACAGTAAATTTTCGTTAAACGTAAACATTACTACAATGAGTTGAAAAAAGGGCTGATACAAATGAAAGTGTACAGTGGACATTGAGAAATTTGCCTGTTTGTCTTGAAAATTGAAAAAAGGAAGCCAAAATTTTCCGTGCGTTCACCAGAATGTTTACGTTCTTCACAGTAAAATCAGTTAGGGCTAGGTCGCCTGGCGGTAATCCGTGAGCTCTGTGTAGCGCGCGTAAAAATTATGCTACGTGCTAAAATTTTTACATGCCGCAAAGTAAAATATTTGAAACTAGTGTCAATTTTCAACCCTTTGCACATTTATCACCGGGTTCAAGTTTTTAATATAATTTTTATCGAGATTTCACTGTAAAAATTAATAAGAAATTCTCTCCGTGTATAATTTTAGTTACAAATCGTCGTAACAATTCAAAAATCAAGAATCTGAGGTTCAAGTTTTTAATGTAATTTTTACCGAGATTTCACCGTACAAATTAATAACAAATTCTCTCCGTGTATAATTTTAGTTACAAATCGTCGTAACAATTTAAAAATCAAGAATCTGAGGTTCAAGTTTTTAATGTAATTTTTACCGAGATTTCACCGTACAAATTAATAACAAATTCTCTCTGTGTATAATTTTAGTTACAAATCGTAACAATTTAAAAATCAAGAAATTGAGGTTCCAGGTTGAGGATAATTTTTTCTTCCCACAGTGAGGAATTAGTAACGCGTTGAAAAATAAATACGCGTGTTATTGTGAAAGTTCGCGGTCGTGGGATACTCGAAAATTTGTACGGTGTCGTAGACCTTGTATAGTCGCGTATATACATTAGAATTTCATTTTGTCGACTGCGTAGACAAAAATAGCAAAAGCAGAGAGTCCTGCTCGAAAATACAGTCACTCGTACAAAAATCTCTGTATGTTTTAGTGTGTGCGCACGCGCGTGTGTGTGCGTGTGTGTGTGTGTGTGTGTGTAGAGGGGATAAGAAAAGGGCTGTCCAAATCCTCGAAGGTGGCGAGGGAAATGAAAAAAGAGTCTTTGCCCTCGATTGTGTGAAGAAAAGAGAACTGCAGAAAGCGAAACAACGGAATTCTCCGAGCTGAAGTTTTCTGGGGTTCACGCCTGTGGACTGTCCTTGTCTCTGTCTCCTCTCTCACTCTTTGTCTCTCTCCCTCTCGCTCTCTCTAGTTCTCCTCGATCCCTCGGGAAACCAAGACGAGAAAGTCCCTTCTGTCATTCCTTTTTTCTCTCATTCCTTTTTTCTCTCTCCTCTCTCCTATCACACGCCGTGTCCTCGTACTTGCCTAAAAACGAGATGAGAAATGAAAAAAACGAAATTTTCATACACTTCCACACAATAACAAGAAACGTAAATTATAAAATTGCTTGCATAATTATCCCAAGATGATTTTATTTTGTGCGTTATTTATTTCGTTCCAACGATGACAATTTTCGTAACGCGACGAAGCTACGAGAAAAAAAGAAACTGGTGAAAAAAAAAACGATTGGTAAATATTCGAAACTTATGAAAATTTCGTGAGATCTTTGTTTTCGTTTTGTTTTTTTGTTCGATATAAAAGTAAAAAGAAAAAAGTGAATCGAGAGGTGTTCTCGAAGATGAGAATTATCCCGAAGAGCTATATAACGGAGAAGAACGCGCTGATTATATTAAATGGCTGGTAAAACGGTCTGCTTAACATAGCGTTTATCTGCTCTTCCTTCGTTTTACTACTTTTTCACTGCCTCGTCAGCCATTGCCCATAAACTCTCAGGGGCTGCCGTGCGGCGTTCTCCCTCGTCTCGAGACTCCTTTTTCTCTCCTCGTCTACTATTCCTCCTCTCTCTCTCTCTCTCCTTTTCATTTCTCTTTCTCTCTCTGACTCACGAAAACCACAAGATCAACCAGCCACGTACTCTCTCTCTCTCTCTCTCTCTCCCTCGCTCTTCCCACATCCCTTCTTTTCTTCTTCACGCTTTTCCTACCATTCTACTTTCTTCTTCAATCTCTCACCCTATCTCGCTTTATCCCTCGATCCCACGGTACAACCTCATTCTCCCCCAATGTCAGTCAATCTTTTCATTTTTCCCGCCAAATATAATTTCCAATCTACACACCAGATGTCTCGGGCAAAATCATCGTTCGATCAAAACAAAATTATTATTATTTAGTTGTTTTCCTAGTCGACATCAAACGGCATTTATTCGAACGAAAGGAAGATCGATGTACGACATTCTCTTCTGTTTAATTAAAAGAAGAAAAGAAGAAAAAAGAAATAAAAAATAATAATTTAATTTTCCATTTCAATTTTTGATTTTGAAATATTTTTTATATCTCGAAACTATCGTGAGAATTGTCTCGAATCGATTAAATCGTTTTTAGTCGATAGTGCCGTGCGTTATTTCGTTCTCCTGTACGAATGACTCGAATCGAACATATACGACATTCTCTTCTGTTTAATTAAAAGAAGAAAAGAAGAAAAAAAAAGAAAAATAATAATTTAATTTTCCATTTCATTTTTTGATTTTGAAATATTTTTTATATCTCGTAACTATCGTGAGAATTGTCTCGAATCGATTAAATCGTTTTTAGTCGATAGTACCGTGCGTTGTTTCGTTCTCGTGTACGAATGACTCGAATCGAAACCCGTTCGGTAAACGAGAGCTGCCCACAAATATATATATATATATATAAAGTAGCGTAGCTATATATACCCAACGAGTACAGTGTACACAAAGAGAGAGGCAATGCTGGGAGATCGAGAGAGGATCCCGAAGCGACGGGCGTTGGGGATCGCCGTAGCTTCGCGCGGTCGTTCCCCCTCGGATTGTTCGTGAAGAAATATACATACTCGAGCATATATCCGTGCACGAAGATCTCGCGGGAGAGGAGACAGCCAAGACGAGCCCCGTAGAGTTCTCTCTCGACTCTGTGATGAAGAAGAAGAAGAAGAAGAAAAAAGAAAAAAAAAAGGCAGAGAGCTCGAGGGCCACAAGATGGCTCATGTGTGCATGTGTGTGTGTGTCTCGGTATATTACACATGCAACAAACACACAAACAGACAGACATACACATATGCATACACGTATGAAAGAGGGTGGGGTGAAACCGAGAAGGACAGAGAGAGAAAGAATCGAATCGGCTTCTCGAACGGAATGCTCGCGAGAGATATTCGAAAGAAAAAACGAGTCTCTTTGTAAACGCACTTTCAACCATCGTTTCACTCAATCACGATTTTACCTGTTTTTTTTTCTCAGTTCTTTTTTTTCAACGCGGTGCGAAGACTCTCTTTCTATCGTCGCTATGAATTCTTGAGCATGTTTACTCTTTTTCTTCATTCTCTTTGTTTCTGTAATTTCCATCGCCTCGCCAATCCGATTAAAGAAACAAATATTTATTTGATTTGGATCAAAATGTTTGTTCGGTAAAAAATAATGCAATTGTAAGAATGCTGTTTTGTTTTTTAATTGTTGGAGTCATTTTTGTAGAGGACGAGTGGAATTAATTATTAGGAAATAAATGAACGTCGAGTTCGTTGACTATTCGTTGATTTCAGGGAGAAATATATGTACGTAGAGATGCTGAGAGGAACGGAGAAAAAGACGAGGATGTACCAGTCAGTGGAGTCTGATGGTTCGAAGAACCGAAGGGAGAAGGGGACTTTCGGTCTCTCCGTGGGCGTGGAAAAAGAGCACCCTAAGAGCTAAAACCCCTCGGAGACGACCGTTGATAGAGAAGAGCCTTTTCTCATTCCCCTCGAAAACTACTCGAGAGAATGAACGAGAGAAAGACAGAAATTTGTAGACACTATATATGTATATATAAGTCGCACACATAAGACGACATATATAGGTGTGTATATATGCGTGTACAGTGCATAGTAACAAAGTCAGGTTCCCCCTAATGTCGCCCGGGCGAAATAATTGCACGTTTCGTGGTCTCTTGATCCTCGCGCTAAAAGTAATCCAAACACGGCATAAAAATTATGTTTACGAGTTTCGAATGGGACATAGTGGGCGAAGGGGGAATATCACCGTCGATGAAAATCGGAGGGGTTAGAACCTTACCCCGTCGTCGCGAGGAAGATACATATACGTGTATACGCATACGGACAATAAAGTCGAGTCATATTCACCGATTTATTATATGATGCATGAATATTTTGGTGATGGTGACTTAATTATCAGTTTGCGAGAGCTTTTACAGGAATAATTGACACGCGAGAGGGATTATAATACGTTGAAACGATAAATAAGATTTCCTGTAACTTCCTAAAAACTATAATTTTTGTACAAATTTTTGTTTTAGACTAACCTAACTTCTGGTTCATCGACACACTAGTTAATTGTGCAATTAATCATTGTAAAGATCTGACACCGCGGAAAATAATCCATCAAAACTTCAGAAACTATCTCAACCCTGCTTTGGTCATTTGAAGAACGAAGCCAACGCCGCGTAACTAAGCGGTCACCGCTCCAAGTACTGGCAGCACGAAATGCTGCTTTACTCGAACCGATCGCCCGAACAAAGCGCTGACCACACACCCATCGCTGTCGACCCAACTATTATTTAATTAAACTCGTTCAATTATTTTCTCTTAATTATTGTCGTTAAATTATTTTTGTATAAATATTTGTATTCAATGTACTCAATATTTATAAACAATTTATTTCGGAAGAAGCAGTTTCCATCGCAATGAATAGTGAAAATGTTTTTTTAATTCGAAGCAATACTACCAGCCTTTGGCATTTACCATAGGGCTTAATTCCTCGGTGAGTTTAGAAGAAAAAAAAAAGAAATATAGGTCAAGTGTGCACATTACAATTACGTCGTGTAACAAGTAAGTAACGTCATAGAGAACTCACCGGTCTTTTCCTTGATCTCGCATAGGACGGAGAACAGCGCTCCCTTCATTCTGTGGCAGTTCAGGGTGTGTTTTCTTCGAACAAACAGAAATGATAGTCGATTTATTGCGACACCTGTGTAACCGGCGGCTTATCCCTAAATATAATTGACAAAAAGGAGAAAGAGACACGCACCCGCATAGGCTTCTACGAATCTCACGATTCAATTGCACCGAGTGTGCGTGTTGGAAAAATAACGGTGTCGTAAGAACCGCGCAAACACAGGTGACTAAAGTGTCACAAAAGACCATATATATCATGCTACGTCATTGTAACTACGAAAAAAAAAAAAAGCGTTTCTCTGCTTAATATCAATTTTTATTTATCGACGTCAAAGATCGATTACGCCGCGAGATTCTTCATCATTCTTTGGATCTTTACGTAAGAATTTAGAACGTTTTGTCGTAACGCGAAGACACCGAAGAAAAAAACACGAGACAATATTTTTTTGGCGAAAAGTTACAATTGGGTTTGGAATTCTTTATCTTTTTGTACGATAACGAATAGTTGGATTACTTTTTTTATAATGTAATACAAGCAGCTCATAAGAATGTATACAGAATATTTTACACCTATGCTCGCATCACTCGTGAATCAATAAAAAGTGATGAAACATTGGTGTAAAATAGTTCACAAAAATTCGAGCCCTTCTTTCAACTATGTCCCTGCGGCTGATCTTTTTCACCATACATTGCCTTGAAAGAATGAAATATTTTTACAATTCTTGAATAAGAAAAATTGGAATAGTTAGTCTTTTAATTTGTTACTAAAAACTGACAAAATTTAAATATTTTTATGGAAAGTATGAAAAAAAAGAATTACCGGCTCGCCGGATAAAATGCTTTGTCTATGTCTCGTGTGAAAGTATTAATTAAATCAAACCTAAGAAAAATTCATCATCGTTGCTTACCTCGCTTGTGCCTCGTCCAAGCTCTGATCCGTGATATTCATAATCTGCTGAAGTATTTCTCCGATGTCTTGCTTTCGCGCCTCGACACTCTGGTCGGGACCCTGAGTCGCCGAACCGTCGGTAGGACCCATGCTACCATAACCGCCAGTATTCTGGGCTCCCTGACCCTGTTGTCCACCCATTAGACTAACGCTCGAACCACCGTGTTGCAGCATCCTACTAGTGTCATCCATCAACTGTGGATACTTTCTTTTTAAATAATCCTCACCCTCCTTAATTTACACTTTTGCTTTATAATTCGGCAACTTTGCCGCGCTCGCACCGACTTTGCTTCACGTTGGCGTCGGCACAACCCTCTTATCACCGTTGTGAACAAATCCGTATTTTCGTTTGCGTTTCCTTCAAATTTTTCTTCTTTATATATCTGTATGTATGTATATATATGTATATATATAATTCCCTTTTTTTCGCGTTTTATTATTGTTATTATTATTATCCTCGCACGTGGCTGGTCGTATCGCGTTATGAATTCCGCTCGTGGTTTCTCTCGACACTTATTTCCCCCAGCACTCTCTTCGTAATATTCTTCGAGGACAGAGTATACTTGCAAAAATATATATATATCATTCACTCTGTATGGTTTGTTTCAAAAGATATCCCACGATAACTATGATGTTTCAACACGTCCTGGCATGGACTCGTATTTTTATGTTTCCTTTTTTTAAGGTTATGGATGCCAACTTGTCTCGCGTTTTATTCCAGTCGGTCGTTGAAAGACTCCGGCGAGAATCTCGCGACTTCTCCGCGCACCAGTGTAATATATCGCCAGAAATATTTCGACAATGATACTTTCACTGAATTCTTCACTATATATCTTTTCGCTCGGTTTCACACACACCAACGTCGGCGATTCACTCTTCTTCGCATTTGTCGTTTCAACTTCTGCCCGAACAGTCCAGTATACGGTAGTTTTATTTTAGTATACGTAAGTTTTAACCGCGCGTGGAGAGTTAAAGCACCACCGGGCATATAAAATGGCGCCTACTATTTTGACGGATTGTCGAATTATTTGTTTACCTTTTATCTATTAATATTATTTCGTTCTTTTATTTTTATTACGTATACACGTTTTCAAGGTCGCTCTGTACGCGGCGATACCCCTCCCGTCCGAGGGGTCACTGTCTACTACCGCCTCTCGTCACCACGGTGATCGTCAAAACCGTGTGCCTCCACTTCGCCGCCGTTTCTCCTCTCTCGCTCGCGATGTCGCACTCTTACTCACTCGCTCACGTTCCACTCGCCATCTATCGTCCCTCCCGTTTCGTCGTGTTTCACTCTTGCCAGCGTTTCGACAAACCGACGCTCCTCCGCGCGCGCACGCACGCACACGAACACATACAATATTCTCACGTTGTAGAACGCAGCACTCGCGTCACCCCACACGCCAAACAATTTCGGTTGATTTTTTTTCGCTCTGCCGTTCGTTTTACTCTATTCTCGGCGTTCTTTACTATCAGTCCGAACGATACGACGTTCAACGAGACATTCACGCTTTGCCTACAAGCATCACTTCGTCTCTCCTGCTGATACCCCCACTACTCTCAATTTATCCCTCCGTGACTTTCGTTCTCTCTCTCTCTCTCTCTCTCTGTCTCTCTCCGCCTTACAAGGCAACGCACCAGATACCCGTTTGTATTGCACTTATGCCGCTTTGCTTTTCCCGATTCTCGGGAGCGTCATTGTCTCGTGTACGTGCATACGCCAAATGCACCGGTTGATTGTGTACGTAAACGCCATACGGCGGCCATTGCCACTACGACCAATCACTGAATGTCCCTTCTCATCTTCTCTTTCTGTCCCTTACGAACTCTCTTGATAATAACGTCGTTTCTCTCTCTCTCTCTCACGACGTTTCCCCTTTGTACCGCGACAATGCACGCATAAAACTCGTATACAATTCACAAGGCAACGATGATTTTTCTTTAGGATGATCCACACTGCACGATGATGATTTTGCGTCAATTTGTAAAAAATTTCGGTAACTCGTATCTATTAAAATCAAAAATCTACGCAAAATTGGATTTTCACTCTGATATTGCTCCGACGCGCACCGCTCGCACTGACTTCACAAACTCCGCCCACACGCCGACCAGCCGTCATTTTTTTCTAACTTCACGATAATCTTTTTTATGCGCATTATCTCGCGCTATTAATGCAGGTACGGGTCGAGAAATGATCAGAACATTCGAAGCTTATTTAATAAAAATTTGTTTTGCTAAAACGTGAAAGCATTGCCGATAGTAAATATTAAGGTCAGAAAGAAGTGTTGCGCATGCGCTACAAATTTCATGATGGCCGCCGTTACGCGCGCCAATTTCAAATCACTTAAGGATGTTAAACTCGTGATTCTGATACTTTTACTTACGTTAGAAATTAAATTAACTTTGATATCAATTTCGTATAATAACTCTCGTGATACACACAATGATAAGGGATTTTCGTCGCTGGCAACGCACATTACTCGAATTAACTGTTTTGAAAATTGTATCGTCAACAATATTTTGAAAGACCAATTATGATATAAAAGAATTATTACCTATCATGCAGCTTTGAATCGACGAAAAAGGAGCGTTCGTAAAAATATCTTATTGTCTCTGGGAAAATTACCGAAAAACCACCTTGAACGAGCGATTACCCACGAACTGTTCCAAACAAGGAGAATTTTGACGGTCAAGGCAGTGGCGCCATCAGTCACACATCAGCGTTACTGAAACCAGCGTCTATTTATCAATGGGTAACGAGGGCACTGCACGTGCACATTGTTCATAAGTCGTTGAAGTACTTAGTCAACAGGGAGATTCACACGTGTTCTTAATCAGGATTTTAATGAAAGTTCGAATTCAAAGAGTCTATAAATATTCAAGAACAGACCCGCATCTCAACAATGGAACCACCAAGATACTATCAATTGGAACACGATAATACGTACAGTGTCCACTTTGCCAATAAGCAGGGTCTATCGAATGCTCAAATATACCAAATATTTAAAGAATTCGGCACTGTGGCAAATGTTACAATGGCTGGCGATGCCTTCGGCTTTCGTTTTGTAAAGTTCAAAAACGAAAATGACGTGAAGCGTTGTATCGAACAGATGCAAAATCATAAAACCATTAAACTTTTGCCAAAACGTGTAAAACAACAGAATAATGGTCAGAAAAATACGACAAAGGGCAAACAAGAGACGAACAATGAGTGTCCAAAGAATAATGTTGCAAATAGTAAAAAATCTAACACTTGTCGGACCAATATTCAGCAACGACTGTCTCGGAGTCAACAACGTTCGAAAGACGATCATACCGCTACAAGTGCGACTGAAACCAGCATCCCGGGCATTGAAACCATCAAGCTTGGAAGTAACATTGAAGATTTCCAGGCAGGCTGTGAAACTGTTTCATCTGTAAATAATAGAAACAACAATAATGTTAAGCCTGCAGCAAATATGGTTGAACCCGTTTCTGGAAATAATTCCACAATCGATGATGAAGTTCTCAAAGTACCTGTATGCATTCAATTAGAACCTATATGCAGTTCAAATCACTCTATTCTTGGAACCGTACCAGAAAACTTACCTGAAGATCTACCGGATCTCATAATACCAAAGTATACTCGAGCAATCCAGAAAGAAATCTGCGATGAAGCACAAGCTAAGAATGTTCAATCGCCCTCACCATCTCTGAAAATGATAAGAAACATTCCTGCGGAAGAAGTCTGTGTTGCCAACATACCCATGGAATTTGGTGTAAACTACATTCTTCATCTCCTTGAAAAGTACAATCCAATTTGTGCAACTGGGATAAAATATGTAAAATCAACGGCTATCCGTTTCTGCACAGTCTTCTTCGGTACACCAGAAGAAGCCAATGCTTGTGAAGCAGAATTAGATGATCATGAATTGGGAGGAAAAAAGCTCATGATCCTGAGAGCAAAGACCATAAGAAACATCGCATCGTCATATTGAATGAGCGCACTTTTGTCTCAATAACATATCTTTTCAATGTCTCTCAAAGCACGTTTACAAGAAAATATTCGATCTTCAAAGCTTTCCACAGAAGCGAATATCACTTATATACTCTTCATTCATTGAGGTGTTCAATGACGATCTCTTATTTTGTTCCTATTTTTATAACATTTTTTCGTTTAAGTAACTCATAATCGATAATTAACTTTTTAAGGTGTTACATCTACAATGACTGAATATACTCTGCAACTCTGCTGTTGATAGAACGTTAGGTTTTAAGGAGAGTGTTTAATACATAATATGATAATCAAGGTATTACTATCGATAGTTCTAGAGAACAATGACCAAAAATGTATTTTTTTACGAACTTACTTTATCTAAAATGCAGAAAAATAAAATTCGTTATAAAAAACGCTTTAAAATCTGCTGACCTTCCCTCACTTGGAAAAAACTGAAATTGCTGTCAAACAAAATTCGCCAAAAAGAAATCTTGGTGAATTACACGCATCTTGCACACCGATTAATCCTTGAGAATATTCACGAGATCTTAAACAACCTAAAAATATTTATAGAAGTATTCTAATGGTATAAAACTCAGTAACGATTCTAACAGTTTATTGGTAATGATCAAAAGATGTTCTCGCATCTTTTCCAAAAACAAATAAACTTTGAAAAATATATATCGGATGTCACGACACCTGATTGTTGTCGTCGTGTAACGAATCACCATCACATACGTCTTCGGTTTATACAAATTGCTGATTGCATTTTATTTTCATAAGAAAAATACAAAAAATGAAAGATTGTAGGTACATACCGTTAACGGACTATGTCGCATGACTAATTGGGTATTAATTTCTTAGGAGCGAGGACTCGTTGGAGTACGAGTAGAATCGACTTCGCGAGAGAGACGCGCGTTTTCTTGCTGATATCGTCCAATTAGCGCCGTTATATATATCTTTAATGCAGCAGCAGCAGCAAAAAGAAAGAGAAAAAAGACAGGAATGTAGTCAAATAGTTTGTTAGCGAACTCATGTTCGGACGGGCTGCTTATCCAAGCAATTCGAGAGAATTTTCATTACACGCTCGCTCGCGCCGAATTAACATGCGCTTAAGGGTATATGGGTTAGTAAAATATAAATAGATTACGTTCATACCGTCAGGCGCGACGACGAGATAAATCGCGATGCGGTTCACGCTCGCGTTGCGCTCGCTCACGGTCTCTTTCTCATCTCTCTCGCGATATTTCTTTCTCTTCTACGTCGTAATATTAATCCCTCGTTCTTTCTCCACGTCTCGCTCTTCTTGCTTCTTATTCTTCTCTACCCTCCTTTTTATCACTCTAATTTCTACATAAACGTTTGCTTATAAAAATAATCTTTCATATTTATAGACGAATGCCGGGGTTTCGAGATGCAACGAAGTTCAAAAGTTCGTCACTGTCCTCGCATACGAAGGGCTTGAGATGATGGCAAGCGACGTCGTGCCACTTGAGACCGTCGTTGTAGAAGTTGTTCAGAATCGATAGACACGACTCGTCGTTACCCTGTAATAAAAATTGAAAAATAAATCGGTATGTAACATTTAGAATCTTTCATGTACAACGCAACAAAAACACATGTTTCATTTCAATTTTTGCAGATCATCATACCTGAGCTGCCTCACGATTGTCGGGTTGCGGTTGATTATATCCACCAGTGTTACTCCAGTCACCGGAGTTTCGTTGCGTGGTAGCTCCGATCTTTGCACCGGAACCCGACCAGAACCATCCGTTAACGTTCTGCGGCTGAAGATCGGGACGATCGCAACCGTTGAAGTTGCACTTCCGTCCGGAAGTCCAGATAAAACGTACATTACCTGCGAAGCATTTAATAAGATTAAAGTTTTCTGATAAACTCTTTAGGCGAGAAGAGAAATTACGACGATGACAATTAAGATATAAACAAAGCATGAATATAAACGACATATCGTCACAGTTTTCATTTTCGCGAAACAATAAGATAATTCAATTACCAAAAATATTCATTCATTCTTAATTCAAGAAATTAAGTAATAATTTTTAATGACAAGAATTAGTCAAACACTATTCTATTCGTGATACATCAAAATATCTCATTGATACTCTCAATCCACAATGTTTATAGACTCGACGAGAATACATACAAATGTCTGATCACTAAGTTGGGTTTACGTCAACAATAATAATTCAGTTAGAAAAAAAGAGAGTAATAATTTTTTTCAAAGTATAGCTTCGTCTTCGTGTAGGAGAATTTGAAAAAGATCTAACATGGATATTTCAAGATACGACGTGATGAAATAACACCTAAGACTACAAGTAATAATACTACTTAGTTGTACCCCTCGGCTAATTAGGGTAATCTTTACTACCATCATATCCTTTTCTCAGCTTGTACATTGCACAAATTAGTGAAATTGGACAAGACACTCGTTTTTTATAGCTTATCACGATGCCAAGTGTTCAAATCTCCCACTGGCAAACTAAATTAATTCATACCGAGACTAAGTACGATTCGCTTTAATCTTCTTCTCTCATTTAAATTTACTTTTTTTCTTTTTCATTTTACCAACGTTCATGGAAAAAAACAAAATGCTTCGAGTTCTCATGAGGTAATTTAAATTCGGAACAACTTTCATTCAATGTTGTCCAATCGTTTGGCAGTATCTATTTCCATAGCTGGCCTCAAACGTAGGCAAACGAAATATTGACGAAATCCTTACAACGAAACGAGCTTCAAGGCGATTCACAATTTCCAGAAGAAAAAAGATAAGCACGAAGATGAATCACACGACGATATTTCGTAATATTCGTGAAGATCGTGTGCGAACCGAATCTTCCACGATCCTAATCTTTCATATTTTCATTCGACGAATTTTCTTGCAATTTCCTTTTCACACAAATACGCCGTTTCTCAATGGATCTTCGCGCACGAAATTACCGACACGATTTATGGTACGAAGATAAAAAAAAAGGGATCATCGAAGAAACCATCGCAATGACCGAGACAATTTCCACCTTCATGGCCCAAGGGATCAGCGAAGCGTCGATCTCGCGAGAGTTTCTCAAATGCGACAGTTACGGATTGTGACGAAGCAACCGAACGGTGAAAATGTCTCGAGGGAAAAGCGTAATTAATTAATTAATACGGTCGGCATCGGTACTCTCTAATAATTTCACAGAAAGGAAAGGACACGCCCGCGACTTATTTTCTAATGGCATTATTGTATTTACGATCGTCTTTCACAGACGGTTTCTAATGTTAGCAAGAGGGACGACTTTTTAAAAAACTCTCTTCTTGCGTCCTATCGTAGCGAAATTTGTCTTCTTTATTTTGTTTTATATCTGATCCCTCCAGCTAGAAAGGAAGAGACGAAGGAAAGTACGAGGTCGAATATACTTTTGCAAGTGGCCGCGGGCGGGTTACGTACCATACGTATAATATTCGCTCGTCTTATGCTCTCATTTGCTCCACACGATCGGGCGCTTCGCGGCATTAAATCGTGCGGGAATCTCGCTCGAGCATTGGCATCGCCGCTTGGTACGGGGCCAATGCACATTATACATTCTCGACTTGTATTCTTTTTTTTTCCTCTTTTTCTTTTTATTTACTCTTCTGTTTTTCTTTCATCGGTCCGGTCGAGTGAAAGTTCACTTCACCGCTCGTCTTCGACGACGGTTACTTACGTCTTGTTTTAAACCGTATACGATTTCGCCTCGTTTTTTCCCTCTTTGCGAGCGAATATTTTGCATTCCCTGACGAAATATGCATGGCAATCGTTAAATTCGTACAACGTTCTTTCTTTCCTCGATGAGTCTTTTAATCCAACGATGAACCATTGATGAATATTGATATCCGATGCGAGATTAAACTCTTTGCCAATTGTAATTACTCGTTTTTGTGGTAAGTTTGTAAAATGGAAAATCCTGCGGTTACCTCGAGCTATTCTCTGCTTGATGAACTCGTTTTCTTGAGGCGTCTCGAGCGATACGGCGTCCATGCAATGACGACGACATATGTTTCTCGCATCGAGCCAATCTACCTCGAGACTTCTCGTTGGCTGATGTTCCCAACTGAAGAAGTACGAATGGGCAACACCTCTCGCATCTCTGTAGGAAGCGTGACGTACACCTGAAAATTAATTTTATACCATCAAACATTTCATTCTCTTTGTCAAGGCTGTAATAAAAACAATGATTATTATTTATTCCTCGTTGGTCCATCGATTTTGTCCCATATCGAGAGACACGTTTGAATTTACATACGCGTCTCACAGAAGAGGAAATAAAAGACCAAACGTGGGTGGCAAGAAACCACGCTCGTGAAGAGAGTCACGAGAAGATCTATAGATCACGATCGTGAGAGAGAGAGAAAAACATAAGGCCACGACTTTCACGATATTCACTGTTGACTCTCGTTAACTAACACGTTCCCCCGCACGCGAATGCATCTTCAACAGCGGTGAAAGATTGTAAATGCTATGTGTGGTACACATAGAGACTGGGAGATTTAGTTCTATACGTATAAACGTGTATGGTTCATTCCATCGTTAATCACTGTACCGTAGAAATTAAATTCATTTTTCCCTTCGATTTTACAAGTTTGAGTGATGGTTTGTCTAATTTTTAGAATGATTAATTGTAAGATATTCCTATTGACAGGGGGATTTACAACAAAGTTATACAATTAAGAAGTTATTTTTGAGAAAAGAAATTTGTCGCTGTTCTGAAGTCTTTAAGATAAAAAAAATATCGATTTTCAAACCACGGCCACAAAAATCAAGATATCCGGATGATTCTTGAGCTGTTTTCAACATTTACAATGAGAACTTCTGTTCTCAGCAGATATTCCTAATTATAAGATATTCCTATTGACAGGGGGATTTACAACAAAGTTATACAATTAAGAAGTTATTTTTGAGAAAAGAAATTTGTCGCTGTTCTGACGTCTTTAAGATAAAAAAAAATAGCGATTTTCAAACCACGGCCACAAAAATCAAGATATCCGAATGATTCTTGAGCTGTTTTGAACATTTACAATGAGAATTTCTGTTCTCAGCAGATATTCCTAATTGTAAGATATTCCTATTGACAGGGGGATTTACAACAAAGTTATACAATTAAGAAGTTATTTTTGAGAAAAGAAATTTGTCGCTGTTCTGACGTCTTTAAGATAAAAAAAATAGCGATTTTCAAACCACGGCCACAAAAATCAAGATATCCGAATGATTCTTGAGCTGTTTTGAACATTTACAATGAGAGCTTCTGTTCTCAGCAGTAAGCATTTCTGTTCTTACACACTATTTTAGAAATCGCTCCGACCAAAAATAACATTTCTCTTTCTCCCTTCACCTCTCCAGCTGCCCCAGAGCAAGATATAAAAATAAACATCCAGAAATAAACTCATCGATTCCATTCGTCTACATTAGTGATCTACAATATAACATCAATCTTCTCCAGCAAGAAAATAAGAAATTATAGTTCGCTTCCTCGAACAACGTACGATCAATTATTCCTCTTTTTTTTTTATCGTACGTTCCATTCAACTTACGATTTGCGCAACTCCGAGGATCCGGCAGTGCGAGACGACGCTGAGCCGAGACTGCGACGAATCCAAGGAATAACAGGTATATAGCCTTCATCGTCTGAGACCTGAAAACAAAAAAAAAAGAGAAATAAAACATCAGTCAATAAAAATGTCCGACGATTAGTTTGTTGATTCATCCTGCGTTATAAATACCATCCTTAAATAAGACCCTCGTCAATATTCGTGACAAAAAATTTCACACGTCGATAAAATGAGAATTTGAAAGTCTCGGTCGAGCGACCCTGACACGATCGTCGGACGATGTAAATTAATAAACGAGTGCGAATCAGAACTCGCTCGAGTACGCCAATTAAATTGATTCGAGCAATCCATATTTTACAATCGTAAAAGTATTCAAAAAAAAAAAATCTTCGCTATACGTCGAAAGATCGTACATCGAGGAGAGCCAACTCGAGGTCGAGGACTCACGATCTCTCGATGAACAAGAGACTCTCCACGACGACGAGGACATGTTCTCGATCTTCTTCTTGGAACTTTCGAGTCTCGCTCGAAAGCCTTCCACGATGTTTAACTTTTCGTAATTGTTCAATAAGACTCGGTAATTACTCGTTCCAGCCGCTTCTCTTCGTCCTTTCCACGGATAATTTTCACTCCTTCGATAAGAAAACACGTTCGTTGTCTTTGTATTTTTGCTATTTGTATAATTTTCTTTTTTGTTTCTACGAACGTCCAGCACAAATTTACGAGTCTTTTATATTCCTCGAAGCTAAATAGATATACAATGAATCTTCGTATCGGCGCATTGATTTTATCTTTCTTTGATGATTTGAAGTGAAAAGAAAACAATGTATTTATGTTGTTAACTTAGGCTGTGATTTTCGACCGCGTATAATTACGGGGTCTTCGTGCGATTAATGGTAAAAGGAAATAATTGCGTGCAATTCGAGCGTGGAACGATGAAAAAGCGACAGTATTGTCGTAGAGAAAGGGGGAGAATTTTTACACGAGCGAAATTAAATCGTGTGGAAACGAGGTTTATGGTAAACCGTTTTCTTTTTCAGGCGTTTACTCTTCTTCCCCTTCGATCATCGACGTAGATGGTCAAAAGTAAAAGTGTCCAAGTTGCACGCCGGTACAACAAGATTGTTCTCCAAACGAAAAATCTATCTTTCCAGGAAAATGTGAAATTGTTTCATTGTCAAGGTTTATCTTGATCAACAATTTTCTTCTTCAGAAATTCTCACGTTTGAAATGTAATAAAGTTATTTTTAACTTTTCTTTAACAAAAAGCTAGTTAGTATCTTGCATTAAAATATTTGGGAAGATATAAAAATATTCGACCTTATATAAAATGTTATAAAATTAAATAAATCAGGAAAGTACAAATTAAAATAATAAAACGCGAGGTAAATTTCTCTCTAGTGCTTAAAACACAAAAATTCATTGATAATTGGGATGATCCCAGTCGCATTGAATTTGTTGGCAGGATTAGGAGAAAAAAAACCCCGTGAAAACCTTAAGGGGGTAAATCACTCTAAAGGCCAAGATTATAGCAAACTTTGAATTATTTTTTCAAAGAAACTAAAGAACATCTCAATGTTCTGTAAAAACTTTCTTATTGTACAAGTATTGAGTACTGTTTAGAAATTTTATCAGAGCTGTACTAAACAAAATGACGATTTCCCAACATTTTCCCAGTTGCTTCTTTTCCTTTTCGTTGCTGCCTGGGCGAACCAATAACTGCTGCAATTTCAAAGCTACAATAACAAACCACAAAGAATTCGATATAGTACGATAACAGCTTCGACACTACGCAGAATTTTTGTTTTAATCGATTTTTACAACAATAACGTGTTGTTGAACAAAAGTTTCGACAAAATGCAAACGAAAAATGCACGACAGTTATTAATAACATTTGAACTATGGGATATAAAAAAAATCCTACGTAGTATCGAAGCTGTTATACTTTTCGCTATTTTGTTATTTAAGGTAGTCCTATATCGTTGAGTGTGGGATTAAAATTTAATTCCCGTTTTTTCTCACACTCCAAGTGGACCAAGCGTTAAAATTCATTAAGAAAAGTTGTTGCAAATCGACTAAAGAACAACATACTCAAAATTCAAATTGATCCTACGTAAAGTTTATTTGTTATATAATAAACAAAATCATGAATTTTTGTTTCCATAAGATTTGTTATAAAAACAAATCGAAGCTTCTTTGATGTCGTATAAAAATGTGAGGAAAGTTTCAACAGGCTTCATCGACCAAATGATCGAGATACTCGTTGTATAATGTTGCGATATTTAACACCGGCTCTTATGAGAGATTGCGAAAAATTACGATTTTCAAGAATAAATATCGTGATTTTTGACTCGATAAAGGCCCATGAAATTTTACACACATATACATATGACATCAAAGAACGTTTCTACAAATTTTCAGTGAAATCTGACGGAAACGCTGTAACGATAGGACTACCTTAAGAGAATAATCCTTAAATAAAAAATACCGGAGTTAATTATATCCCCAAGTACTTGACTCAAGCCATTGCGATCTTTCCTTTCTGACATTTCAGTCTGCGTGACCGTCAGAGAGACCGAAAGAAAGAAGAAGAAAGAAATATAAAAAAAGACTATGTGTTTTCGCCGCTCGTTACGAGCCCCCCTTAACTATATACATCCCAACATGTATGGAGCGTTACAAAATTAACACGTGCCGTTGAGCAATCCTCCTTTTTTTTACAAGTACACAATATACGCAACGTGTCTATCTACACATATATATTCGCTTATGTATATTACAGAGCACATCACTGTTCTCGACCTCTCGTTGTCTGCGCTTCGCGCTAAATTACGGTATTGTACGGATGTACATCGGCGTGTAACGAGCTCGCGACTATTCCCTCGTGAAAAAAAGGAGGCAGACAAAAAGAAGAAGAAAAAAAGCAAAATGAGAAAGGGAACGAGAGGAGGCGAGAGGGAGAAAAGAAATAGGTAAAGAAGCGAGAAGAAAGACAAACGGCATTACGCTTATAAGCGCGAGCGGGCCGACGAGAGTGTAACGGGTCCCTGGCTAAGCGATGACCGACTATTACATATATATAGATATATATATATAAATGTATGTATATGTTTGGTTGTATGAGTAAAGACAGTCCGACTCTTGTGGATAAAACAATGCCGTTTCTGAGATCCGTTCGACCGATGTCTCGTTTTGCCCCGCGGCATGGACGACTCTCCTGGCCCAGTTAACGTGTCTCGCCCGACGCACTGCCCCGGATTTAATAATGCAAGTATTTATTACACTCGACCGACACACGAGTGGACGGTTCGTACGCGTTTTATCGCGAGGTAGAGCGACAGAGAAAACGTTCCCGAGATATACAATTAGGATGTACGGTGGGTCTGACTGGAATTATAATTCTGTCATGATTCTAGGCACGTACGACGATCGTATAAAAAAATAGTTTGTAGGAACGAGTATCCGCAGATTGCAATTAACGATCATTTGAATTATTGAGAATAATTGAAAATTAGTGGAACGATAGATGTCTTATAAATACAATTTTGAAAAAAAATTTTAAAGAGGGACCGTAGCATAAGAGGTAGCGTTTCCGACTCACACCCGAAGGGCCGGGGTTCGATTCCCGATGACGACAATGTAATTTTTTTTTCTATGTGCTTTTTTTGTGCTCTCGGTGGTTTGGAATCCACGCCAGAAAAACTGTAGGTACAATAGTTGATGGTGGAATTGAGGCTGGAGATGTGTATGAGGGGAAGCGATATGTAAAAAGGCGAAATACGCCGTACATTGGAATCTGTGTATACAACCACCACGATCTGCGAGCTATGCATCAAGTTACTATCTACTTTAATAATTTTCAAGATAATAGAATATTTAAATTATCGTCGGGAAGGAGTTATATCTCTTTGCATTGTTTAATCTTTTTGGCATCGAGTTTTTTATCCAATGTCGTAATCGATCGAAATCGATAATTGATTATTAGGATAGAAATGAAGAAAGTCGTGGGAGGAGGCAGAGCAATATATAGCGACTGGAGAGTAGCGATTAATTCACCGGTATATAATCGCGTATTCGATTACGATAACGCAGTACGCAAATTACAACCTCGTTGGAAATCGATCGAGCAATCTCTCTCGCAAGCCGATAATCATATTGGTCGATGCACTGTTCGAATTCTTGTACCTCTCGGATTTCGATTATACGATTATACTATATAAATCTGCGCAACGAGATGGAAAACAAAATGGGAAGAACATTGTACATCGCGGTAATCGATTGCTGATTTTTTTTTTAAATCCAGCCAGTAATTACTTGGATAAAATTCTCCCTTTGGGTGAATACGCTACGATCGATTTCGAAATCTTACGATGCATTCGTTCGATCGCAATCGTCGTTTGGTTTTTTCTTGCTGAGTTCTTCGACATCAGAGACGTCGGGGAAGATCGATAAGAAATTAATGAACGCTTGGGAGTCGAAGAGGTCGAATGACGTCATCGTCGACCCACTGGAGCGACTTCGTTTATGGCGATTCGGGAAGGATTTTACATTCACTCGTCCACGGTACCTCATAAATCCAAACGCGATACAACGCGTGATAAACTTTGATCGCTTTTCGAGCGAGATTCACGTGTCGTCTCAACGAGCAACGATGAGCGCAACATTGTCACAGCTCGCTTCTATAATCGAGAATCCATCTCGAGACTTCTGTCGGAGCGTCGAGGATGACATTTTTGCGCAATGCGGATTCAAGAGTATCTCGACTCGAATAAATTGCATCGTCACTCCATCGAGCTGCGAATAAAGAGCGAACGATTATAAATATTACAAAAAAGAATCTTCACCGTGTACGAGGAATTAGCAACGCTTCGGGGATTGACCAACTATTATTTTGTCTTATTAAAAACAAACTGGACGAAATTTTAAAAAAGATTGACAAAGACATTTAGACAAAAGTCATAAAAAAAATCCTTGAAAAGAAATTGGACAACTATTTTTAAGAAATTGGAAAACCATATAGAAAGTTAGATACTTGGATAATAAATGAGAAGAAAAATTAGAAACAAGTTTGTAAAAGATAAATTAGAAAATGGTCAGAAAAACGTTAGAAAAAACATCGTCCAGTAACTAAGGTCACGCATAAATATCCGCAGTTGCACCCAATGAAACGCAACGTTAATTCTACCGCAAGATTCAAACGGTTATCTAATCTGTACGCAAACGATTTGTACATATATTCAAGACGAGTTTCGTACGCGATGCGTTCCATTGGATTCATAAATCATGTAACAACGTGGCAAACGCTCTTCTATCATTGTAACAAATGGGGCTTGAGACCTTAATGAATTATTTATGCGAAAATATCTCGCATAATGTTGCTTGCACAAGACTTTTACAGCGGGAATAAAAAATTCAATCGTTAATTACGCGATGCATTAAATAATTAGCATACAAAATGTTTCTCGCGCATTAATTACAACAACGCCGAGCAGAGATATTTTTGTTTCTGTTTACAACGCCAAATTGAGAAAATTGGTAGCGAGAAAATTTGGTATTATTGTCGCATCTCCGACGTACGTGAGAAAATGACTGGTCGTTTGCTCGCGGTAGAGCGAGAAAAAAAGAAAAGCACACAGCGTTGATGCAATTTTAAAGTGGGGCCCGCATGGGCGAGGAGAAAGTAATGTATCCGTGGTTGTTTAAAAATAATTTGTAACGAAGCGTTTCGCTCGATTACGTCAGTAATAGAGAGAACCGAGTCACGATTATGATCCGAGAGAAAGAGAGCCAGAGAAAAAGGCGAGAAGACTCGCGGTTTTGAAATTTCCGCAAATTACAGACAAGTCTCTATAATCGTTGTTTCACGTTTCGTCCCGCTGTATATATATCATTCGTCCGTTACTCCTGGTGTGTGTATATACGCATCGCGGAAGAATGTATAGAAAATTCTCTACTCGGTCACTATGAGTTTATAAAGGTTCCCGGGTCGATGGCCACCCCGAGAACGATTAAGTCGCGTGAAATATCTCTCTGGAAAGCCGTCGTGTGATTTATGCTTCGCGTCACAAGTTGTACCTTCCATTCCACTCTAACGTGTCGACTTTACTTTTAAATAAACAAGAATCGATTTAAAGAATTTTCTTCGAACAATTTCCAAGCGTCAAATGTATATTTAACGCGGATTTTTAAAAATCGGATATTACATGAAATCCTTTCCCTAATTGAATTTTCTGCTCTCTCCCTTCTCCTCGGTTAACGAGTTAGCTTCATTCAACGCAATAAAATTAATCGTGAGCAAGTGCATTGAATCGGTCAACCAGTTCGTATGGAATTATGTGTGTCGCCCCCGTGGCTTTTCGTCTCGTGTCTTTCTTTCTTATTCCGTCTGTCTCTGGGTTCTCACATACGACCGGGGAAGCACGTTCGGGCCCCAGTGACCCGATGGCTTCTCGCGAGAGTCTCTTCGTCGAAGTATATCGTGGAATGCGCGACCGCTTCTTCTTCTTTAGCCGAGCCTAACCAGAGGAAAAGACAGAGTGAGAGAGGGAAAACAGACATTATACGGTGCCACGACGATAAACAACGACTATGACCCATCCTCGATTTTTGTTACCGTTCGTATATAAACTCCGTCCGGACTTCACCTCTCCTAGACGACGGGACGAACCTTATAGACGAATCATCTCCCATTGCCAACGTCCGCTTTCCCAGACCGATGCACCAGTTTCTTTTTCTTCTTCGAAATTTTATAGTACTGTAAAACCAAAGCTCGTAATTGATACAATCAATTAATCGAACAATTTTCTATTTTGTAGTTTGATTTACAAAAATAAAGAAACATGAACGAACATTCGGAATTGTCAGTTAGGAAAATTTTAACGATTTCTTTAAACGCTGGAAGTGAATGGCTGTAGCTTCGACAAAGGATCGCTTCCGGTATGGCTAAAGCTTGAAATTATCATTTCCGCGTTTCATACACGATCCTACACGTCGGAAGTGAAAATCGAACGTGGGACCTGTAAACGATTATGATCCACGGACGGATCTGATCGAGGATCTTCTTCCTCTCGAAGGCTTCTTTCTACTCTCACGAACCACGATTTATTACTATGGGAGCTTTGTATATACACAGACATAGTATATAAGTGGTATAAGTACCGCAAACGAGACGGTGAATGTGGACAGGTTCGAGATGATTGTATATAACTTTCTAAGTCGTTTAAGAAGTCTACGAGGGTTACGCTCCAAGTACCGGAAAGAAACGTGGAATCCCCTGTACGTTGCTGCGCTTCACGAATAAAATACGATACGATTATACGTGTGTTCGACGGTGATCGAAAACGAAGTACCTTAATATCTATGTTTACGTCTTTTGACCTCTCTACGTGAATCAACTTCGAATTATATATATATAGCATGTTGAAATAATTCAAAAGTTATCGAGCACGATGAATCGTGCAACTTATTTTTCTCAACATCGAGTTTATTTGGCCCACATACTTTTAGGCACGGTTATCGACTCGCCCACCTGTCTCGCCAACGGTACATCTCTCACGGATCTCCTCGACTCTCCACACTGCCGCTCGTTTCATACCTTTTTTTTAAAATCCTACACGTATATTTGTACTCGTGTCAAAGCCTCGAATATCTCGAGAGGATCGTGACTCGATTCCGTTTCATCTTGTAACGATACCTATCGCCTTTTGCCTCGTCGTCGATTCTCTTTCGTGTCAAGACGATCTTGAGACAGGTCGAGCACCTCGAAAATCCATGGGTTAATAGGCGATTGCCTTCGTTTCCTATTTGCTTTATGAAAACAAATCACGGTGTGAAATTCTCTTTTTTGTATAATTTGAAATATTTTATAAGAGAAAATTCCTCATTTTTTTCCAATTTTGGACCGAAGGTTAACTCTGGTATGAAACGATGTTCGATTCAAGCGCGATCATCAGGTTGAATGGGAAGATCTTCTAAAAGAACGTTTTATCCTCGAGGCGATAACGAGAAGATCGTGTAGATGAAAGTACATTTTTCAAGCTTATACCGTTATGGATAATCTTCAAAGACGAACTCGTAATATCGTTCTCGATCATCTTCACGATTATCAAGCTTTAACCATACCGGAAACGAGCCCTTGCTGAATTATAACCAAATCCATTCGCCTGAAACTTTTAAAGAAATCGTTAAATTTTTCCTAACCAATATTTCCTACCATTCCATAATTATTTTAAAAATCAAACTATAATATAGAGAATTAAATTTGTCTATATACTTTGCATCCCTCGATTATGACTGTCTCAATATATATTTTTTTAAAAAACGATCACCATAAATTTCGCAAGCAATCGAATTCCTCGTGTCCAAGAGAATTAATATATCGAGCTCGTTGCAAATTCTTGAATCTCGTCTCGAGGAGGTTCAAGAGGGCCGGATGCACCCGAGGAATCGTCCCACATTTCTTAGAAATACCAAGTTTTTTTGGTTTTTTTCTGTTTCTTTCTCTTTTATTTTTTACATTTCCGTCTCTCGTCTCCGGTTCGACACCATGGGACGTTCGATGCGTGCGAAACCCGGTACTAATGACAATCGGCTGTTGCAAAAACTCATTGGCGAGGAGGTAGCGATGCTTCGAGAATATAACCGTGAGCCGTTTGTTACTTGTGTGTTTATTAAAGGAGACAAATCGCGGACACGCGCACGAGTCCGTAATACGAGCCAAGCCAAGACGAGAATCAGCGAGCCAGTTTAATACGGTGTGTACGTATACGCGAAACCGTTATCTGGCCGGCTTTACACTGTTTCGTTGGAGTTCCCCACCTTCGTGAGCTCCTCGAACCACTCTCTTACCAATGTTTTCGTTTACGGAATTATCCATTAACACCATTTTACCACCTCATGCCAATTCGGGAAAAGCTTTTATCGTACTCTTCGACACGATTATTTCCTGTTTTTTTTTCTTCTTTTGGTAGACCGATTACATTTTGTATTACAACCTTGTTTTTTTACATTGCTCGTTTATTTATTTATTGATTTATTAGGTTTGGGGATTAAATTATATTTTAATGGGCGTTGAAATATTTTCAATGCTTAATGAATAATTCATTAATTAGGGAAGTGGCTAATCATTCAGAGACAAAAATTAAATATTTTTGTTTAATGTATAGGAATTAAAAAATGTAATTATACATTTTTAACGATGAAATTTTGTTCCATTCTCACAATTATTTTTTTGAAGTGATTAATTTTTTAATAAAAAAATTAATATTTGAGATAGACGTTATGAAATTTTGTGTATCGATGAAAATGCACAGAGTGAAAGAAAATAGGAATGGAAATATTAATTTATTAATTAATATTTGATTAAATTAAATTTCCATGGGCATTCAAATATTTTCAATGCCAATAAATAATTCATCAATTAGGGAAGTGGCTAATCATTGAGAAAAAAATTAAATATTTTTCTTCAGCGTGTACGAATTAAAAAATGTAATTATAAATTGTAAACGACAAGATCTTGTTCCATTCTCACAATTATTCCCATGAAATAACTAATTTTTGAAAAAATAAAATAAATTAATATTCGAGCTAAACGTTATCAAATTTTGTATATCGATGAAAATGCACAAATTGAAAGAAAATAGGAATGAAAATATTAATTTAATAATTAATATTTGATTAAATTAAATTTCCATGGGCATTCAAATATTTTCAATGCCAATAAATAATTCATTAATTAGGAAAGTAGCTAATCGTTCAGAAAAAAAATTAAATATTTTTGTTCATCGTATACGAATTAAAAAATGTAATTATAAATTTTAAACGACGAGATCTTGTTCCATTCTCACAATTATTTCCACGAAGTAACTAATTTTTGAAAAAAAAAATTAATTAATTAATATTCGAGCTAGACGTACACCGATCTTACAAAACGTACAAAAATGTAAGCTTCGAATATCCTTTTAATTCTCATCGTTAACCCGGTCAGAAAAATCAAATATTTTCGTTCAACCTTAATTCTAGTACGAGACAATTTTTCGCAGATGCGCAATATTAACAGCATTGATTAAAAACAAATAGTGAAACAATAGAAAAATTTCATAATTATCGACTCGTCTTCGTGAAATCATGAGATTTTTATTTCACATCGTACCGTACAAAATCTCAATGTCTTCCTTGCAAAGTCAACGTTCGAAAACACGCGTAGATATTTTTATCGCGATGCGCCCGTGTGCACAAGATATTGAGCAATTGTCGCAACATCCTTCGATACACGATAAGTAACATTATACACCGTGCATTAAGGTAGTCCTATCGTTGAGTGGGGGATTAAAATTTAATTCCCGTTTTTTCTCACATTAGAAGTGGACCAAGCGTTAAAGTTCATTAAGAAAAGTTATTGCAAATCGACTAAAGAACAACATACTCAAAATTCAAATTGATCCTACGTAAAGTTTATTTGTTATATAATAAACAAAATCATGAATTTTTGTTTCCATAAGATTTGTTATAAAAACTAATCGAAGCTTCTTTGATGTCATATAAAAATGTGTGCAAAATTTCAACAGGCTTCATCGACCAAATGATCGAGATACTCGTTGTATAATGTTGCGATATTTAACACGGGCTCTTATGAGAGATTGCAAAAACTGACGATTTTCAAGAATAAATATCGTGATTTTTGAGTCGATAAAGTCCCCTGAAATTTTACACACATATACATATGACATCAAAGAACGTTTCTGCAAATTTTCAGTGAAATCTAACGAAAACGCTGTACCGATAGGACTACCTTAAAACGGCGAAGCGTCCAGTCACCTCTTGTCTAAACACAAAACCAGTGTTCTCGCGTTACTCTCGAGCCGGCTTATAATTTCACGTATACCCGAGAGTCCTCGTCGACTCTACGACGATTCTCGACCTTGCTACTTCAATTTTGTTAAATAAGAAAGAAACAAAAAGAATGAAATTAAACAAAAAAAAATGTTTAAATGAAAAATTCCCCGGACCCACTAAGAGTTTTATTCCATTACCTCGTCGATATCCATTCCCGGTGACTCACGTAGAAGCGATCTTCCGTTATTTTTCGCGCGCGTTTAATTCCGCGAGAAACCCGTCATTCCTGTTTGTAAACCGAGCGTGGAAAAATTTCTCGACCCTCTGTCGTATCACCAATTTTTATAAGAATTATATTCACCCAAAGTTTAATTCGTAACGTAATTATCCACAAACTATAAAACAAATAATAAACGTAACAATAAACCTCGAAATTATTACCACTTCCTGTTTAACTCTGACGACTTGTAACTTTAACGTACAATCGATCAAATTCTCAATCGTTCCTTTATCGACGAATTAATTAATATCCTCCCGTTCCTTTCTCTACGTTGAAAACAAAATATATTAAAAATCTAGTTGAATTTTCCGACGTTAAAGTAGGAAAAACTTACGGGTTCGTTGAATGCGAGAGTGGAAGAAGTTTGCGGGTCTCGTGTTGAGAGTTTCGTGTCCTTCGGTAAACTGCGAGAATGAAAATTCAACAGGTACTTTTCTGGTCTGCGTGGCGAGACCCTACGAACGTGAATTACAAGGATGGAGTGAACTGTCGGGCGATCGTGATGAGCCAGTATATAGTCGGCCCACATTCCCTCTGGTGCTACGAGTAACCTAAATTTCTCCCACCATCGATGGGCCGTACACCGGAGGCACCATCGCCATCACCACCATCACCATCGTCGCCACCACCACCGCTCCTGCTGCTCGATCGACGTCGCCACCGACACTGTCATCATCATCATCATCATCATCATCATCATTATCATCATCATCAACAGTAACAACAGCAGCAACATCATCATCATCATTGTGTATTTGTCGAGTTGAAGTCGTGTCCTGTAGTCATCGAAACTCTATAAACTTGCTCCTGTTTACCTTCCAACGTTCCTGCGTCCATCGATATTTCCCAATTTGCTTCATCTCAATTATGAGTTCCATCATATTCCTGTAATGAAAAAACAAATGTGTAATGTTATTTACATTTTAAGAACTTTAATTATAGTACACGTTGACATGGAATATTGTAAAGAATGTATCCAACTCCTGACGTATACAGAATTACTTTACTCAAAGTTTTTACAAAGTTTATGAAGTAATTTAATTTTGAAAAATATAATTTCTTCTCTTTTGTCGAAAAAAAAGCTTCCTCCAGTCTAGAATGTATCCAACTTCTGACGTATACAGAATTACTTTACTCAAAATTTTTACAAAGTTTATGAAGTAATTTAATTTTGAAAAATATAATTTCTTCTCTTTTGTCGAAAAAAAAGCTTCCTCCAGTCTAGAAATTCCAACGAGTAGGCGAAAGAATTTGAGAAATTGGGAATAAAAATATTTATTTTAATATAAAGCTGCAAACTCTTGGCTAAAAATAGTGTTTTAGAATTTCTTTTTTTTTATAAAATTCATGAATTTGTGTCAGACGAGTGATATGTTTATTCGAAAGTTGGGAATGTTTTATATAAGAATGTATTTTTTTTAATTTTATTGATTATTTTTGTTTTCGATAAGAAAATAAAATGAAATGAAAAAATGCTGTTTTTGGAGAAACAACTTAAACTTGATTGTAAGAAGACGTAAGAACTGGTGCAAGAAAGACCTAAACAAAATTCACGTAGTTCTCTTGGAAATACGTTAAGGGAGCTTTCCAGTGTGACAGCCCGAAAAATCGCTGTTTTTCGCGATTTTTTTTTTTAAAGAAAAAATAATCTCATCGGTCTGGTTTTTTTTTTGTATATTAATTGGGTATTGAAGAATACAAAACAATTTTTTAAAGATCGATTTATTTATTAATTAATATCTATAAAAATGATGAAACAATTGTTGCAGAAAATGCACTTGGATGTGGTGTCCACGTTGGGGGTCACAATTTTGATCTGAAACAAAAAACACAAAGAGATTATTGATCGGTATATAATTGGCTTTCGTGCTATGGAGGCCTTTTTTTTTTTTTTTTTGCAAAAATGGCGCCGGTTTGAACAAAAAGTATCGATTTTAGCATTTTTTTTGGCAGTTTTTTTTACAAAAAAATAGGAAGATGTCAAAAAAAAAAAAGCTTCCATAGCACGATAAACAATGACGTTAAGAATATTGTGTAAAAAATTCAACTCGAAAGCTTTAAAACTCTGCCCTCCAAGTTGGACACCGTTTTGAAAAATGCTGTTTCGAGAAAAACGCGTTCAAAGTTTCAAGTGAGGATATTTTAGGTAAATCGTTTACTTACGGTCATCAGCGATGCCAGGTCCATACAATATCCCTTCTGCTTCTTCGAAAAGAGTGTATAGTATTCGATAAAGCAAAAAAAAAAAAAAAAAATGTTTTGAAAATTTCACACTGGAAAGCTCCCTTAATGGATTCAAAAGTTGGGAGGAAGTCTGAGCCCATGAGGAAAAATTACTTAGATCAACTCATACATTTATATCAATACAGGAAAAACATAAATAAACGTAGTTCATTTCACCGAATCGTTGTAAACAATGAATTTCACTCAAACATTATTTTCCACCAATTATTTTATCCCATAAAGTCTCTCAAAGTTTAAGTTCAACTCTCCTCTATTCAACAGAGTTCTTAAAACAGTTACGATCGCATTGAACAACTTTCAAAATTGGTAATAAAAAATCAACAACATTTCCCTACATAAAACATAAAACAAAAATTCGAAGCTACAATTATCCAAGATTTTAGTATTTTTATTGATAACTATTTTCCTTAAGCATCCAATTTTATCTAACAAAGAATAATATCGCAATTCTTTTAACCCCCTGGATTAATTTTATATTCGTCGAGAAAGAGAAATTGTGAAAGAGAGAGAAAGAAAGAAAATTGCGAACGAAGCGAAAATTTCACGCCTGGTGGCTAATGGTGGAACGAGCGATATATTTCATGTATATCTATATTTAAATGTCATGTCTCTCATGTCGGTGTTGCTCTCGAGGCGATCCGACGGGCGACCGTCGCGTCGGTGGACGTTTCAGGTTTTTCGACCATTTTTGTGGCACTTACAGCGCGTACCGAGAACGGTCCGTGAGGCGACGACGACTTATGTTACGTTAGGTTCACGCCGGCGTGTATCCCTCGCATGTTCTTTTTATTTTTTTTATTTCACGGAATTCCAATACTTGTTTTTTTTCTTCAGTTTCCAACCGAGGTGGAGGTGGTAGTGGCGAGGATGAGAAAGAAAAAGCGGGACCCACGAGGAACACGTGAACGAGTTACTCTCCACACGATCGTTCCCTGTCTCTCCCTCTCTCACACACAGTCTTTCTCTCCCTACCATTCCTCCTCTGTGTTATTCCACCACTCAAGATCTCACCATCGCCGTGGTGTTCTTTTACTTGTATCGAGAAATTTTGCAACTATCACGAGGTAAAGTTTTACTCAATTCGTCGTTACGTCCATCTGCGTTATTGTTTATGTTTCTTGCACAAGATATTTGAAAGCGCTATACGGAAGATTGAATTAAATTTATGGGGAGAATAGTTGATTTTTGGTTAAAAAGTGTTATGAAATTTTGAGGTTATTTTTTTATGTTGAAATTCTTGTTCCTTAAAATTGTTGTCCAATTTTAATGATGACATTGGGATTGAGCACTCTGAGAAGATAGGGTCGAGTTTGTATTTAAAGTATATGGATTATCAATCTTTGAACAATTTTTCTGAAGGCTATGTAATTTCTTAAAATTATTATAGAAGCAAAAAAAACAGAGGGAAGGTTGTGTTCAAACGTGTTCATTGCTTCCTTGTCTGGTGCACTTGCATTGGGAAAACTTCAACCGTGAGAAAATAAAAATAGCAAAAGTCAGTTGCTCCCAGTGAAAGCTCTGTAAAATGAGCAAAAAGCACGAGGAAGCAATGTCTGAGTTTTAATTCACACTTTTTTTCTATAGGACTGAGAAGCTATCGCGTCGATCAAGGCATGAGTGCAGGAGGCACGTAATCTTCTTTCACCAGTTTGCTATAACGCGTGTGTTACGAAGGGAGCACGTGATACTGTCACCCCTGTCAACGTAATACAGTGTTTCTTACTATAAAAAAGAAAACGTTTTTTTTTCTTCTCTTTTTTAAAACAGCGTGTATTGCCATAAAGATGTTCGCACATCCTCCTCTCACCAAACAGGCAACGACCACTTTTCCCATTTTCAGTTTGTATTTTTCTACTTTTCCATCGTCGTATCTCTTATTACGTTTCCCATCTCGAGTATTATCTTCACGAATGTCGTAATCCACCTGCCCAGAGCCGACGTCACACGCTGATGTATGAACCTGTTTCTTTTCAATTTTATTTTATTTATTTTTTCACTTTATGCAATGAGAGAACGTAAATTCACCCGTCGAAAACGCCGAGCCTACGCATCGATGAATTCCAAGAGGTTGTGAACGTAATCGCGAGTATATATACATACACACGCCACGTATGAGTAAGAACGGGTAAAATTGAAAAGTGTCCCGCCAAAATTATCAAACAAAGGATTAAAAAAATTGTCCTGACAGATTGTAGAGGAAATACTTGGATTTGAACGGAATCCAAAATGGCCGCCATGACACTCTTCAATCTCGCCCATTTTTCGTCATATCTATAGTTTGCTGTATACATAGCAAGCAGGCAGTATCGTATCTTACACGATTGCACAAGTCGATGGGGTTTCATCTCGATCTACTGAATCAATTACATACCTTTCCCGCCTTTTTTATCCGTGAGCCTACAATGTTAGCTTCAACCCAATAATCTTTCGTTCGTTTCCCGGTGTTGATCTTACGCCGTTTCCCCGGACGCACAATGTAAGTAAACTTTATGATTGCATGCCTCGGGCTTGTTGCCTCTTGGCCGCATAGACCCACACTTCATTACAGCCCGCAATTACCTCCGACGATTGCAAAACGCCATTAGGATCAAGCGAGATTAACCTGAAAGGCAAAAAAGGACATCGTGAACTCCGACACGCAGCTCGACCGTTGAATGACTTGCATACTCATTTACCACGTACCATTAATAGCAATTCCTAAATTATGGAATTCCGGTGCGAATCTTGTGGAGATTCACCGATTGCGACAACGCGAATAGTTCGCAAAGTTGATGGACGATAGCTACTCATCGCGTATAACGTGTGACAACTGTTTTGAGGGTTACGTCGGACTCGGATGTTTTTCGCACAACGGACATGACGCAACTGCTGTGAACAGGAAATTACTACAACGCCAATGGCAAAGCGCGGAACTAGCATCAGCTGTTTCCCCCTCCCGCGGTACTTGGGACTCTTCCGGTGATACTTTTGACACATAACCCTTTGCATGAATTTACAATTCTCCTGCAATTAATTTCGTAGTTATTACACTTAAAAATAAAAATCTTACTCATTGTAAACATTCGATAACAAAATGGTGAGACACTTTAATCAATTGAATCGGTGTCTGAACGACTTCATGAACAATGAAGAATACGTGACATGTACTTATCCAACGATGTCGTTTGATACAACGAGATTTGTGTAATCTTCGTCGATGCAATAGTTTAATACTATCACTTTTTTTTCAGCACGGTCGTGTAAAAGTACGAACTACGGCGGAACAAGAAGCTTTGAAGAAAATCGAGCGGGACAAAAAGTTGGCACAGTACAAAGTTGCTATTGCTCTGGTATTCAAGAAGGTGAACTAAATTGTTTTCATAATTAGAAAATATATAAACGTTTTTTCGACTTTCCTAACAAAATGTCATAATTTCATGTTGTAGAGGAAGGATGGGGTGTGGGATGACGAATTGTTGGATGTCACGGAACGCATGGTTTTACAGAATCCTGATATTAATACTCTGTGGAACATTAGACGAGAAGCTTTTGAACGTAACGATTGGTAATAAGTTTACAAATGTTTCTATCAGCCATTCTTATAATATATTATGAAAGGTAATAATTTATTATCATTGTTAGTGACATCGACCCCTTTGTTATAGGAAACCAGAAGAACGTACCGAAAGGCTTACAAAAGAGTTGACATTGACCGAGAATTCTCTGAGAGAAAATCCAAAATCGTATTGCGTTTGGCATCACAGATGTTGGGTAATCGATCACTTACCTCAGCCAGATTGGAAAACTGAGCTGGCTCTTTGTGCCAAATGTCTCAATCTGGATGAAAGAAATTGTAAGAGTCAAATTTCACTAAAATCAGTGATTGACATGTATCTGAGAAAAATACAATCGAAAAACAAAATGTATTCACGTGCGTAGTTCACTGTTGGGACTACAGGCAATACCTTGTCAAGAAAGCTGGTATTTCCGATGCTGCGGAATTCGATTTCTCAACGTCAAAAATATTGAGTAATTTTTCCAACTATTCATCCTGGCACTATAGAAGCAAGATTCTGTCCAAAATGTTTCCCGACGAGACTGGAGAATTGCCGATCAGAGCTGACAAACATAAAGAAGGTACCTTAATGAATAATTCAATCGATAGGTTTTGAAAAATTAATCGGATCAATTTTTCCAGAACTCGATCTTGTCATGAACGCGACGTTTACTGATCCAAACGATTCAAGCGCATGGTTTTATCAGCGTTGGCTATTAGACTGTTCGGAAACAAAACCCAATGCGTTGTGGCGTGCTCGGCTAACATCTACCGGAGGAACAGTGGTTTTTTGTAAAGACGTCAAATTAAATACAGAAAACATGTCTTTGCTGAAAAATGGCAAACTGATAGAGTCGATTGTGTGGGAGTCTTCCACGGGAAAAGAATATTCCAAATCATGGATCGCAACGTACACAAACGAGTTGAACGATCTTGCACAGTCCGACTCTATTAGTATTAAACTGGACGATCTTTCTTATGATCTTCGTCCAACATTAAAAAAGGATGCTTGGTGCTACAAAACCAAAAATTTGACAAGCGATATGCACAACAAGTCCCAATTGAAAGAGCAAATGGGAAGTTATCAGCAATTGAGCGAGATGGAGCCAAACAATAAGTGGTCTTTGCTAACGGGGATTTATCTCATGAAGAACTACGATCTTGTCGAATACAACGCCAAAATCCTCGACGATCTCAGTGCCTTATCGAAAATCGACAATCTTCGATCCAATTATTACAGTGACATGCGTAAGTAAAATCTTATTATGAAAATCCTCATAATTTTATGGATTCATTTGATTATTTATGAAGTAATACTATTACTATTCGTTTATAGGAAGCAAACATATAATGGAGTATACATTGCACAATATCTGGCAAAAAGAGGGCGATGATGAATTGTGCACATCAATAGACCTGTCGGGTCTCGACCTTACGATCCTCTATAACGCACATCACTTGTGCCTTTTCGAGGAGATCAATCTCGGCGCTAATGCATTAAGCAATTCTCTTCATCGTCTCGGTGCATTGCAGGAATGTCGAAAATTGGCACTATCGAGCAATAGTATTAAGAGTCTAAAACGCTTACCGACACTGCATAATTTAGAGATTTTGTCATTACGAAACAACGATTTGTCGAATATAGACGAGATTCTCGATTTTGTTAAACGCCATGGAAAATTGACAAAGCTCGACATACGTGACAATCCACTTGGTCCAGTGGATTCAATAACTGCACAAATTTCGAACGTCTCGTCGATGTTGGAACTTGTTGTAGATTGACAGAGGCTAGATATATTATGTTAAATAAATTGGGAGGCAATGTACGAAAGGGATGATGAATTTTTCTACATTGTTCATTCATTTACCATACCACACCTTAATAATCTGCTATTCTCCAAAGAAATAACTTTGATTAACAAAATTCCTTCCTGAAAAATAACTCGAAGAAATTGTACATTTTCTAAAATCCACTAAAAATTCGTTGAACCTGCGATTGTCCGAATCAAATAATTCATTGTTGGATACAAAGTTTCGTTAATTGGCCACCAGGGACGCCACCTTGCAGAGTGAAAATACGTCGCTCTTGACTCATAATTGATACACTTTTAAACAATTGTAAAAACAAAAAAAGAAATTTCAAACCAACTTCGCCGTCCTACTGAGATGTTATTCATTGAAAATCTAATAATTGGGAAATTAATGTACCAATGATCATAAAGATAGTCGAGATGCGATTGTTGCATAACACGTCATATTTCATCGACATTAGGAACCCGACAGGGAATGCATCATCCCCACCCCAATATACGACAACAGCGCACGGGACAAAAGTGGTGAAGTGGCATCCCAAAAGAGAAATCATGGAATATAACCTAATGTCACTTGTCAATGAACAATATTTTGTCAATTTTCTATGTAAATTATCGTCGTAGGTGTAACGTCACCTCGTCATTTCGCACGCGTCAGGTGATTTGTAACAATTGAGCAACATGGATCATCAGAGAAAAATTATGGGTGCACGAAGAAAGGTAATATTGAATTGTTCATATCCATTGTTGTCCCGCGTATAAATATGTTTACGAACATCATGAACAGAAACCATATATATTGATTTATTCACATTCGAGAAATAATCAATTTTTTTTTAAGATTAATTATGCTAATAATACATTGTTCGAACACAATTTAAGCTATATACGCTATGGCCTGCAATTAGGAAAATAACTAAAAATGCAGGGCAAGAATTGTTTACAATAACAAACTTGCAAAAATTGCAAATTTAGCAGAAAGTATTGTGAACTGCACTTTTTGTAATCCAAGATTTCTATCCATATAATGTCTTCTGGTTTACTTTCATCACAGCTAAAACAATACCAACAAAGCAAAACAAATCATCAGCATCAAAATGTTCCTGTTCAACAGAACAATGAGTGTAAAACTGGTCCTGCAGAGGTAAATAATATTTACATCGTTTGAAAAACAAATCAATATAAAAGTGTATTGTTTATTAATATTAACCTCTCATTGATAGGTCTCGCACGAGAAAGTTGAATCCCCTGCAAGGACAGACACCAATTCTACCAGTAGTCCTGGAAATCCATTATCCCGAAAACATTCTATAATTGCCGACGATCCCACCTTCATCAATATAGCAGACCCTACCAGCAGTGCGCCCAATTCCGAGTCCAGATTACCAGTGGAAACTACAGATACCAACAATTTTACGGACACAGGCCTAGAATTCAATCTTAAAGAAAATTTATCCAACCTTCAGATGCCTATGGAAAGCAATGCAGAAACTCACCGAGTCGACAACGCTGTAACAATTGAAACTCAGTCTCAAAGTGTTCACGGCCGCCCTTTTCCTTCTCCCCCTGTATCCCCATCACCTCCTCAATATGCAAAGTTCTCAGAGACACGGTCGGAAAATGGAATCAGCGATTCACCATCCTTGCAAAAGGAACATTTGTTACAAATGGCATCGGCGGTCACGGATGCTTTGACCGATAATTCCGAATGTATGATAACAAAGCCTCTCGAGGCCGATCTCGAGTATGTAAACCAATTTCTGTCTTCTTGTCTCGAAGAACAAAAACAATTGGTCAATCAATTACATGTACAAGTGAGCCATTACAGCAGTCGAGCATCTGAGCTCGAAGCTATTCTGGCCACAAAAGATGCAGAATTCGAAGCAAAACTATTGAGAGAAGTAAATCCTCTGAAGGAACAACTTCTCGTCCATGCCCAAACAACGGGTATTCTAGTTGCGGAAAAGGCCGAATTGACCGCTGCTATCGAGCAATGCCAGGCAACAGCTAATAGAAAGTCCGAGGAAGTCGAAGAACTCAATGGTCGTCTCAAGACATCGCAAAACCGAATCACCGAGCTCGAAAAGGAACTCTCGCATGTAAGAAACATTGTTGACGATACACGAAAAATGTATCAACAGTTGCATCTCGATTATGCGGAGCTCGATAAGCGTTACAATGACTTACGAAAATCCAAGAACGACGACGAGCTGGAAGCCTCGGAATTACGGCAAGAACTCAGTATGAAGAACACTGAAAATTTAACATTGCAACGAGAGCTCGAAGAAAAAAATACACTCCTGTCACTAAACGACCTGAAGATACAACAATTAACGAGTACTCCCCAGGAAATGCAAGCACTCGAGGGACAGCATCACGCTCTAGTCGTGCTCGAGCAACAGTTGTCACAATCGCGTGAAACTCTGAAAACGATAAATCGCGAGAAAGAAGAAGCTGCGAAACAGTATGAAAGTTACGTTCGTCAATTGGACTCACGATACGAGAATATTGTCAAGGAGCTCGAAGTCGCCCGCAAGAAAATCGACGTACTTGATGATCGGGAATCAAGTTACATTCAACGACTGTCCGATCTTGAAATAAGTCTGCAACGTGAGAAGCAAACAGTCGAGAAATTGTTGCCACTGCAAGCACATGCGGAGCGCATCGAACATTTGACAAAGAGCCTTGATGCATTGAATCTGGAACATTCGAACCTACAGGCAACGCTAAATGAGAGAGAAACAGAGATAGAAATGCTGAAGCGCGAATTAGAAGAAATGCGAGAAACGAACGAGGACAGTGTTGACAAATCCAGGCTCGTTAGTGCACTGGAGAGCGAACAGCTCGGTGCTTCACGAGCAGTTTCGCAAAATCAACAGCTAAAAGCTCAATTAAAAGAGATGCACGATGCTTTCGTAACTCTTAGCAACTCGAAATTGGACCTTACAGAGCAGTTGCAAGGGGAACGAGCTATCGGCAAAAAGTTAAATGCTCACCTGCACAAAGTCGAGACGGAAATGGGTGAGCTCAAAGAGCAATTGAAAGCCAAGGAAGATGCTCTCAAGGAAATGGAAAGTGAAAAATTGCAAACTGCACAGATAGCGGATCAGATGCATCATTATCAAGCCCAGTCTAATCAAGCTAGAACGCTTCAACAAGAGTTGCAGAATTCATTGGGTTGCATGGAAATTCTTAGACGGGAGAATCAACAGCTTGCCACTGAGTTGAACGAGCTAAAATATGGGGGACTCAATGATACGAATCTTTCGAACGGTGATGATAATTCGCAGGAAGAAACTGACGGTGATGGGGTGCGAAAAACTTCTACATATTCATTGATCAGAGCAAGCAATGGAAATACACTGATCTCTGATCCATTGAAGAAACTCGAAGTACGATTCAAAGAGACGATGGAACGCGTCGCCGAATTGACAGACGAGAAACAGAGGCTCGAACATCTGGTTCTACAGTTGCAGGGTGAAACAGAAACGATAGGAGAGTACATAACGCTGTATCAGAAGCAACGTGCGATTTTGCAAAAAAAAGCAAGAGAACGAGAGGAATCTTTCCGTCAGGTAATCGAACAACGTAATCACCAGCAAGAACAATTGCATCAATTAAAGGTGCTCGTTGCTGATCTGCTTAAGAAGAAATCAACAAACAGTGTCGCACCTGATTCTAATTCACCATCGATCATTGAATTTGAGAATGAAATTGAACAAGAAACACGTGAACATAACGGCAACGTGGAACAGAACACAGAACAGCATACGTCGGAGGAAAGTTTTATCGATGTAAAGGATAAAACAGCATCCAAGATACTTGATCTTCTCACAGAGATCAAAGATTGTGACAACACTTGTATACTGGAACCCAATTTTCATCCATGTCCTTGGTGTTCGGGGAAACTCATAACAGTCTAACGACCTTACTGAAAAGTTATGAATAATTTCTAAAAGATGAATCTACATATATATATAAATATGAACATTTCGCGATTGTCTATACTTGATGTGATTGTATAGAATCGATGGTGATGATGGGGAAATTTCTCGTGAAAAATGTAACGACTGTACGTAGCAAAATTGAAAATTCTTTACAATTGTTGCATAAATTTTTGTTTCCACGCACCAAGTTCAACATTTTAGTCACAGTAGAATGAAAATCAAAAACTTCGTTAAATTGCAAACAAATTTTTTAATATATGATTCTTATAGGCATACCTGTTTCTGTTCAACGTACTTCTTCTTCTGCATTCTCCACGATTTTGTTCTTTGAAAAAAAAAACACCACCAGTCATGCATATGGATTTCCTACTCGTTTATAAGCAAAGTATTTTATACTAGAATTTTATATGCAACAGAAAATCCAATAGAATTGAGATTTCAATATTGTAGAGACTATTAGGACGTTCACGATTTGCTTTTTGCATTAATAAACGTTTGTTTGAAATATATGGTTAACCTGCCAGGTGGTGCCTGTACTTGGTCTAAAGATTATATATAATATCAAAGTGCCAGTGTTGGAATGATGCAAATAAACCAATACATTGTAAATGATCATTTTTCCTATGCCTGTAGGTTTAAATTTAAGAAATTCGAATGATCTCATTTACCCCACTCGTTTGTCAAATGTAGTAACGAAATGATCTTCGATTCGGAACTGCTGAAAGAGAAATGTAGCTGTTTTCAGGAAATCTGAATAAGTTAGTCAACTATATAGACGTTTTATGTGGATGTTTTTATTATAACTTGTGAAATGAGAAAACACTAAGCCTTCAGGGCGTATTTCCTCATTGGGAATGCCGACCGCTTCCTAATTTCTTTAAGAGTTTTGCGGCTAGCTTGATGGGGTGTCAGTACTCTGCGCAGGGCCCTGGTCTTCTTTGGCCTCAAGTCCAAAGGCTTGTACTTCTTGTTCTTGTACAAAAGACGAAGGTTCTCCTTCTGCTTCTGGTGCATAATAATGTACACACGCGCGATTGCCTTACGTACAACACGGCTGCAAACAAATTGTATCGTGAATGAAAATCGTCCACATGTTTCTCTGGCAGTGGATAAGTATAGAGTGATGAAAATTTCTTACATCTTTGAAAGCTTCGAAGCTGCTCCTCCCGTGACTTTTGCAACACGGAGATTCGTCAACTCGGTCTTGAGCTCCTCCAGCTGCTTGAGCAGCTCCTTCTTATCCTTCGTCCTCAATTCAGAGCACTTGACTTTACCCTGAAAAAATTTTACAACACATTAACCTAACCACAAAAACTGTATCACGGAGACACGTAAAACTGATCGTTGATAATTGCGACGTTGGACACATAATCGATCCGTTAACAAAATTGGGATAAGTGAATTCATATAATCTTGAGTAAATCGGAGAATTTATACTGTGATAATTGTTTGTGATTCACAATTGCTGATAGCGAAACACCGTCCATCAGTAAGCATGATGGGAGCTCGGTGTACATAATTTTGGACGTATTCTTTTGAGTTTAGAAAATAAAGACTCTCTGAGATAATGTTAACGTAGTATCACTTATTCCGAGTTTGTTGTTAGGTTCGACTGTTTTATCCCATTGTCGCGATGATGTTTAAGATTTATTCGGATTACGAGGTGAAACAACGCACTAACCATTTTGCCACAATTTTATACAAGGAAAGAGAAGGAGAATTACGGAAACTCGTCTCACGCTCGGTGGTACGCAGTGAGTCAAATGACCACTTAAATCCACAACCAATATTTGTCAGAAAATTCTTGAACAAATCATGACTTACGTCCGGAAAATGAATTAAAAAATAATAATACAGTAGTTGATCGAATTATCGAATTAATTGCTATTTTATAACTAATTGATATTATCACGAGACATTATACTGACCAGAGATCGGGCGGATCCCGGTTTCTTTAGAAGCAATCTGGATTTCTCAATTGGTCGTAACCTCCGATCTAAAACAGCCTCAGCCAACGACATCCAATGTTTTCAGTAGTCGAAAATCGAAGAGAAACATGTCAATCTCTAACTTTTCAAAACACATACAGTGGTCCACAGTTATATTGACAGATGTAGTGCGAGGTTATGTTTTCATACGAACATTATCGTAAGAAATGATTTTAAGGAATTACCCGCTGCAGTGGGTGATCGGAATAATTGTGTTTCTCGTTTTGATATATTTAAAAGTGAAAATCAACACTTTGGAGGACACCAACCGAATCCTGGGTATGTTTTGTCTGGTCGAATGTTTCTTAGCGTTTCTGCCTACGCGCTTATAGACAACAACCATTAACGACTAATTTATATTTTTCGGTGCAATTATAGTTGAAACCGTAACACGAATACAGAATCAAATCAAGAATCATGGAACGGAACCGCGTGAATATAAACTCGCGTCTTCCGACGATATAGTCGTGATATACAACAGAGTTCCTAAGACTGGTTCCACTAGTTTTGTAGGTGTTGTCTATGATTTGTGCAAATTGAACAAATATCGCACTTTGCATATAAATGTTACGAATAATATGCACACATTGACTCTTCCTAATCAGGTAAGCATACGGTTACTTATTTAGAATAGTTGGCTCTTTTAATCATATTGATATTTTTTTCGTTGTGCTCAGATGAAATTTGTAAATAATATTACCCAGTGGGATGCCATCAAACCTGCATTCTATCACGGCCATATGGCCTTTTTGAACTTTGAAAAGTAAGAAACTTAAAAACCAGGAATTTGATGTAGTAAATCTGCACTAAAGATATGATCCACTATGACCCTTGTTTCAGATTTGGCATCAAGAGAATGCCCTTGTATGTAAATTTACTGAGGAAGCCGTTGGATAGATTCGTTTCTTATTACTACTTCCTGCGCTACGGAGACAATTTTAGGCCTCATCTAATCAGAAAGAAACATGGAGATACAAAGGTATTAATTCCAATTTGAATAATACATCTGTGAATGATGTTTTTCACCGATTATGGAGCTGTAAAATAGCAAAATGTTCTTTCAGACGTTTGACGAGTGTGTAAAAGCTGGTCAACCAGATTGCGATCCCAATAATATGTGGCTGCAAATACCCTTTCTATGCGGTCATGATCCTGCCTGTTGGGAAGTTGGAAACAAATGGGCTTTGGAAGAGGCAAAGAAAAATTTGCAGAAACATTATCTTCTAGTTGGGGTTACGGAGGAGCTTGAGGATTTTATACAAACCTTGCAAGCCGTTCTACCTCGATTTTTCCGAGGAGCTCATGACTACTTCCTTCACAGTAGGTTGCCTATCGAAAATAAATTCTTGTTTCTAAAAGTGAGCTCTCTCGATCCATTTATCGTGTTTCAGATAATAAATCACACTTGCGTCAAACTACGCAAAAGACTAATCCCCTGCCGGAAACAGTTGACAAAATTCGTAAGTCCATCGTGTGGAAGATGGAGAACGAATTGTACAACTTTGCTCTAGCTCATTTCCATTCCGTTAAAAAGCGTCTAATCAATGCATCGTTGCAAGACTTGAATCAACATTTTATGTACGAAAAAATACGACCAAAATAAATATACGATTTCTTTGTTTTTTATATATATGTACACGGGACCTTGATTATATAATCAATTTGCGCTTATCCCTATTCTTTTAGACAGGACAATGTTGCTGGTCTCAGAGCAAACATGTAAACAGGATACAGTCCTTTTGGCAACCTTTGTTGTAATTGTTCTTTAATACAGACCAGACCTGCCTTTTCAAAACTATCTTTTAGTTCAGCATATGGCCTTGTTACCGAAGAATCCTGAGTATCGATTTCCAATTTGTCCGAACTCGTTACATTCTCTTTGACAACCATGATACCATTTGTCCGCAACGCAGGTCTAAAGAAACCATAAATCTCGATTAAGCATCTATACAAAACAATGTCGTTAATTAGTTCAAATTTGAATTCAACTCACATGCATTTCTTGAAAAAATTAATTAAATCAGCGTCTTTCAAATGTCCTAACACCCATTGACACCAAATGACATCGTATTTGTCTGGTGTGGGAGAGAAATCCTGCAATCCTTTGATAATAATGGTTTTTATAAATTAGTCGAAAAATGTATCTAACATTTTCCATAATAATATTATAAAGATTACCCTGAGGATAGAATTCTCCAATCTTCGATGAACATGTGGCTAAGCATAGTTTCGCCGTTTCTAAGAATTTACTGCACTGTTCCACAAGATCTACTTGCTTAAAATGTTTTGTCAACAGATTTTTTGTAATTCGACCAATCCCACTGCCGCAGTCTAGAGCATAAGTTTTTTCAGGCGCATCTTTCATCTGGAACGAGTAACTTTAGTGTAGAATAGATTGTCAAGACATGACATTACTTCTTTTCTTTAACGAGGATACCTTGAAGATGGTTTTCAAAAAACCTTGAGATCCTTCTATGTCGGTATGAGAAATAAAACCAAAACCTCCCAACATGCCATCAACAGTAGCTGGTATTTTATCCCAATATTTTGCAGCATCTGTATAAAACTCGAGATTTTCTAATTCTTGTGTGGCTTCCACGTTATCATGTTCCTCACTCATTTTTACTCTATGTCAATTCAAACTTTTCAACCTTAATTCTAAATTAACACACACAATATAAAAAAAAACGTGACAGTAACACCACGAATTTGCTTCGTAGCGTGGTACGCTCGAGCCAAACAATGTAGACAAGGAGGGGGAAAGACACACGGTCAACCATCCCCCAACTGGAGAAACGCCGGTTCTGCTAAATTTTGCCAATTTTTGTTCAACATGCTGTATTTTCGTACAGCAAAACACCTCGATTTAATCCATTAATTAATTCTCTATTTCTACAGTGTTATTGCTATGTAATAAACAACAAAAATAATGATCGTGTAAAATCTGCAACATAAATTAAACCATCGTAAGAATAACGTAAAATGTGTAGACACATTGTACGAGGGACGATTTCTCGCCAAGTCCCCCGAGTCTAGTGACACGCCGTTATAGTTGGATGTTGGACTGGCCATCACGGCGAATTTTCATAGCGCGAAATATCATAATTTGAACATCGCGTCGACACGTAAATTTTAGTGAGGCCATTCGTCAAAAAAAAATTACAAACTTGACCAAATCGCGATGTGGAAAGCGTAGCTTTATCAGCTGTTTTATCGCTGGAGGGGTCTGTCCGATATTTTAGGTACACAACACCGCACTGTACACACGTATCTACATATACACACCAACCGGACACAACGTACAATACAACTACGAAAGTAGTTATTCTCTACCCGGTTTTCCTAGCTCCGTTCACGGGGTCTGCGAATGAAGAGTGCCGAATCGAAGGAAAAACCCTCGTCGCAGTTGTGGGAGCTTTTGTGACAAACTTTTATATATATACATGCCTCGTCTATCCGCCTCTCTCGCTCGCAAGGGAGTTACCGAAAGATCTTTTCGCAATCGTGATGTGACTAGTACGAGCCTTGAAACAAACAAAAACGAAAGAAACGAAAACATTGTTAATTAGTAACAACTAATCGAGGTTCGTCGTCGTCGTCGGTTTGTACGTGTGCTCGAAAACGCAAATCTATTAAAAATTCCCTTCCCCCTTTTCCCTTCACCTCATCACACGGCAGCGATAAATTCCGTTGATTGAAATGCCTAGGGCCTGGTGTCGGGATTTCAAATGCTTTCGTCGACGAGACTCGTACGTGGTAACACATGTTACTACAAGACTCGGGAGTTGTCATTAACGAGTCTCATCATAATCGGACTATAACAAAAGTGTGATTTATTCGGAGCGACCACTCGTAAAAAGAGAAACAACTCACGTTAAATCAAGACGTTACGGGTTTCAACGTATATATATGCATATGTGCATACATATATGTGATTATATTGCGGTGACAGCGAGAGTTTATTCAATAAACGCCCGTCATATGCATCGTATTGTTTATTCACCAATGTGCCTGTCTCGAGCGTCAAACGAACGAAAAAACATACATGAATGTCCAGAGGAGTGTGACAGCCATGGATGTTGACTGTCCGATAGTAAGCCTAAAACGTTCAAGCAGCGCTCCTATGATTAACGAAATAAGCGCCACTATGTCCGTCACATCACCGTCTACATCAGCTCCAAGGTAGATCTAAGAGAGTTCTATCAATTCTTCAAAAACAAAAAAATAACCATTGCTTATCCAGCGTGGCTCTGTCCTTTGCTCGTATGTCTCTTTTGTAGAATTTCTATGTCTCAGGATCTAGTATAGCTTGTCCTGTTGTCTCGACATTGCACAGATCGGATACAATTATATTTGACCGTTCTGCTTAATACCATCTGGTTTGGCTTGTATATCATTGATAAGGAATATGCTGTACCAAAACAATCTGTTGCTACAATTGCATGCACCTTCGTCTGATATACAGATACAGCTGAAGATCTTTTAAGCAAACATGGAAAATATCTTCGCTCGTGAGCAAATAATTTGCATGATTTCGAATCGTAATTGAATTTTTCCAAAGTAGTCGAGGAAACTCAATTCTTCAACTGCTCCAAACAGCGATCAATCACTATATTCATTGATGTTACTGATAATTAAGAATAGATTGACCATTTGTGAACACTATTTATTCCAGTCGAAAAAAATACATGCACAAATCTGAATATGCCAAATGACAAGACCAATATTAATTCTCAATAAGGTGTTGAAGAAGGAAGATTATGTGGGGGGTTGTTTTTCATGAAGATAGTATAGAGAGAATAAAGGAATGCAATTGATTATGTATAAAGTTGGAATTTCATTTGTTTTTGCATTGATTACTTTCAGAGAAGCAGTTTCAACATTCAATGTGTTCTCCAACACTCCTCGAACGCGTCGTTTCAGCACAAGTGTAAGAATTATTTCACTCGTACCATATAAGAGAACACGAATGAATCAAACGCAAGTTTATAATTCATAAGAATAAAAATAATAATTCTTTCCGGGTTAATGGTTCCTAAATATCGAACAAATCCTTTAAAATTTAATGTTTTAAAGGATTTGTTGATTTTAATAATAGTCGACAAATGAACATTTTCATTACGGTGTGCAGCAAAGTAATAGTTTCTCGATTGATGATAAAAAAGCCATTGAGAGCTTTATCATTTATATCAGCTTGACATTCCTCACATTGTTTTTCTTTGGTATTTTCAGAGTCCTGGAAGTATTCCTAGATTAACACCACGCGTTAGCCAATTGAGGCAAGAAGAATGCGTGGATGTAGCCGGCCGCGAAGCTGCGCACGAAAAGGAGATACACAGTGCAATGCAAATTTCGCAATCGTGGGAAGATCTGACTCTCGAGGCCGAAGGGTTGTCATTCAAGGATTCAGAATTACCACAACAGCAGTCGAACAACAAATCGGATCGTCAAGCAGCCAAAAGGATATTTGATCCATTGAGCTTGAATTTACCAGCGAGTGGAGGTCCTCCATTGTGCTCATCACCATCACCGACGAGATCAGGAATTGGCCAACGTCAATGTTACTCACCGGGTATTCATATTTGGAAGAGCAGTTTGTCGCCGAGTCCTACGCGTAAAGCATTCGCCACTAGGTAATCGGTCTACAAATTCTCAAACCAAAGGACGACGTGGCATAAGTTTTGTATGAACAAAATCTATTAATTCTTCGAAATATTGATCTCTTTTCTTCTCATGTATCTAGACGCAGCTTAAGTCCTATTGCGATTCGTCCGAGTTGCTTGGGTCCAGTGAAACGAAAATTCGAACTGGACGACAATAGCAGTGATCTGCAACCTCCTGCTAAACGAACCTCCAGTTTAGTCATTTCAAATTCCCCTCGGTAAGTTGCTCTTTCTTTCTTCATTAAGGTCAATTACTTTCCTGCAAAACGATTTAACAACGTCTGACTAATTCCACACTTATTTACAGGCTCGACGTGATATCGAGTCCTCTACCAGGAACTATAAGTTCAGCTGGTACCCCGGAGTCTCTTTCGAGCGTGGATTCGCCAAGTTTCTCGTTCAGGCCAGTAGATAGCCCTTCACCGGGTCGTCTAGTAACAAACGGTGACGAGCCTATGTCGGAAACATGCGAACAAACTAAAACGCCAACAGAAAACGCCCAGACCGAGCAGATCGTTCAGTGCAATCACAGGTGAACACAAAAACGTACGCTCATACGCAAACACACACACACACACACACACACATCAACGTACAGGCAGTTCGTTGTATCACTGAGAAAAAAAAGGAAAACAAAGTATGAAGCGCTACCCAGCATCATGTCCATCAAACGCGTTCGCGATTCTTGATGACCTACATACAAAAGTTCGTTATGTTTTCTTTCGTCCCAAACTTGAAATTGTCTGTGTTGATTGTTTCATTTTTTTGTCTCGCAATATCGTGGAATTATCTGTGGAGAGGGCACGCACGTTTTGTCGCTAGATCCTCCAACGCTTATACAAATACTATGATATAATTTCTTAGGAAAAAAGAAACTCGATGAATCTAAACTGTGCGTTAGGTGAATTTCAGAAAATATCGCACATTCAGTATGTATTGTACTATACGTTACACCGGCCTCAAATGTTGTTCATTGTATATTTTTCTTTTTTTTTTTTTTTGTTTCAACCGAACTTTGAGGCTCGTACTTACTGCTAGTCTTTTTCGTTTTATCGAATACGGATGTCGAATGAATAATTGCACGATGATAATTACGAAGGGTCAAAAAGATAAAACGCGTCGACGTAACGACTTATTGTCAGCTAACGACTATTAGTTGCTTGTTTCACCGAGTTAAGACATAATAATGTTATTTCGGCATATATACCTCAATCGATCGTTGTAATCCTCGTTCCGAATCGTCCGATCTTCGTATACTCTACTGTATATATAAAAAAAAGAAAACGTTTCCGTTCTTTAGTTCAATCGCCTTGTAAATTATATAGTTATATGGTCCCACCGAATGAGGTTTTTGTTTTACGGGTAAGAGGGTATACGCCTCAACGATCGTCTAGCTAATCGACATTGTCTTCGTTTCACGCAACAGTAAGAAACAAAACAAACAAAAAATGAAAAGTTAATTCAACAAAGAAACCGACTTCAAGCACCGGTGATGAAACGCTCGACGCGGTGTTCCACACCAAAGTACAAGTAGATTTATGCTAGAAGTTACTTTTTACTACGATTCTTTATCTTCTTTGTATTCTTTATTGATCACACTTTCTTTTTATCATTTGTAAATAGTACTAAACTATACCCTGGCAAGTCTAATCTTTCTTTTTTTTTGTTGTTTTTTTTTTAACGAAATGTGATTAAAACAATCATGTAGTTCGGTAATCACGATCAATGTCGAAGTGGTGACAATTATACGAGAGATAAAACCGATAATCGTCCCCTCATAGATCTTCCCCTTTCCTCAAACCTCACACAATTTCAAGATCCGAACAGTGGTATAAAATACGAATCTTCGATGTCACTTCGATCATTGCGTTGCAACGTTTACTTTGCAGATGTAATATAACTCTGCGTGGCTATCAGAACTGAGTCTCAATTTGCCATGTCTTTTCATGAATTTATTTTGATTTTTATTTCTCCAAGAACGTTCGTACATGGAATGTATTCTCGTCGCGTTATAATTCGCATAATTCATAACAGTAATACTGTATTACTAGAACGGATCTTTTCCCCTTTTTTTGTTTACTTTTCATTGGGTCAGCGTATCGAGATTATACTCAGTGAATTGCCCTAAACGATCGAACACCCGAAATAAGATATAATGCTTCCTACTCCTAAGACTGAAATTGATGTTTCGATAAGAAACATCCCCTAAATTAAATGTATCTCTTCCATTAAAAAAGAAAAAATGAAAAAAAAAGTAACGAATCGACCGTCGCAGTTATTCGTAAACAAAAATTCTACGGTTTCGTAAACACTACAGATCTGTGTTCTACTAGTGGAATTTGCGCTTTCCACTATTAAATAATCAAGCATATTCGATAGATTAAGGACAAAGAGATGCTCCCTTCCTTCTCCTCACCTCGGTTATTAATTATCGAACGACAAAATATTGTAGAGTAAAAGCGGATAGGCAACAAAATTAATGATCGTATAATTTAATATGTAATAATGTAATCGAGATAGCCATTTCCATCTCGACGACCTCTATCCCAGATCCCCTTCCTCCCCACGCATGTAATATAATAACAAGAAATGTGTAAATTATTTTTCTCCTCCCTGTAAGTTTATAGTGAAATATTTAAAGTAATTACGCGTAGTGATGTAAGCGCTAAAAGTGTTGGTTAACCATGGAATAAAACAAAAAAAACAAACAAAAAAATGTTCTCGGAGCTTAGGTCCGACCTCATATCGTGTGTAATTGTACAAACACACGTATGTCGTGTTCTGAACGGAGGGACTCATTAAACAAACAAAAAATCTTACGTCACGAAAGTTATATATTTTTTTCTTCACTCTGAACCAAAGATCATTATAGTGGTATCATGTATGTACCGTGTATTTATCAACAAGCGATATTCTACGTGTATTTAATCACCAAAAGACCGCATCAGGGATGTTCCAATATTGTAGGCTTTGATAAACTGATATTTGGAAAAAAAACACATATCATCGAGTGCATAAAGCTCAATAAGATTAACGTATGTTTAGATGGATGCTGCAATGAAATGAGTAAAATTTCTTGGGGAATTATTGAATTATTGCCAAAGACAAAGATCCGGGAGACTCAGCGATGCTCTTAGGTCTGGAACTATTTGTTATAGGTCGATAGAGAACAGACATGAATTGATGACATTATAAATGTTGTCGAAATTTTCAATTGTCATTAAAGACAATTTTTTCTAGATCTTATCAAGATAGAGTGAAATAATTGAAACGATAATTTGTCGGTAAGGAAACTCCATTTAAGCAATATGTACAAACTCATAGATTTCTATTCGTATAACTCCATCTTTTTCCTCTTACTTGAACTACCTTCAAGCCCTTCTTCTCTCGTACGAGTGTTATCAGCGTTTGTAGAAATAGAGAATATCGCTTTGCCATAACGTCTTCCCTCTAAAACATAAAAGTATTGATGAAACGCACTTTGATGAAAAAGGTATTTTAAGACTCACCAGCTTTTAACAAAAGATGTTGAGATTGCGCAAGAATAGATGCTTTGGCTTTCGATTCGTTCAGGCCTAATAGGGAAGCTCTGGGTAATGCGATTTAAGAGAGTTAAGAAAGCAAATAAAAAATAACGTATTCACAGAAATGAAAATGTCTCAAAATGCATTTTTCAAAGGATACAGATTTATAATATCATATGGGTTTCTCAGTAAATTCTCATCCATGGCTCCACTGGATATAATAATATTCTGTAGATAACAAAAATAACATTATTGTCGACGATTATTCTTCATAGACGATGACTTGTAATTCATGATTAATACAAAACATACCTTGCTTTTACCAAATATATGAAACAGATGCGAAGAGTGTATAGCATATTTTCTTGTGGCTGGTTTTAAAATATCAGCATACTGTATCTCAAAATGTATACCTCTCTCGACAGCCTGAAGGTAGAGTTTTCTACTAAACTTGACACTGGGATTACAAGACTTGATAGTTACAATGTCTGCGTTTAATTGCGAGCAAGCAAATTGCAATGCAGCTTGTGTTTTTGGTATTACAGCATATATATCATATTTTTTTAGATTCTGCGACTGCCCAAGAGTATGAACCTTCGCTGCATCACCAAACGCAAATGTTATTCGGCTAAATATTGTCAATTTTTTCTCAAACTCGGTTTTGAGCTCTGTAACATCCAACGGGTCAGGCACCGGGGATTTTACAATTTCAGTTTCCATTCCTTTCTTCTTTTTCTTCTTCTCGTTCCCGAATATTGATTCATCGATAGTTTGATTTATTGCTACAGTCTCATAGCCCACTGAACAAACATTAATATAATGTTACTCTAAAAATTCTTCATCACTTATCAATCAGAGTTACAGAAAAGCAACGGTTCTTGCATTTTTATTTTATAAAAAAGGTGGTATTTAGAACTTGTATCTTATCAGAATGCCTCGTTTAATAGAGCACTGATTTTATACATAAGTTGAGCTATTATTTCTCACTAATTGGTGTAAATTATATGAAGATAGAACTACTAGTCAAAATTTGAAGATGGTTTCATTTTTTTTAAACTGTCTATTACCGCACGGCTCTCCTAAATCTCTAGTTATGAAGTTGAATATTTTGACCAACCTGACCTATCGATAAATAATCTTTGGTCTTGACATTAAGAGCTTCAAAGTTATTAAATTTTTAATTGCTCAAAAACTTAGTTTGCTTAAAAGCAAGTTTTGTATACTTCAACCTATCAAAATAAAATTTACCATATAAATGAGTTTAGTTAAAAGCAAAGGTTTTTATATAATATTTATTTTTCAAATATTTTGCATTTTACTATGTTTATTGTGTCGATCATTTATATTTGCAATTATTGCAGAACTGCTTAATAAAATATGTCGTAATAATACCGCACGAAAAACGTGACGTTTTTAAATGAAACTTTTTTATCGTGTAAATTGATGGAAATTATAGGGGTACTGGGACAAAATTTCGACATATTTGTTTTGATCGACGCACGCTAGGTCTATAAAATGTAAGAAATAATTATAAAATAGCAATTCATTTACATTCGTGCAGTCTCAATAGAATACGACGAAGCGTCTGTGGGTCAGTATCGTCAGAATTAACGCACAAATCACAAAAACCAGAGAACGCTGGCATTGTTTTTATCGAGGTTGTTTTCGAAATCTACGAGTGTAAACAAAGATTCATAACCCTTCAAGGCACGTGCGCTAAACGCACTAACGATACTAAGCGTACTGAGGAGGGAATGTGCATATGTAGCTCGGAATGGATTGAGTTCCGTTCTGGCCATCTACCTACAGCGGGAATAACTAAAAATCTTGTGCATCTGAAGCAGAACGAACTCTTGAGGTTTCAAATTTTGTCAGGCATTGCTGATTCCCGCCTTATCTCTACTGACATAACCACGATCGTTTGTAGCCAACTTAACGTGGGTACAGAATAGTTTACCCTTTGGCCGTTCAGATGCCGCAAAATCAACTGTTGAGGTTCCAACAATTGTCGAGAGTTGCTGGTCTCGCCTCTAGTCTCCGGTTAATGCCCGTTTTTTCAACTGTTTGCATCAATAACACAGCAACAGTACGGCTTGTAAAGCATGGTACAGACGGTTTGGACCAAAAAGGAATAGTTGTTATTCTTCCATAACCCAAAAAACAAATCGTTAAGGTAGAAATGTTTTATTGTTATTTTGGTTCTACAAACAGTAACGTGCATTGTTATAGTTAAGCCTTTTCAATTCTGAACATTATTGCCAAATGGCATTAAACATTTTTAATAGCGATCTTATATCTACTTTCGTAAACCTGCATAAATGAAGTAGGGTTAGGATATGTTCAGTATTGATCGCAAAACGGAAATTAGTACATTACATGCCCATAACTTATTTTTATCGTGGCACTTCCTTTAAAACAAAATAGATTTTGAGCAAGGTTCTCGCTTGTGGTAATAAATTTATGAGTCAGAGAAGAATGAGCGGTGTACCATTTACACCATTGTATAATTGTATATATATAAAAAAAAATATACTATTTTTTCGGTAGACAAGATGTTAGCTCGCAGTTGCTTGCTGCGTACCATGGCTAGGATTCCGCAGTCAAGAGGGGAGAAATATTTCGCTACTAAACCACCTACTGAGGCTGTGATTTTCCCTGATCGCGACATGGTAGTCTGTTGGCATCCTGAGCAACAGTTCCCGTATGAATATTCCAAACCACTTCCGGTACCTGAACAAGCACCGTACTCTGTACTAAAAATTGATGAGAAAACAGCAAAACAAGTGTTTCTAAGGAATAAACCAAGAAAGGAGATTGCAGATGAATTGGCGAAGGAAACATACACTACAAAGCACCGATGGTTCCCAAGAAGTAGGGACAAGAAAGCTAAAACGACCGAACCAGATAGACCATATCTTTGATCATACATTAAATCAATCAGAAGAGTTTGCTCTGTAAAAATTATATTCTCGTGTACATTAATATAAATACATGGGTCAAATATAGCAATAAATTTGTTGTACATATATCTTGTTAAAATTATCACAGATTAATTCGTAGTACCTGTTGCGATGCATAGTAATGGTTGTCATCGATCCTTAAATTTTACAGCTGATTTGAAGAACGATTACATAATAAGAGTATATATCAGTCTGGGATAGTAATTCGAGGACAAAATGCTGAAATGACTTTTGTATCTAAAATTTTAGGATCAATTTCGCTACCATTGGGTACAAAGTTGGCTAGAGTTATGGATATCTGTTATTTTTACACTTTGTCCTTAAATTACCCACCTAGTTTGCAGTATATTTCATTTACTATTTCTACCGAGTCAAATATTATGGCAATTGACTATCACTCGCTTCCCCACTGCCATGTATAATATTCATAGAGATTGTCGCGCATTGCAATTCGTCATCAGTCTAAAGATTTGTATGAGAACCATATTTAAATTATGTACAAAATCAATACTAATCATTGAGTTACTGCTCTTAAATTATCACATTATTACATTTCGCGGAAAAAGCTGTCTCTCACCCTCGTGCATAAAAATTTCCATCGATTTATAGAGCATATATTTGCCGAGCAATCGCTTTTCTTGAGAGGTCATAGTCGTCGCATATCCGTAATACGTACCACGTATGCAATTTGTCAAGTGTGTCGTCTCTAGAGCATCGATCATTGCTGCCTCCCGACTACACGCTTCCTCCATCATAGTGTGAGAGAACACATTAACACAAACTACACCCTGTCCATGCTGCCAAATATCCAAAATTCGACTAATTTTGCGACTAATATCACCAACTATTCCTTGCCCCTGTGACCAAACCCTGTAAGCATCATAGAGATGAGCAGCCGGCCTCGCGGCTTTTCCCTTTCCAACATAAAATATACCCTCCAAAAATCTTTTCCATCTCTCCTCGAGAGTCAATTGAAATCCACATCGCGGTAGATCTCTCGTTATTGCCGGATCTAGAAGTAGATAACAGAAGGAGGTTTTTGATATTCCACCGCGATATTTGCGATGTGGATTCGCCGTTGCATATTCCTTGAAAGCTTGATCCTCGAGATCTTGATAAACTTGTTGTTTGGTCGTCCAATCGGTTGGCAATAGAAACTTTGGTATACTGTCGAGAACCATAATTTGTCGCAATTGCGTGTCATATGTCCCATGAGGAGATGGCACTACATTCGTTTTTACAATATTCTTCTGTGCACGCTCGAGTCTCCACAAACGCTTTAAATATACGTTGAAAGTTGTTTTCGTGATCGGTCCTGGCATTTCACCGAATGCTGTCAATCTGTCTCGCAGTGTTTTATCATCGGGTATGGTAGCTCCACTGAATACTTTTGAAGAACACGTGTCGCTTGAACTTATTGAAAGTTTGTCTGAAAATGAATTAAAGCTTATCGTGACATTCATCTGGTGGGTAAAAGAAAGGTAGTCAAGTGCTAGAATATACCTAGTCGATCAATCCATGAATCCTGCTCATTAGCACGTTTAATGTCGCTGTTTGTACTGAAAGCAGATTATATTTTTCGTATAAATTGTATTCTTTTAGTAGGTCGGACACTTTGCCTTTAGCCATTGTCATAATACAGGAAATTATTAAAATATCAATAAACTACATATATTGATGTAGAACTTTATAGTAGTTTACCCTAATGAGGGAGAATCTTCGGTTCAGTAATAAAAAAAGAAAAATCTGATGCTCATCCTTTGTAATTATGAAGATATATGTACTCTGGAAGTCATGAGAAATTAAGTCAATTACCTTGAGGGAATAACACAGAGATGTCGTTCGGTAAACGCGACACCTTCTTCCGTATCCTCATATGTATATTCTTGTTCAACACTGACAAATGATTCGGAACAAGACCTAAAAAAAGGACGAAAAATTCATTTCAATTTTTCACTATTCCCTCTCTGCATCTACTATAGATGTTATTTCCAGGTATGACAAATTATAATACGTACCACGATGCCGGTATACTCGAAGCCTCATGAATATTTGTAGCTACTTCCTGAAATTCGTAAGTAGAACTTGGATCGCAATTGCTGTTATAAGCTGAATATAACTTTGGGGTTGAAATAACATCCTCGAGCGAGGAGTTGAGTGTCGATGAGGATGAATCATGAGTATCGAGCATAGATACTGAAGCAGGTGGTGTCCCGCACCTTTTTTCATAAGCTTCCTGAATTTCTAATAGGATTTTTGTCTCTTCATCGTCCATGCTGTAGTCCGAAGTAAGTTTCTGACAACTTGATATTGGATTAGACGATCCAGGACTCTCGAATATGGAAAGTTTTGTTTTTTCCTCGTCATTTTGAAAATCTAGATTTTTTTCTGCATTTGCTTGACCTTTGAGACCTTCTTTTTGGAGAGTCGTCGTCACTGGTTTTCGTTCCTCTTTTACACTGGACAGATTTTGCAAAGATGGAATCGTTGATTTGCTCTCTGCTGTATTGTAACAATTTCGATTTCCCTTATTCCCATATTTTATTTCCTTCTTGATGTCGTTATAGATGCGCACCGGTTTTCTTGGCGCTCTTGTTGATGGACTCGAAATGTCCGGCTTTTTGTAACGAAGTAGTGGCGGAGGGACAATATCGCAATAATGTTCGTTATCTGTTTTTTCGTCGTACATACAATCATCGAGTTTGATAGCAATTCTTTGCGCTCCGTATTTTCTGTCAAAGCTTCGTGGGTTTAATTCCATGTCCGGCGAAGCGACGTTTATTTTTAATTTATCTTTATGATACATTTTATCAAATGTCGTCGGTGTTTTATTATCTTTGTTTTTGATTGCTACAACATTGTTTGGTTTTTCAATCTTTTTGGACAATTCCGGAGTTTTGTATAGACGACTGATATATTGTTTTTTCTTTGGTGTTGAGCTTGCGCTCTTGATTCTGACGCGCGACGTATTTGACGATCGTAATGGAGGAGTCGTGGCATTTCTTGAGTACCTTTTTCGACAGCTGTGGCTTTGCAATCCAAACCTTTGATCCTTGTTGGGTGGAGTTCTCAATGGGGTTTTTTTATTCGCCATCGATATGCAACAATTTGGGGATTTGCTAATTATCGATGTATCGACAAGTCGCTGATGTGTAATCTCCTTGGGCTTTATTTTGGAGCAGCGATTCTTCAAGAGTGGAGTAAATTTAGACGGTTTCTTTAACCCTGTGAAACTTTTTGGTACGTCATTGTTCATCGTTTTTTTCACAACTGTCTGGTTGTTCACGAATGTACTGGAAAGTTCATCGATTATCTGTCCAATGAGAACCTTTTCTTCTTCCATGCTAAGTCGGCCTGATTTGTCGCTATCTACTTTTTCCCCCTTTTCTCCGACTTTACGATTCTTCTGATAACGCCGAAGCGTCACATTGTTTGCGGGTGACCAATTAGAATCATTATTTATCATGTTCATGTCTGGCACTGGATTAACAGTTGGCTCTTGCAATGTTTTTTGCTCAAATTCCTTGTTACACTCTTGAGTGGACTGGCTTGTCTCCGATGTTACAGAATTCAAATAGGAACATTCCGATGGGACAAACTCAGCAACGACATCTCCCTTATTGATGAGAATTTTATCTAAAATTTTAAAAGGATTATAAATGATAGCTAAACAAAAAGCAATTATAATACAATAATAAGCATGTTACAGAAAAAGTTCCAATACCCAAAGTTAATTTGTATTTTGGTTCATCATCTTCTTCGTCTTGAGACATGCCGCAGTATTTTCCAAGCATCGCTACAGCATCGTAATATGCACCGTCGAATGCATAGTGGAAAGGACTACGACCATCGTCGTCGAGCAATAATGGATCACCTCCATTTGCCAATAACAATTCTAGAACATGCACTCGCCCCCATGCAGCAGCCACATGCACTGGCGTCATGCCATCCATGGACTTGACATTTGGATTTCCACCATGACGGAGAAAAAGCTTGGTAACTTCTTCGGCAAATGTCTCCGATTCGTTACCAATAACCAGATGGAACGGAGATATTCCATGAGTCGGAATGAGAACATTGGGGTCGGCTTCTTTGCTCGTAAGAAGGGTCTCCACCTGTCTATTAAAGCACACATAATGTATATTTTCCATCATACTTTATCTATACACAGAAAGAATTTTCAGCAATTCTGCGACAGAGATGACACTACTTGTTCCTGAATTTCTCAGTACTTGGGAGTTACTTAAAATATAAAGTTTGTTGCACATCAAATATTTTCTTGTTTTCTGGTTGACACTGATCTGGAATTTATATACTCCATACAATGTTCTCTAAATTCTTGGCAACAAAATTGAATCAGACTTACTTCATGTCATTATCTTCTAGCCCATCACGAAGGGACGAAGCGAGAAAGAACTCGCCCCGTGATTTTGGAGTTGATAGCATCGTTATCAATCTCTCAATTTTATATTTAAAAGCACATTACCGAACGGATTTTTTTATATATCTATTATTTGTATCCTTTACTATGATGCCCCAACAAAAAAAACATTAATCTTTCCGATCCACATTACCAAATTGCATAATGTAAATTATACAATTACAGTCGTAAATTTGCGATAAAATTCCAAGCACGGTAAGCCCGGAGCCAGCGAACTTCATTAAATTCACTATCAAACGAATAAGATTTAACGGTTTATTTGCTCCCTCCTATATCAAGGTCAAGTATATGTTTACCAACAAACAGTTCAAGGTTAGAACCGACAATGATGACGCGGTATAACCTCAAAATTGTTATGATAGCGGAATATTAACGGACACCAATCTTATCCAAATCGACATTGTACTGTAAACCGATGTTTTCGAATTCTTTTCTAACATATCTTTTATTGCAGCATTTTTCCGAAATAGCCTTTGCCTCCTCGATGATTAAACGCGAGTATCCATTTTACTGTTATTCTCAGTCACCGTCAAAACTAAGGACCGATTCTGCATATCGTTGCTCCTGGTTACAGCATGAACGTTATTATTTTCTATCGACAAAACTTATCCTACAAGCCTCTTCCAGAAATTTCTCATTCATGCTTAAAACGAGTCGCGTCACTATTTTTATTCCCTACTGGGGGAACTAAAATAATTTAACTTTCGATCGTAAACAATATGAGGGCATCATCCCCCGAAAACGTTGCTGATTTGATTTCAAAGCCCCCGGAAAAATATGAGCCGGAGCATAGGTATTGTTTTAATTACTACATTTTCTTGATCGAAAAATTATTGTGATTTTTTAGAATTATGTACTATTGTACATTAACCTCAATAACACAATGGTGCCAATACTCACCATTCATTAGAATAATTTCTTGAATTCTCCATTCGCAGGCATGTATCTAGATTTCGTAAGGAAATTATAAGAACAGAGAAACGAGGTAAAAGTGCCCACAAGACTCTGGGTGTTGCTAATGTTATTCTGGATCCACCCTCGCAATATCTCAAAAAACAAGGTGGCGTAGCTCCAAAGAAGCCACAAGTTCATCACAAACATTATCATCGACCGGGCTATCAGCACAAATTACCTGATTGGCAACCGATTAAAGCATCAGAAATAAACAAACGAATTTTTGAGAGCCAAATTGATTTTACAAAACGAAATATCAGTGAGGTGAAAAATTTGCGACCAATTAAACCTCGAAAGTATTACGTCGATGACAGATATGGAAGTTCCCATCCTCTCAAGACAAGTGGATTGTTTCCACTTTATAGGAATAGAAAGGTATGCCCGTTATTTAAGTTTTCTTTTTTATCCCCAAGTATCTATACATGTATCGAGTATAATGCAATAAATTTTCTTGCGGAACAGAGCTATGGTGAAGTACCGGATAGTATTTCTCCAACAACCATTGATCGTGACCCAAAGCAAAAAACAATGAGACCAGAGAGAGAAGATAAATCGAAAGGGAAAAAGCACCAAGAGCTTGGAAACCAAGACATAAAAACGCGTACAGTACTTGGCGTTGAAGATCGATCAAAAGAACAAAAAAACATCAAAGAAAAACGTCAAGGCAAGAGTGAAAGGGATGAAAAAACAAAAAACGAAATGAAATCGATAAAAAAAGATAATGATCTGAAAGAAACGAGTGATTGGAAAAGTATCAATTCAAATGAAAATGAGGACGAACAATCAACGACAAGTAGTCGCGTTGAACATCAACAGCCTCGTTGTCGTTACGTCACTGAGGATGAACGAGCCGAACTTCTTCACGTGGGTTTTACACAATTCATAATACCCGTATCATGTTATTTTATATTAATGCTTCATAATGATATTTACGTGTACTTGTTTTCAACAGGGCATGAAAATGAAATGGGACGAATTAATGCAGCAATTTCAATGCCTGCCATTCCTCACAGACACACCACCAAAAGCGAAGAGAAAGTCCAATATGGAAAAAGATTTATTGCAACTCGAAAAGGATATTGAGATAATCGAACGACATCCATACATCTACGTTTATAGCGATGACGAAGTGGGTTAGTTCGAAGTCGTGAAATTTGTATTGCAATATTTGTGACAATCAGTATTTTACAATGGGAGTCATGAGAAATAAGTCAAAATTCCTGCCATGTTTCCGTTATTAAAGAATCATCGTCATGATTACTGTCGATTATAACGGCAAATGTTTGGGCATTATTAAGCCCACTGCGGCGTTTGGCTCTCTCATTGATTGGAGTTGCATTGGGATTATCGCCTTCCATGTAACCGAATTTCGATTCTGGCATGGACGAAATTGGACGTTTAGAAAGATTTTTGAAGCGTTTTTCGATATCGTCAAAATCGTGAGAGGCAACACGGCTGTCGTATTGTGCCGGTACATCACAGTACAAGCAACGGATTTCTTCATACTCCTCATCCAACGATGGATGGAATATTCTTCCACATACGTAGCACGTTCGATACTGAACCGACGTTATTTGCAACAGTGTCAAAGAGCATCTCGGCAATTTGTGTCCTGATGGACAAGTGCCGATGTTCCAGGGTAATTCGCTTAGTATTTCACCGCACAAATTACAAGTTTCCGTCTGAATCGAATCGATGTGAACGCTTGTTTTAAGAGTTTTGGCTACTCTCTGGGATATCTTGCTCATTTTTGTCTCGTTCTCATCTTCTCCAGCGATATAGATCTCCATATACGCTCTTAGGAAACTCGCGCTTCGTTTCTCATCCTGGCTCAGGTGCTTCTTCATCGCCAAACGCTCGACGTGGTTGCACACCGATAACAAGAAAATGAGAGGTTGAGCCTCCGATATTTCGCCGATGATCTTTTCGACCCCCTTAAGCATCTGTTTTTTGTCCAAAACTCGAAAAATTACCGTTAGCCACATGACAACACGCAATTTGTGAATCGTAAGATCATCGAACGGTTCTGGAATACTCGGCAACATTTTTGCTGGTTCAAGTGACTTTGCACTATTTATTCTCATAGTTTCGAGACAGTCCCAATAGTTGTACAATGGGATGTTGGCCTCTACTTGCCTCTCGATAATGCGCCAGGGATTCCACTCTTCATCGTTCAAAGTGAATATTTGTAATGTACTTGGCTCGCGATTTATCAGATGATCGTACAATACGTCGGGACTTGTTACGTTCAAATGAATTGTTCCATTTGGCGAACGAGCTGTTCCGAGATACCGGACCTTGCTTGTTTTCATATCGTGGTTGACACGTTCATAAGTTAAATCGCCATTACCTTTTATCGTAACGACATATATTCGTGAGTCTTCAGTCGTTACTATGACCCGGCCTTTGCTTAGCACTGTTGCCCCTATAATCAAAGAATAACCTTATTATAAAATCGTATTTCAAACACCAGGCAATATTGGAGAATGTGCACAAGATATTTATACATATGTATATGATACCTGTTATAGAAAATCCTTCGAGTCTCAAATATCTCTTTTTGAGACATTCTCCACTGATTATATCAAGATTCAGTGCTACAAGGCAAGAATTTTTGGTCGCAAGAATTACTATACTCTTTTCCTCTTGTCCCATATAGATGATCGAAGTTAAAGGCATGCGATCGGGTCTATCCTCGTATTTGAACAACGTCTCGTTTATCAAGTTATTGTCAGATTCTGTAATTCTTAATCCGTGAATTCTACCATCTGTGTAACCGACCATGATTACATACCTCTGACTACTCTCGAGAGTAATCCACAACAGTTGATTGATCTTTACTGGAGTTTTCAGACGAAACTTATGTACTATCTTTGTTTCTTTGATTTCGTCAAGTTTAGCAATGTGTTCAACACGTAAAATAACAATTTCAGAGCTTCGATACGCTGATACCAAATAGGCAAATGGTGTCGTGCCACAATCATGAAGTAGAGGGCTCCAGGCTATGGCTGTACCCAAGAATCGTTTCATATGTTCCTTCCAGGAAACGTTGTCAAGCATTTTTGCTTTTATGTTACTCGGATCAATTCCCGAGTCTTCTTCAATTGCTTTAGACCATTGAGCGGAGATGTTCCAGATCGAAAGCCAGTTGGAACCCAACTTATATAAAATTTCGACACTTCCAGCAGATGTTACAATCGCCATCAGGCATTTCGATGGATCTGCGAGTTTGATAGGTGACCAAGCTATGCTCACTATTCTAGGAACTATATCAGTTTTTTCACAGATCTTTGGCGTCATAGCTTCTTGCATGAGAAGCATATATATCTCTTCTCGATCCAGTTTCCATAATTCTGTGTTAATAAAGTCTTCAAAAACTGCCGTTGGCATGAATTCCGAAGGGTAGATGAAGCTTCGTGAAAATTTAAAGCTTGGGTATATACACAAGGGATTGGGCACGAATTCCTGCAAAAATTCGGAAAGAGTTTTGCTAACAAAATCTACATAATAAATACAAATTCCTCCAAAAGTCTTTACATATTTGTACAGCCGAATGTACAAACAATAACAGTGTCTGGACGAACGAAGCTTTTAGAAAACTCACAAATACGTGAACACCTTGCGGTGTGATCAATGATATATGGTTATCCTCAGACCATTTCAGACTAAATGAACTGGTAACAAGCGGAGATATTGATAAATTGTACAATTCATAAGCTTCCATTGTGTGATTTTTCATGGAGTTGTGCCGGAGCTGATCAATTGTTAATTATTATATTTGCACTCCTTTAAACAAGTATAGCCATATCAATGCATATTTGCTACCGACGAACTTTTTCTGTTTACAAATACAAAGCCGCCATTACAGTTCGATGTATATCAACCACCGGTAAAATAGCGAACAATTCCTCACGCCAACCATCGGTAAAAAGATAAGTGACGCCAAATGTGCCTCTAGCGGCAATACAACGAACCTAATGGGTCCACACGATCGACTTCCGGAACACCTGACTGTTTTATAGTGATGTTAGTGTATACGTGTCCTTGTTGCGGGAAACCGTTCTTTCATTGTATTTTCTTATGTAAATACACAGTATTTGCGTGCGTTTTACCTCCATGGCGTACACAATATCGTACGCGGGTGGTAAAGCGTCGCTGTGTCATGTACGTGCTTTATGTTTAACGGCTAGGGGGCGCGTGATTTTTTAATTGCTCGTGCTCAAAATGGCGTGGGTGTTGTGAATCGACTGTTAGTGCAGGTGAGCAGACTTTTGTTTTTTTTTTTGTAATTTCATTCTTATCGTCTCGTGATCAAATGCTTGATACGCATATATCAGATGCGAAGAACGGAACTCGACGCGAATGAAAAAAACCTTGATTCGATTCTCGATAACGACGAGTTGCTACAATTTCCGATGAAAATATGTGTGCCATGTCAACGATGGAATTGCTTACGAGTTTTGCTAAGGTGGCAAGAACAAACCGATATTTATCACACAGTTGAATCTATTGCGCGAGAATCAGTAGCCTTGCTGTCATAAACTTTCTACTGTTACAATTTCAATCTTCCACACTTTCCTTTCGTACACGAATTCTATATTGTCATTATTTTGAACGTTCAATTTAAACAATGCATTTTAGTATTTGTGCTTAAACTGAGTTCTGTGCGATAGTAGAGGAAATTGATTTGGTTTTACGAAAAAGTATGCTGAATTGTTTGTAACCTCCACTAAGAAGTTAGTTTAGTATTCAGTGACTGTAATTTTATAAATACAACATTGGAATGGCAGATAAATAATGCAAAACAAGGAAAGATATTCCTTTTTTTTTGTAATTGCTATTTGATTGAAATGATCGATGTTTACATTGACAGGTTGTTCTATAAACAAAACTTTTTTTCTTGAATTCGCGATGGCAATGTATAATTTTCGAGGTTAATCAGATGAGAATAAATTTTCGGCTTTGATCTCTTTCTACCTCATTTTCGCGACAGAAGGAGGGCTCTTTCGTATTCGTTGCTCAGTGTACGCCCAGAGCTCCGTTGCCCTCGTGTGACATTTGTCTAAATAGACTTCGTTGCTGTATTGCAATCACTCAATTAACGCACAGATCTTATACACAGTAATTCTTGTATTAGTGAAACTTTGTTCTTTTTGTTTCGTATTAAATTTCGCATAAACGTGCGTCAGTGTAGAATATGAGGCGTACTGACTTCTATCGTCTGAAAAAGTAATGAACACTAAATGATGAAGACTTCTAATAATTTACTTTTACTTCAATAACACTGGATACAGCCTGACGAAGTAACGGTTGACCGTTCATCGTCTTGATTTTAATATATAAACACGGCCCGACATCTCCAACGAATTATAACTCCAAAAAGAATCTCTTATCTCGAAGCACTATATATATATACAGACTTTACCTGCCTTATCAGCACGATAAAACTGCCACCAGTGCTACTTACATTCGCACATGCTTGGGCCACGACTCGTAACATCTACCATTAGCACGAGTGCGGTGCATTAAAGCATTCTCTTTCCAACTCAAACATTTTGATCACTTGCTGCGTTGAAAATAATTTATGGAAACTCATACGGTATAGCACTATGTGAATCTATGTCAATGGAAAATGAATATGTGTTTATTTTACTGCCAGGCAAAGGTGTCCTGCTCGATTCACTGGGTGCCAATGAGCGCTGGAGCATTGTAGAAAAACAGCTCAAAGGAAAAAACGAAGAAAATAAGAAAACCATAATCAAATGGTCGCAAACAATGTACAATGAACTACAGTGGAAACATGCCGGACTGGCATCAGTATAATCCACCACAGGCCAGCAGGACATCGGTTCCTGCAACGGGAGCTCAGAATGCAAATACTAGCCAGCACATATACATCTCGGGCATAAGTCCACCGTCGCTGGATGGTATGAATCTCACAACTGATAGACATCGAACGAGTAAACACCAGAATGAGCCCTCTTACATTGGTGGTAGAAGTTATCCAAGCGGTACAATGGCGCATCTGGCAACGCCATTGGCAGGTTGTGTTAGTCACTATGGCCCGACATCAGGGAGAAATCCTATGATGGACAGCCATCTTGCCGCGAGCACCACCATAGATTCTCGAATGGTATCTTCGGTCGTACCTTCTATCAACGAAGATGTTGCTTCTCATCGCAATGGTCCAATGAACTTTGCAACTCCCTCTCATCCCAATGGCACAAGCGGTATGGGAGTAAACTCTTCGAGTGGTATGCACACAACGGCAATTGGATCGCAAAATTCGCCCATTCGCTCAATGTCACCAGCGCGACAAGCACCAAGTGCTTATGGAACTTGCAAAGCACCTTGCTGCAATCCGGATCCTAATAATATACCGTATCAGCATTGGGACAAATTCGCTCATTATCCGAATGTCGCAACGTCCTATCGCGACAACATCAGACAATCGGCCTATCCGATCGACAACAGACGATTTTTGCCAGACATGAATCTCCGCAAGGATTGCCTGGACAACAAGGATCTTGTCGATGCTGGTGCATTTCCAGTTGATCATCGTACTGGCAATAGTAACAGCGGCAGTAGCAATACTAGCAGTAGCAGCGGTGGTAGAAATTTTACCGAGTACAACAAATACACGAGAAAGGAGAGTGTAGTACAGAGAAATTATCCACCACCACCACCACCGCCGGTACCACCCAACAACCTTCTACATCAAAATTTTCCTATGCAGAATTACAATTTTCCCAGCGACTATCAAAAGTATCCTTATTCTATAAAAGATTATACGAGACGGGCTAGCAGTAGCAACACCAACAATAGCAACAATAGCGGACCAATCAATCCAAAGAATCCTGGCATCATAAAGTATCATCAAGAACAGCAGAGCGTGCTTGTTCAACAAAAATATCATCAACATTCCAAACAGATGCAGTACCAAAATGGCACTTCACCTTCTACTGTATTATCAACCAGTACAGCACCAGGTACCAATGTGATAACATCTTCCCATCAAAATTCTTACTTTAACGTGGGTCAATTGCCTCGTGATTTGTCACGGGACTATTCGCGGGATTATCATCAGCCACCTCAAGATCAGTCAGTTGTAACGAATCGGATGGCACAGGGATCGGCAAGTTCTCACGTTCACGGCTCGTTTCAGAAATATCACGTTTATCATCACAAGCTTGCCATGCATAGGTTCACTCTTGAGAACCACATGCGTGCTTTTTCACGCATTCCTGGATATCAATCACATCCAAAGTATCAAGAATGTGTGATGAGATATCACGAGCTTTTAAGACTCCAACAGACGGTCGAATATCAGAGCGTCGTACAAGAACCGCCGAAAGTACCGAGTCCTGCTTCGAATGGACCTGTCGCACCGATCAACCTTCAATTCGATCAGAACGGTGTCCTCATCAATTCCAGTTACATTCATCCTGGCGCAAGTTATCCAGGAGGTATTCACACTAGTGGCTTAAATCATTCGACCATATCAACCTCGAGTTCAGAAAGTATCGGTGACTCGCCATCGGCGAGTAACAATGGACGAGTCGCTGGAGCTAGTGTGAATTTCGAGACACCGAGTCATTTTGTCGGCCATTCACAAGATCTCGATACCCCCAGGGTTGCATCCTTGCACGAGGAGAACCCTGACACATATTTCATGCCAAATGACAAAAATGATCCCAACGGACAGTACGACATTGAACGACTCCAGAATACGAGCGAAAGTGTCGACTCTATTAACGTGATCGCAGATGGTATCGAAGCGACAAAATCGTCCGATGATTCGAGTACGGGAACCGCCATGACGACAGTAGCTCATAAAAATTCGAAAGACTTTGCGGACAAGCCCGAGCTCGATGTACGACAGTTTTTGGCAAACTGGGACGAGTCGGAGGACGAAGATACGGCGACAACAACGACGGCGACGTCGACGACGGTGACGACTAATATTCCTAACGTAACGGACGATTCGGCGATCAACGAACAAGAGCAGTCATCAGATTCTAGTGTCAACATAAATTTGCAATCCGAAGATAATACAGAAGGCAGCGTCGCGATAACGTTGAAAAATTCAACAATCATGACCATCGAGTCACCATCCAATAATGACAATATATCGACGATGAATAATTCACCGAGTGATAGTCACAGCGAGATGGAAATTGTATCAAAAGATAGTCAAGAGATGGAATGCATCAGGACTGAAGAAAATCTTGACGATATACCGACCATTCACATAGTCGAGAGTCTCGAAGCTGGCTCGGACATGGAAAAAATTCATACGGTTTTCGGTAATCTGGCATCGAGCGTGCTCAATCCAATATCAATAGGTTCGACTACCACGTGCGAAATTGTCGGCGAGACAAGCAGCAACGAAAATGGCAAGACGATAATATTGTTTGAGCAAGAGGACGTGGGAGTCTGTACAGAGACTAACGACGAGGTGGTAGAGGGTGTTATAGCGGCGATGATAGAATCATCGGCGATCTCGGAGGCTGTAACGACCCAGGAGCCTACGAATGATAATGAGACATTGAAAAATACACCGGAAGAGCAAGACTTGATGGATCGTTCGGTGGAGCAAGAAGCGACGACAACAACATCATCGACGACAACAACGACGACAACAACTACGACGACGACGACGACGACAACGAAAGCAACAATAACAATAGCAACAGCCTCAAGTTCACCATCCATTTCCAGTTACAATTCCTCCGTAACAAATTCCGTAGCTTCGTCGAGCAGCTGTTCATCAAAATCTAATTCCATCGATAGAACAAACTTACGAAAGCAAAATAGCTTTACCAGCGACGAGTCACATAATCCCGACGATATAAGTTTGCCCGATCTACAAACCTCAGAATGTACCCCAATCTCGACGACTTTGAATACTCCGATACAATCGGATAGCGAGGAATCGTCGGAACACGTTACGGATCTCACGATATCGACAAATCCGATCGAAATAATACAAAACAGTCCGATCATAAGTTTCACTCATTCACCGATAAAGATCGAACCTTACGAGCAATTGGAGGCAGCAGCGAGAATAGTCCATGGTGCGGAGGTACGAAGAGAGCACGATTCATTGGATTTTGATTTCGACGAAGAAGTAGCGAGCAACGAGAACAGAAAGTATAACGAGGATTGCGCCGCTAGTCCGGAAAGCGTTGTCGAGGAATTGGAGAATCAAGCGAGAAATTCCGACGCTATGAGAATCGAAGGAACCACAAGTAAGAACGAAGAGAACGAATCCAAGGGACCGAGTGCTCAAAGTTGCGAAAATACCGAGAATTATGAGAACGCAACGCGGAGTGAGGACAATTTTTATCATACGGCTGATCCGTTAGTTGGTATGGCACAATTGTCACGAACAGCGCCGAACGAAGCTAACAACTTGGACGATTCGAGCAAGGAGATGACGAGTCAATGTCGCGAGGAAAATGTCAACGATGAGAACGAACGCATCGAGCTCGACACGACCGAATCTCCTACTGTCATGGAACAACCGGATCAAGATGATTTTAATCGATCGGAAGATCTCGAAAAATTGTGCGAAATATCGCTCGATGATTCTTGCATGATACCACTAATTCCTGGGGACGATTGCGAAGAGCCTAGAATGCCCGTTTCACCGATGGAAGGCAACTGTCTAACGAATATATTGAACGACACATTGCCGATTACGAATCTTGATATGCTTGAATCGTCGGACAACGACACAATCGACAAGTCTGATGACGATATTTGGGGCGAGGTACGAAACATGGATAAGCATTTCGAGACGAATTCTTCATTGCTCAACATCGAATCTAACAAGCTAAAAAGAGAAAATACAGAGAAATTGAATAATATGGGAAAACTGGCCAAAGTTACGAGGCTCGACATATCATTATCATCGTCACCGACGAAATTTGACCATCACTTCGACGATAAAAATAATTACGATACATCACGGAAAGAGGTAGATTGTAAGTCGAGTAACTTTTCTCAGATTCCACTCGATGCTGACAGGCTTTCGAGTCCATTGACGGTGGATGAAAGTCTCAAGTCCGATTATAAAGATAGTAGAGAGAGAAATCTTGCGTCGACAAAAATTTCAAAAATTTCTGATAAAGATGATACCGAAGAAAATGTGATATTTGAAGAAACGAGAAAGACGCGAGTTTCGTGCGACGAAAGAAGAAATTCTCAGGACGACAAAGAATCGTTTGCGCTTTCGAAAGTCGATAAAATCGACGAGGCTTACAATACCAGCGAAACGATGAGTTATTTTACAAAACGTCGCGATTCCAACGTCGAGATTAAAGTTGCAAATTTGAATGTAAAAATTCACAACGACAATGAGGCAATAAGAGGCGATGCTACGTGTTTGAAGAAGAATCAGGAATCGAACGTCGAGGGTATAGACGCGATCGAGATAAAAATAAATTTGTCTCGTGGCGATAGGAGAAGTAACAAATTGCTTCACGAGAAATTCACCGAGGAGCTGGCCGAAAGCGAAGACACGACGATGAAGAAGATCGGTAATTCACTGTCGGGATGTTCATCGATAAATATGTGTTGTCGTCGACGTCGCAGATCGGTGCCCGATACTAACGACGAGAGATCCGGCAATTTCGATCATTACGTGCCTACAAAAATTTCAAAGTCTCGAGCATCCTCGGACATTCGACGAAAAGTTCGGAGATCGATGGACGATGCTTTGTTATGTCCGATTAGCGAGGAACGTTTGAGAAAAGATGGCGCGACGATTGAAGACAAGAATTATCAAAAAGAAATAATAAAGGCTTTTAACATAGCGTGGCCGCGGGAGCTAGAACCGGAAGCTATCAACGAATCAATCTCGTCGTCGTTGAGTAGGTTGAAAGACGACGAGACGACGAAACTGAAATCGTCGTCGTCTAAGAATAAAATCGACTCGCGAACGATGAAATACTCGAACGATTCGACCTGTCGACTGCCAAGTCCCTCGTACAATTCGTTGTTGGAAAGCTCATCGACCTTGGATTTTGATAATTTTGACGTAGCGCCGAATCGTCGGAGTAGCGAAACGGATAACGAGAAAACTGACGATTATGCCGATGGAAGATCACGTCTCGACGAACGGGACAGATACAGAAATCCTACGAATTATGCAAACACGACGAGTTGCTTCGACGGACTCACGCCACTCGATGCCTTTGAGATAAATCTCAATACAGTTCCTATATACACGACCAAAGATGGTAGAATAACGTACAGTCCTAATCGTAATTACACCTACAGAGCGCTTATAACGGAAGCGAGACAGCGCGAGCAACGCTATCCGAGTATTGGAAAATTCAATTATTCCAGGCACTTGTCGCGAAATAATTATCGTGAAACATATCGAAAAAATATCTACAAGAGGAGGAGCGATGAGAAGAAACATTGCCACGCTGTAAAAGGCAAACGCTCAACGACACCGTCAAGACGTCGCTCGGACGAGACAACGAGGAAGCACGAAATCCGTCGTAACACACGAGTATCGTCCGAGCTGTTGGATAAATACTACAGCGACGAGCAAATCCCAAAGGTATTTCCCGAGCACGAAGGACGTTCTGTATCGACCACATCGTCCTCGCTAAAGTCAGAGAAATCGTCGCAGATGAATTTCACCATGACCCGAAGATCCGAAGATGTAACGAATCGTGAAGTCGATTTGTCCTCGCGAAATCCAGCGTCCAATTCGTGCAAGGGGAATTCTTCAATAGCCAACGGCGATGACGAGACTGTCGACGATTCGTCGAGGAGTCCAAAACATTTTGGCAATCACGAGAAAGAGATGTCTCTCGTGTCAACTATTTTTCAGGATCAGGAGTTGGAGATTTCGTGTCGTAAGACAACGAACGACGCCGCTAGTACCGAGCGTGAAATGTGCAGGCAGAATTCAAGATTTTTTCAAGACACGTCGCACGCGCTCATCAAGACACCGATGGCCAGTCCGATGATGACACCAAATACAACGGAGAAAAGAACAATCGGCGGTTGGGACTTGGATTGTCAAACTGCACTGTCGGACAGTGGCTTGGAATCGTCGACGACTTACATCGAGGCTAGTAAAGAATCGAGAAGAAATCAGAGATGGAGAACATCTTTGTGCGTCGATGGTAGACTCCAGAGCGTCAAATCTTTACATTCGTTAATAACAAGGAACAAGTATGTAGATGGTGGTTATGATTTTCTGACCGACAAACAAGATAACATTGTTGAAAATACCACTCTTAGATATTTTGACGATGAAACGAGAATCTCAAAGGTTGTATCGAGCGAAAGTGCAATGGCCATGGAAAGCAAAACCGTCGACGATGATGAACCGACCAAACGGGTAATTGCGGAGGTCGTTGATGATCAAAAGCAAGCGGACAAAATTGCTGTTACAACGATAAATACGACGATCTCCGGGGTCGCGAATAAGGAGATGAGTGAGATTGTCAAGAGTCTTGATCTAGCAATAACACCTTGTACGTTGAATGATCCAATGAGAAACGAAAGAGGAACCGAGGATTCAAAAATAATCAAGAATTTCAATACACAGAATAGAATTTCTCCAACACCATTTCGAAGAGTCTCTAGTGATGCGGTGAAGAGCGAAGAATCTCGTAGATCGTTTTTTCAAGACCCCACACTTTCGAACAGCTTGGTCGCTAAATTGTCGCAGATTGGTAACGATCCCGTTGACAATCACGACGACGAGGACGATGATGAGCCAAAGAATCTAATTGAATCGAAAGATGTGGACGATGGAAGATTGGACGAGATCAACGAAGAACTCACGGAAAATTCTATAATCAACGAAAATTTTAATCAACCTTGCAAAGATTTTCTCATCGACTCTTCCACGTCTTTCTCAAGCTGTATGAAGCTACGAGTACCCGAACCTGTGAGCGAATTACCCACCGAATCGGAAGCTTCCGGCTTGGAAGATACGTCAACACGATTTGCTAGTGAATCGATGGATTTTAAGGAATTTGGGACGGACGAAAATATCGTGTCGTTCACGAATCAGATAAATTGTTCGGGAACGATGATCGACAATGATACGACCGTCAGAGATTCGTCGTTATTTGCTAACATTGCTGAGAATGCTATGAGCGTGAGCAACGAGTCTGAGGGTAGCAAAAAATCTCCTTCCGGTAAAGCTCCGATTTTGAGTTTTTCCGGTCAGATTCAAAATGACTCACGTCTCATCGATTCTCCGTCCAAGAGTCCACCGGATCTAACGAATGAAAGCTCCATGCCAATATTGGTTGTAAAGAAGAACGAGATAGCGTCAAAACCACCATCGCCATTGATCGACGAAACTTTTGAGTTTCCGATTCTCGAGAAAGAAAATACGAATACATTGCCGGAGCAGGAAATTATCGCACATCCAAAGATACCTAAGATGATAATAAGAAACGTGAAATCGCGTCCTGGAACTCCAACCGCTGATGAGGATAATAATTCCGAGACAACTACATCGACGCCGACCAAAAGTTTATTTCTTCGCGACCAACGGCCCATTTTCGAGGTTGCAACGAAATTAGAAAAACCTGAGGAAAGGAGAGTTGAAAGTAGCGAATGCAAGATACCAAAAATGAAGATAAAACTGGAGGACAACCAACTACCTAGAATGATAACGGACAGTGCAAGAGGAAAGAAGATCGATGATTTGCCCAAGGTCAAGATAAAGAAGGTGAGAAAATCATCGACGAGTCGTTCACCCGTTGGAACCGAGAAATTTCCGCTGGTCGGAAAATTATCAAGACAATCCTCGGAGGGTGATGTTCGCCTGGATTTTCCCGAGAGTAGAGAAAGTAACAACACTAGTAGCTCATACAAATTTACACTAATTGAAAAATCATCGGCAAAATATCATCATCATCATCATCACCATTATCAGAGCAGCAGTGAAAAGACCGTCGAAGAATCAAAGCAAGACAAAATACCAAAATTGACGATAAAGAAGCAAGATGTTGCTGTAACCAGCAGCTCTACCTATTCCTCGTCTCAGTCGATTAATAAGAAACACCGTTCTCGAAGTCCCGGAGAATCCAGTAGTAAGAAGCAACGTCGAATTGCAAGCAAAGTGAGTAGTAGCAACAGCAAGAAGGGGGAAGTGCGATCGCGCGAGAGAAGAAGAAATTCGTTGGACAGTAACGAAGGTAATACTGACTCCCTTCAAAGTCTTTCAGAAAAAATTCCAAAGGTGATAATAAAACGTACATCAGCGAGTGCGGAATTTAAATGCGAACTGAGCCAGAATGATCGAGAGGCTATTACGAAAGATTCCAAATGGCAACCGGAAGTGAAAATTCAGCGTTCTTGGGTACTCGATTGTATGGCGAAAGAGCCGGGGAACAGTCAGGTTGCCCTTAAAGTTCTCGAATCAACAATGGAGAATGTTAATCGTGAAACGAACGAGTCGATGGAGCATGGGACACATAATTCTACATGGAAACGAAGCTCTTCCGATTCTTTGATGAGGAAAGTTGGATCCGTCCACGGTGGTAAGGTCAGAAGAAAATCAGATTGCGAAAACCCGTCGAGAGTCTTCTCAACGTGTACAACACGACGAAAGAGTCTCGACGAGTATTCCGAGTCTTTGTATAAATTTGAATCACTGCCAGCCTCCAGCACCACCGAAAACCTGAAACTACCAACGATTCATAAAACGAGTAGTTTTCAATTTTCCTCGTCAAGACCCGGGAGCCCGGCCAATAAGACGAACGATCGTGACGATAAGAAAACAATGGCGGAGAAGAAGGATAAGAAGGTAATCAATGGAGAGAATTGCAAATCCGTGAAGAAGATCGACGATAGCCTGGACGAGCCCGTAAGTTCTGTGATCAAGCTGGATTCCTCGGATGAGAGTCAAACGACGATAGAAATATTGCCTGCTTCGCCGGACAACAGTCAGACGGAGTTGGATATGTCGAATCCATCTTTTCCAACTGGACACGAGAATATTAGTAACGGTAACATGGGGAAATTGTATTCGGACGATGCTATACCAACGCAATTCGAGCTTGAATTAGAAATCGTTGATAACAGCACCGTCGATCCATTGGATGTTCCTTTGTCGCTAGCCGATCATAGATCGAGTCTCGAGGACGATGCGATGTCGGATGGAAATATTCACGCTGCAAAGCGTGTAGATTCTCATAGTTGCAGCAAGAACGAGAAGAACTCCAACCACGAATCTAAGAAGATTCGTGTGGAGAGTTATCAAACTCCATCTACCACGGTCGAAGCAAGTATGAAAAGTATTTGTTGCTCGGATTCCTTGGTGAAGGAAGTATTAGCGGCTAAGGAGACGCTCAAACGTTGTCTCACAAAATCTAACAGCATCGTTAGGCGAAACCACAAACCAAGACCAAAGACAGCAGCTGAGAAGAAACAGGGTTTAGGCTGCGATTTCCCGGAAATTGCCGATTTTTCGGACAATTGGAAATGTGAGAATGAGGCATTACCGATATTGAATGATAACATAAAATCATTGAGAGCAAACAAGCCTCTTAGTGTTCACGAGGATCGAAAAGTGAGCGTTATTATTTCGTTGGATGGAAGAGAATCGGATCATCGAACTGGCGAAAATAGCAAGGCCTCGTGGAAGAACGAGGGACGACAAGAATCTATGTCGTCGAGTACAATCGCTAAAACCTCAAAACGTTCGGTTATTTCGTTCACAAATTCGCGAGCAACGAAGACTGGAAAATCCTTGGAAAACGAGAGTTTCAGTAAACATTCAAAAACGAAAAGTACGAGCCCCGAGAGTAACAGCAAGAATGTCACAAAATCGCGAAGCTCCAAATCCACGGAAAGTTCACCGATCGAACAGGGAGTCTCGAATCCTCCTACCCCCGAGGATTCTGCCAAAAATATTAAATCTTACAAGATACCAAAAATATCGCGATCGCGAGAGAGAAATTACACGAGCAACGATGCGATCGTCAACGACGAGAAAAGGAAATCTCCGAGTCCGGTGAAGATGCCAGTCTTGGAGCCACAGATCGATCTCAATTTCGAGATTGCTGGTTCAGATCGGGATACGTCGCGTTCACCACCGGTAATAACGAAACAAGGGGAGTCAGAAGTTGACAATCAAGTACCAAAGAAACTCGAGGAAAAAGTTAACCCGGATAAGCTCGATGGCATCATACAGCAACGCGATACAGAAGCTGTAACATTTGCCAATATAGTTTCTCAATTGGCCTATCACGAAAAGGTAATAAACATTCGCTATGTTCTTCCATGTTGCATCGAACACCAATTTCGTCTGCTGAGCTAACACCCGGTAAAAAATAAAGCTTAAGAAAGTTTTCTATCGCATTTAATGAAAGTACTCACTCTATAACTGTTTCGTGTAGACGAATCCTCGTAACTCAATATTCGTGACTAATTGATTAATCAAAATTTATCGTCACGTTTGTTACAAGGCGACGATAAGACACAGACGTTACTGTACTCTGTGTGAAAGATGGTTTCCCACCGCTGCTCGACATCGTCGACATCTCACAGGTTATCAGCATCGTCATACCGAACTCACCCAGAGGCGAACCGTTCATGCACTTTTCATGCTGTTTACGGGGAAACCGTGCCCTCGATTATTGCCAGCCAGCATAGTTCGTACCGACTGTTTGCCCGGTGAGCCAACGCCTCTGCAGATTGCTGTGCAGGTACGACAATAACAATAATAATAATAATAATAATTTAGATTTGATAAACGTCGATGCGATTAATAACAACGTTCTATATAGGATGTCGCTATCAGCCTGGAAGACAGTGCTCGCGTCAAGCCAAATAAGGACGTGAGTGAAAAGGACGAATAGCCGCGGGCAGTAAACTTCGATTTGCCAGGACCGTCGGTCATTCGACAGGTCTGTTTTTACCTTTTTTTAGCCAAAGATATTACGGAAGATATATTACTACGGACGTGCGTAGATTGCCTACATTACTTAAGGTATACGAAAGAACGAAACAAAACAAATACATAGACGTCTCGCTGCCTAGCAGCAATGTCTTCTTCGACGTGTACAAATGATTGTGTTACAAAAGCTCGAACCATACGAGATGGTCCAGTTCACTAAAAACAAAAAATCTTATTTTTAACGCAAAGGCATCGGATACATGTACGATTATGTATTCGTTCTATATATACCAAACATACACGAATTCACACATATGGATAGATATTTATATTTATTATTGCAACGTCCAAAGGGACTTATGAATATGCATACGCATACGGTTTAAAGAGCGAATGGAGATATATAATATTATTATGAATAGAAAGATTTATCTTTTTACGTAGGGATATATACACGTATATATTATATATATGTTTGTATGTACATACATATTTTAAAAACATTTTTTGTTCGTTGAATCACGGGATCGTATCTCGAAACACTTTTACCGTTCATTAACTCGCGCGCATGTTATCAATCCGGGCGCAACTCGTGCCTTTCTCAAATATAGCTCCTAACAGTATTTACGAACTTATACCGTGCTAATTACCATGGAAAGAAACAAAGAAAAATACAAATTTACACAATTCGCAAGGACTTTTCATCGCGCGTGATAATAAAATCAAATGACGAATCTCCTTCATATTCAAGTCTACAAAATACCAAATGAAACAGTATCTCGAAAAGAAAATGTAACCTACGGGAGAACAAGACTTGCGACAAGTCCAAAAAGTCGATTGACGAACAACGAAGCCACGACCAGTTTTAGCTATTTTCTTGAATTAAAAAAGGAGACAATGCCAGAACGATCGCTTTCTCCCCCAATGTTAATCATTGATCTTTTTTTTTTCACAGTGGCTATACGTTGAATTTAATAATTGGAAAAATTGAAAGTATATAAATATATTTGTCAAAAATTGATAAAATTTGAAGAAAGTTTTAGAGAGACCAAGTCATTGTGTGTTTTCGTTTCACATACGTGCAATATCGTAGGGATATCGGTACTGCAACGAGGCAAAACGTGTGTGGTGTGAGAAATCTATTGAATCATCGTGTGTTCTATGTGCCTAAAAGATACAGAATTTATAAATCTATATACATACATATATATATAAATATATATTTTAAAAAATAGATTTTTCCGAATATAATGTAAAAACATTGTAAAAAAGAAAAAAGAAACGTATCGTGAGCACGAAGAAGAACGGTCAACATCGTGCTAAAAAGTAACCTGTGTAAACTTGATGTACGCATTTATACCGTTGCTTCGTCGTAATCTCGCGTATCGTATTGCCTTAAACATGTTAGAAGACGAAACAAAAACAGACAAATTTAGAAAACGCTTTATTCAAAAGGTTCCGTCTTGTTGGATACTGACTAGCGAGAGAAATAGATTTGTTACTGCATTTGTGATAGACGAGAGTGAGATCTTTCACTTGGAAAACAGAAGGGTTTCAACTATGCAGAATAATCATGTTCCTCACATATCTACAGGTTGTTGTCGAACGATATTTTACTCACGGTTGTCTCGATTGGTCGTTATACAAAATGAAACAAAAAAATCGTCGGCCTGACTTTTGGGATTAGGATCGTTTTGATTATAATATGTGTATATGTACATTTGCTATATGTGTACATATATATGTATAAAAAAAAGACTATATACACATCCACATTCCATCATTCGTGAGAAACAGTATTCAATTTGTTCATTCTTTTTCGTTGCATACGCGAACTGTAACCTGCGTGTAATTTTCTCGATTATCACTGTTATCAAATCATTATTACTTCTGAATATATATCTACACTTTATATACATGATATACTTATTATTGAAGAAAACAAAAATAAGTATCGATTGTTCGTTTGGGCTCATAGTTTAAACGACACGATCATAGTTATTTTATGCTTTTTGTTTTTGTTTTTAATTGGTTTTCTCCAATAAATTTACACATCTCGAGAACCAAAGGTGCGACCTGAAATTCGTATTTTACTGAGAGTTGTGCCGTGTGCCTAGTTGTTTTTGTTTTTAATAAGTACGTTTAATCGATAACGAGCAATTTTCTTTGGATGTAAGAGTATCGCACCATCGAATAGAGTTTAATGATTGTTAAAACGTTTAGTCGACTATTATTAATGTATTTTGAGTGGACACAGGGTTTTTATCAATCGGATCTCCTAATTTTGTTTGCAGTCAGTTTAATTATAGCCACTTGATGATGGGTCTTTATTGCGACCTTGATCCTACGAATGGTCCAACATATAATGTTACCTATCTACCCTAAGTTTATTATATATTGTTGCTTGCAGAGAAAACGGAGGGAAAGTTGGAGTCATTTATATATATTATACACTCTGATGAGCGCCTCATAATTTTATTGTTGCATCTTGCGGAAGAACGACGAGAAAGAATTGTGAACCAACGTCTAAATGTACTTAGGCAATCGCGCGTGTGGTCGAAAGAAAATATTCGTCGACCCGAGTTTCTTGTCCGTAAAATTGCAAGTCGTTAAGTTTTTTGTTAAACCGTTCGAGCGAGAGAAAGAGGAAGAGAACAGAGAAATACACCTTTGTGAAAGATCTTGATGCTTCTTGGGAATGCTCGACGCACATGTACACCTTAACTCGCAATCTAGTCCAGTTAATTTATTTATACTAACGAATTTTAGCCTCCGAAATCGACTTGTGACGTTTTTTTTTGTTCGTCGTATATATTCATATAAGTAGGCCCATTCGTACCATCAAGAATCCATAAACGATATTGAGAAAATCTTGGGATCTACACAATACTTAAACATGTACAATATACAATACTAATGTGAATTATAAACGCGAGTTGGGAATTAGAAAGAAGCAGAGAAATATAATGCGGCGTTATTTTCCAAGAAGCACAAGCCTTGCAAAGCCTTGATACATGTGCATAGTAATATAGTTATTTAATATATTATTTTTAAGGAAAAAAAAAATTATATATATATAACATATTTATATGGTGCGTGTAAAATCTATATTTATTGTTCATTTTTTTGTTTGTTTTATGTTTTTCTTTGTCTGTGGAAAATGTTATTGTCTGTTATGATCCCGGAGTTTGAATGAGCCTGCGGCGCTCAATACTACTATTTTAACTTACCGAATCGGCGTTAATATTAGCATATATAATTATTACATTTTTATTGTAGTTTCTAAGGCAATAATCTCGACGAGCCGCATACTACTACATTTCTTTGGCATAATCAGGGTATATAACTTTGCATCACACATTCCACGTATATACATACAAATATTGACATGTATAAACAAAATACATTCGACCCTATTGAAATCTTATAACTTCGTCGGCGTATCGTCGCGATTTTATTTCGTAACAATAATGTTGAGTTATACATAAATAATTTACATGGGCCCTCTATCCTCTTTATTATAGCAGTTTGTGGTAGTATTATCGGCCATTCATCGTTTTAATGCAGCGTAATGGGGTATAGATATAGCGAGTATAGAGGTTTAAAGGAAGAAAAAACAACACGCAACGTCTTATGTGTGTGATAAATAAGACTTGTTTCATCGCTGGTAGTCAGCCTGTTGCACTATTATAAATAATAAAAAGAAATCTATACATAAAACAATTAAACGTATAGTAGTGGATGGTAGTTATCCTTTGTCCTCATTCTTCTCCTCAATTCCACGCTGTAGTAAAGAAAGTATTACAACTCACTTAATGAAAATTTTCAATCATAATTATGAAAATATTAATTATTTAAATATAATACCCATTGTTCATTGACATAACGGATCCTCGATTCACAATGATTCTGATGCCATTAATTATTCATCTCTTGACCATGGGTAAGATTCACAATGGTTCTGATTCCATTAATTATTCATCTCTTGACCATGGGTAAGTAAATCTCTGATCAATTGTCCATTATTTTATTCATGGATATTGGATTTTTGAAACTGAAATACCGAGTGTCGATAGGTAAGACCGAATGTACGAGATAAGACTCCCTCTAATGAGAGAATACATAATTTCTGATAACATGTCAACGATGTCAACTCATATCGGTCCTCGCTTTACCCAGCAGTAAAGTGTGATCACGGTGACTACACGGTCGCAGAACGCAACGAAGAAAAATGAGTTCCAAGTTTCTTTTCATCCAGTCAATGAATATATTTGCGACGATACCGCAATATCATACACTCATAGGGGTTTTTCTCGTTTTATGGCTTGTTTGGATTTTCGCAAAAAGACGTTACGGCAATAGGAGATCACAACTGAGCGATGAGGAAGTCGAGAGAAAATTAGCCGAGTGGTATCCCGAATCATTGATACCAGAGATTTCGCAGGATCATCCTTCGTTACATCCAAGACGAGTGACAGATCGAGTGGGTAAAAGAATCATCGTCGACGGTGTCGATTGCTTGAACCTTGGCACTCATAATTATCTGGGTTTTCTGGAGAACGATAAGATTGAGGCTAAGGCAGTAAGCGCTGTGGAAAAGTATGGAGTTGGTTCTTGTGGTCCTCGCGGTTTTTACGGCACCGTCGATGTACATCTGGAGCTTGAGGAACGTCTGGCTAAGTTTATGGAAACCGAAGAAGCTGTAGTCTATTCCTATGGCTTCAGTACAATAGCTTCAGCCATTCCAGCCTATTGCAAACGTCGTGATCTCGTTTTCGTCGATGAGAGAGTTAACTTTGCGATCCAAAAGGGCCTCGATGCATCGAGATCTAACATTAAGTATTTCAAACATAATAATGTCCGAGATCTCGAGAGATTGCTGAAACATCAGGCTGAAATTGACGAGAAAGATCTCAAAAAAGCTGCCAAAATCAGAAGATTTTTGATCGTCGAGGGAATCTATGTAAACACTGGTCTGATATGTCCTCTGCCCCAGCTTGTTGAATTATGTGAAGAATACAAACTTAGAATCTTCATAGACGAGTCTGTTTCCTTTGGGACTTTGGGGAGCAATGGCAGAGGCGTAACAGAGCATTTTGGAGTTCCCAGACACAAAGTTGATATGATAATGGGTAAGATTAGCCAGTTTAATAATGAATAATGCATTAAATATCCAGGGATTGGAATAATATTGTGACATTTATTTTTGATCAGGTTCTTTGGAGTGGGCAGTGAGTTCCATCGGAGGTTTCTGCGTGGGCTCGTCGTTTGTCATTGAGCATCAAAGACTATCGGGCCTAGGCTACTGTTTCTCAGCCTCGCTTCCTCCACTTTTAACTACTGCTGCTATAACTGCGTTGGACCTTATGGAGACTATGCCAGAGATCTTTGCAACGCTTAAGAAAAATTGTATCACAATTGACTCAGGCTTGCGAAATATGGAACTTTTTGAAATTTCAGGAATCCCAGAGTCACCTGTTAAGCACATTTACTTGAGAGAAAAGCTGGAGAGAGCTCAGGAACAAGAAATATTGAATCAAATCTCAAAAAAATGCATTGAAAAGGGTCTAGCAATAATAACAGCTGCGTATCTTCATGCAGAACGAGAAATACCCAGACCGAGTATTCGAATTTGCATTTCTACTATTCTCGACGAAAAAGACATTGATTTTTCTTTAAATACATTGGAGAGTTGCACCAAACAAATTCTGTCTGCAAGTCTCACACTTTAAACTTTTATGAATGATGGAGGATAAGACAATCTGAATTGCTTCAATGGATTCTAGAGTGCTCTTTGTTACACCAAAAATTTGCATATCAGAGAGAAAATAATAGCACAAAGTATTTTTCCATGAGGAGCAAAGAAAAGAATGACAAAACTATAAAAGGCAACACTCGATTTAAAAAAGTATTAAGCAGTATGCCGTATGAGATAAACTTCATATGGCCTTGTAAAAAAGATAATGTTTTATTTCAGATCGATATTATACTCTACAAATGTATAGAGATTAATAAATATGGCTCTACCTTTCGTAACTTCAGAATAACTAAGATTCTCGTGAGACCTTATACCTACGGCGGGAGATTTCAAAATTGTGAAACTTATAACATCGACCAGCAGGGAGAGTTAGCTTTTTCCGGTTTGGGGCGACGCCATACACGTCGACTTCCGTGCTCTCTTTCACTACACCCTTGTAACTTGCCAAGGTGAGTACGACGTTTTTTTTTTCGTGGTTATAACAATTAAAAAGCTCGTAATTATCAAAATTATATCGTAATAATTATTGGGTACTCATCAAATTTCACTTATAATATATGTATTGTAGGCAAAATATTGCTGGAATAGCGAAAAATAGTGTTTTGAACAATGAAAACTAGGTTAGGCCACCATGCGGTTCGGCGCCACGCGACAGCTACATAGTTAACCAGTGAAATATATTTATATATGATGATAACTTTACGCGTCTAAAGGGCCGATCAACACGTGAAAGCTAGAAATAGCTGAACCCATTCACGTGTCGGTACCACTGTTGACAAAAGCGCGTAAAGCGTAGTCTGATTTTTTTTGTTTATTGTTAGGAATCATTGTACGTGAGATAGGTGTTTTTATATAAATTCGTTTTATTTTACTTTGCAGTCCTTAAATTTCCGCAAGGTATCCCTACACGCATTACAAGATGGGTAGGGAGGACAAAGCAACCTGGAAGTCAAATTACTTCACCAAGCTCATTGTAAGTATATTCCTCAACTATGATTTAGTTATGGTGTAAAGGTGTGAAGAAATATTTTTTATCTTTTCTGTTTGTATCTCTCTAGCAACTCTTGGACGACTATCCCAAGTGCTTTATTGTGGGTGCGGACAATGTCGGCTCGAAACAGATGCAGCAAATCCGTATGTCACTGCGTGGAAGCGCAGTTGTACTCATGGGCAAAAACACCATGATGCGCAAAGCGATCCGTGGTCATATCGAGCGTAATGCCGCTTTAGAGAAGCTTCTCCCTCACATCAAGGGAAACGTAGGTTTCGTATTCACTCGCAGCGATCTCGTTGAAATCAGAGACAAGCTTCTTGAGAACAAGGTCCGAGCACCGGCACGTAATGGTGCAATTGCTCCATTGAGCGTTATTATTCCTGCTCAAAATACTGGTCTTGGTCCAGAGAAGACATCTTTCTTCCAAGCTCTGAGTATCCCGACCAAGATTTCGAAGGGTACTATTGAAATCATCGTGAGTTTATACATTGAAATTATATCTAATATTTTGAAACACTCGAAAGATTGTTCACCCGATTTTTCATCATTGATGAACACCTTTGTCTATTTATTTTTACAGAACGATGTACATATCTTGAAACCTGGCGATAGAGTTGGTGCTTCAGAAGCCACGCTTCTTAACATGTTGAACATCTCGCCGTTCTCGTACGGTCTCCTTGTCGAACAGGTGTATGACTCTGGCACTATTTTTGCTCCTGAAATTCTTGACATTAAACCCGAAGATCTTCGCGAGAAGTTCCTCGCTGGAGTTGCAAATCTTGCCTCAGTGTGTTTGGCTATTGGTTACCCAACCGTCGCCAGTGCACCACATAGCATTGCAAATGGTTTCAAGAATCTCTTGGCTATTGCTGCAGTCACTGATGTCGAATTTGCTGAAGCTACTACCATCAAACAATACATCAAGGTAATACTAATTATCCTATTCTAATGAAACAAAAGCTTGTACCCTAATATCGCTGCAATATGTAAAGAGATTTTAACTATAGTGGAGTAAATGTTGATTATCCCGTCGCCGTCTCCGTTATGATGAAACCATTAACGCGTCTGAAGATTTTGAACCACGTGTCAGAGCTAGAAATAGCTGAACCCACTGATGCGTCAGAATCTCGGTTGATAATACGCGTATTCAAGCGCTGTCTGAACTAGAGACGATGATTTCTTTTCTCTTTAATGTACACCAACAAAACTCCTGTAAACAAATTTCTGCATAAGTTCGATCCTGCATCTCTCTATTTACATCCATACACTTATGTGCATCAGTCCATTGGGGTTAATTTAATTGAACCATGCAATTTACAGGATCCGAGCAAATTCGCCGTTGCTGTCGCGAGTGCACCGGCTGCAGCTGCTGCTGCTCCAGCGGCTAAAGCACAGGAAGCGAAGGCCGAATCGTCTGAAGACGATGATGATGAAATCATGGGCTTCGGTCTGTTTGATTAATTTCACCAAGAGTAACAGCGAACAAACGAACGTGCTCGCCCAACTGTACGAAATCTCCATACGAGCTGCCGAAGATTCGTGTCGACGTCCGAATAAAGTACAGAAACTATAAAAACTTTGCATTAATTGGCCATGTGCCAGACACAGAATTCATTGATACTGCCATTCCTTATCTTTCCCATAAATCCGTTTCGCCATTGTGCTCGCTATGAAATCCTTGGTGACTAAACTGTTATATTTTTAAGGTATCAATGAAAGCAATAAGAAAAGTCATACTTTTATAAGGTTGTAGAGAAGAAGTTTCTACGTTAAAGACATACAGGTGTGTAGGTTCCGTTATCTTATCAGTCTATCTATCATTGTTGACTGATGACACGGCTGTGTGAATATTCCTTGGCTCGCTCATATTGCGTCAACATAATGACGTTTGCGGAAAACCAAGGCTACGTTATAGAAACTATGAGAAGAACGTCGAAGTGGTAGAGTAAAAGAGGGGTATGAGGGAGGCAGGGGTGGCGAAGCGGGAGTCTACTGTATGTTTAGTCGTCATCGTCGTCATTCCATCGTGATCTGAGACAGGAGACACAGAGTATTTGTTAAAACCGGCGTTTTACTGTATTACTGTTGTTATTATACAGGTTGATAAAATTGTTGAGCTAGTATAATCACATCGGTCCATCTCGGTACAAGTCGGTGTGTGTCGGTTTTGCGCGAAATTCCCAGTCGTTCAGTGTAATTTCGAAAGAGAGAGTAAACACACGAGCCGTTCCACACGAGAGTATATAACACGGGAGGCGGACAGGCGGTCGCAAGAGCCAGTCGAACCAGTGTGCTCTAACGCACGTCTATTGAAAACCTGTGTTTTGTTTCCGTGCATTGCGACAAACTTAGTACGCCCGTAAAACATGGGCCTGCTCACCGAGGGTAGTCCGCTAAGTTGGGAGGAGACAAAGAAACTTTCCGATCACGTAAGAAAACACGGTGTAAAGCAATTCATAAATCTTTACAAGAGACTCAGAGACAGGCAGGGCGATGTTCTCAAGTGGGGCGATGAGGTATGTTCATGAAAGCGTTACATTTTTTTAATTGCAATCTAATCGCGTCCTTCAATCGTTGATAACCTATATTATTCTTTGGCATTTTTTCTGCACTGACTGATACCTAATGGAACCGTATTTGTATCCTGTACCATTTTTTACTATTGTTTGGCTTATTACAATTGCTTCTTGAATTTCAATAAGTCCTAGATGTGCGTAGTCTGGAAGCAATTTTTCTAGGAAATGTCGTAACATTAAATCAGCTGGAATCAATTGTTGTTATTTCTGATACGAAAAGTAGTTTCACAATCGATACATACTTGACAGTCATCATAAAATCCGCGAACCAAGTATCTATTCCAATAAGTCTAAGATAAGCTCTATATGTAGAAAATTGCCTAGTCATGATGATTAAAAAAACACACATCTTGGCATATTTTACAATGTTGAAAAGTTGCGCAAGAAAATTGTCTGTCGATACAATGTTGGTGATCAATGGAGGTTATGGTTTACAATTTTTTTTAATCCTCGGTAGGTGGAATATATCCTCGTTAAATTTGATGACAACAATAAAACAGCTAAAGTCAGCCTCAGGGCAGAAACGATATTAGCAACGCTGAATGAGAAGGAGCTCAAGGATCCTGCGTAAGTGAAATTTTTCTCACACTAAGGATAAGTGGGGTAAGTTTTATTATATTGATTGATTAACTTTAGGTGAAAATGCACAAGCATTCGTCAATTTAGTAGGGTTCATTAAAAATTCAATGCAAACCATGACGATTTCTTAATTGACTCAAACCAGGGAATATACAATTTAATTCAAACGCATCACTTCAAAAAGAAAATTCGATAAACAAAAATCCATATAATACACTGGTACAAACTGAACCGAAGTCTTCTTTATTAGCTAACTATAGTACCATGCAATACTGCAGCGGAGGAAAATTTAACAGTTGTGATATATGTGGTTATAGATATGATATTGTGTTATTTTTCATTTTTCATACATAGTGGGGTGAAGTCTCTCTGGAGGCCTGAGTATGGAGCTTATATGATCGAGGGAACTCCAGGTAAACCGTACGGCGGTTTGCTTGCTCATTTCAATGTTGTCGAGGCAAATATGCGTTACCGCAGGCAAGAAGCCATGAAAGAACTCAGGGCTGACGAGGTATTGCTGTCATTAACAAGCTTTCCACGTCTGGGTTGCCCTGACTTTACCGATCCGCCGACAAAACCGACACCAGCATCAGGAGCGTCTCAAAGTCTGTTCTTCCCAGACGAGGCAATATTTCCTGGCCACCCGCGTTTCAAGACCCTTACCCTCAATATACGAAAGCGTCGAGGCGAAAAAGTGGCTATAAACATTCCCAGTAAGTGTGAAACAAACGAGGATATAAATGTATACACACTATTTCCTCGGCAAAAGCGTAATTGTCGTTCAAGTTTACAGAGACGAAAATGTGCCTAAAAGCTTTAAAGAGAATCTCAAGGAACTTGGTGACGATGGCTCCAGCGAAAACGCAGCGAAGGAAAATCATGTTTATATGGATGCTATGGGCTTTGGGATGGGTTGCTGTTGTTTGCAATTGACCTTTCAAGCTTGTAATATACAAGAAGCTAGGACATTGTACGATCAACTGACGCCTCTGTGTCCTATAATGGTAATTCTTAACCATTATGGTGATTGATCATTTAATTTTTAATGTATTGTCGATATTTGATAAAATGAGTATTAATTTTACAGCTGGCGCTAACGGCTGCGAGCCCACTTCATCGAGGCTACGTAACAGACGTTGATTGCAGATGGAATGTAATATCGTGCTCAGTCGATTGTCGAACTCAAGAAGAAAGAGGCTTAAAGCCTCTGAAAGAGAATAAGTTTCGTATAAGCAAATCACGATATGATTCTATAGATTCGTATCTAAGCGAGAAGGGTGACAAATACAACGACGTGCCTCTTACTTACGACGACGAAATATACAATGAGCTTTTGGAGAATGGTATAGACAGGCTATTGGCACAGCACATCGCTCACTTGTTTATACGTGACTCTGTATCACTTTTCTCGGAGAAGGTTCATCAGAATGATCTTGAAGACACCGATCATTTCGAGGTGAGTTACACATTCACTCCTCCCCGAATGAGTTTCAATTACAATGTCGATTATATTATTCGTATTAATCATCTTTTCGTCGCCTTCCCAATCATCATTTAGAACATACAATCGACAAACTGGCAAACGATGCGCTTTAAGCCGCCACCACCGAATTCATCAATAGGCTGGCGAGTCGAGTTTCGTCCATGCGAGGTGCAGATAACGGATTTCGAGAACGCTGCCATTGTCTGCTTCGTCGTTCTATTAACAAGAGTTATACTTAGTTATAAATTGAATCTTCTTATACCGATCAGTAAGGTTGACGAGAATATGGCTAGGGCCCAGAAACGCGATGCTGTGAAGAATGAGAAATTTTGGTTTCGTCGTGATATAACATCAGATGGCAGCGAGGAGGCGAAATATGCCGAATACACTGTCGATGAGATTATCAATGGGAAAGAAGGGGTGTTTCCAGGACTCGTGCCACTTGTTAATTCCTATCTGGCTAGTATGAACGGCGATGCTGACACTTATTGCACGATTCAAAGATATCTTAAACTGATACAAAGGCGAGCATCCGGCGAACTATTGACGACCGCAGCGTGGCTCAGGAAGGAAGTCACCACGCATCCGGAATACAAGTAAGTGTTTTTCATATTCGAAAGACAGAAATAGCGTTACATTGGTAATGTTTTGTCGTTTTTTATCTGAAGTAGATAGTAGAAAAAAACAACGTATGTTTTCCACGTTACAGACAAGATTCGGTCGTCAGTCAACGGATGAACTACGATCTCTTAAAGAAAATTGACGCCATCGAGAAGAACGAGATACTGTGCCCAGAATTGCTGGGTCCATGCACAACATCAAAAACTACCGAGACAATACCACCGGCAGTCGCTAAAGCCGAAGAGTGCCCTTCTCCCAATTGTTGATACGTGTACCCTATGGCTGAAAGAAAGAGCTTAGAAACAATTCTTATATATCCGATATACTGAATTTGTAACGTCATCGCACTGTGTGACTAATGCAGACACGATGTATGCACTTATTGTACATGCGTACGTACATATATGTATTTATGGAAGTATGGCCATTATGGATTTAGCGGAGAAAAGGAGTACGATGATCGAAATAGATGCGATTTTAATCGCACGAGTATGCGAAAAGGCAGAGTGGATAATTTTGACATTCCGTACAAATCAGAATGCACAGACCGCGATTTAAGTCAAATAACTTTTTTATTTCAACAATAGATCGTTTAAATGACAAAAACTATTATATAATCCCTGAATTCCAGATATCTTACACTATGTACATAATGACAATATGGAATATTTTACAATTTGGTTTCGAGATAACAGCCAGTTTGATGATAATATTTCTTCAAACGGAGTCGCGTTTGCTTTGCATCGAGACAGAGTGCAATTCCGAAATTATTGTATTTTTCCCAGATTCGAATTGACTTGAAGACCAACAAACTCGTTAACAAGTTAATAAGAATCTATCTTCTTTTATGTATTTTGAAAACATTTTCTCCTTGCAGAGTTTAGAATGTGACTAGAAACTTGTCGCAGACTTTAAATCGGTATAACAAGAGTGCCACAGACATTCCACTGCTGTCTATATTAGAGATCAAATATGCACGACAATCTTTGTGCAATGAAAAGCAAAACGAAAAATAACTTTCATGTGTTACCACACTTCCTGCAAATTACTTCTTGGACGCCTTGTACGCATTTTTAATATGATAAAATTTGTTAAGTTTACGGGTATTTTTTTCTATTTAGAAATAGAACTAAAAAGAGAATTACAAGAAGCAATCTGAATAAAAAGTATGTATGAATGATGCTAAACCATCCTCACGGTGTGGTCCCATTTGAATTTATTCTTACTTAATTAAGCCTGCACATCTCTATTGGTCCTGTAGGACACATAAGAGTTCCAGAATATAGCAACAACTTGAACAACAAGAACCTGGTACTGAAGTGGGGTTAGTGAAAAATTCACTAGTTGAACCATTGGCCACAGCTGAAATTTAGTAATTGAAATATATTTAATAATGATTATAATGCTTGATTAATGAGATATCATTGTTGTTTAGTTAGAGTGTTCACTACCGAATCAGAGCCAATGTCTTATTACAATTGTGAAACAAGCGTCAATTACCTTATAGTTGTTAAGGAGAATATCCTTGAATTCATTTTGCACTTTTGCTTTCACACTTTCTACGTTGTTACCTTGCATGAGCCCTATGCTTGTTAGTAGAACAACTATAAAACAGGGAGCAAATAGCAGCTGATCGCAGGTAACCTTCTTAAGTGCTACAGCAGTTCCTTTGGAACCAAAGAACTTATCCAATATCCCGTACCATGTTCTTGTTGCAGGACCCTGAAATTGACAAAAAGTTCTTGTGGTTACCGATTTTTAAAAGTTTTCATTTCGGAAGGAGAATCGATTACTAGAAAAAATAAGCAACACATCGAAGATAGTTTTTCAACGTTACAACAATTTTCACACGCATTTTTCTACAAAGTAAGTACTCAGGCCTGAACGAAATAGAGGAGCGGGATTCGTATGTTCTGATACGAATCCCGTTTTCGAATGTGAGGTATCCAACTTACCCCGATGCAGAAACCAATCGCGAAAAACTGGGATGTACGTATGAGATCAAGATCCTCAAATTTTCGACGTTCTATAAAGTTTTGAGCAATCTGATCCCCAGTTGCCATGAGAATTCCAGCTTGGACAGCTTGAGCTCGTATTGGATATTTGATAATTAGTTTTTTATAAGCTTTTAACATACTGCCCATGATTGAAAAGCCTTACTACGATCATACGAGCAAAGATAGTCAAATGTAAACAAAACCAGCAGCTGATTACGTCGCATTGCCGCCAGAGGACTAAATCTACTCGATTGATAAACGTAACTACCGGCAGTAGCGCTGTTGATAGCAGTGGACGAAGTGGAAAGTGGTGGCAAGTCAGGAGATTCATATCTATTGTTATGTATCCCGGCTCGCAACTGTTTGTCAAGCAAATTTCTTGATACATACATCACACATGAGACCAAAAATCGTCAGATCAAATTGCCAAACAAAACCTCGAAATTTGGCGGTCCAATGTATTAAATGTTAAAGTTTATTTCTCGTCAGAATTCACAGTTGGAAAAGTGTCTAGTCTGACTCGTCAAATTTTTTTCACTCAGTGCATATTTGGTCGTAATTTGACAAGTCATCTGTGAATTTCCGAACTTGAAAAAATGGCGAGTGATGCAAATACCTATTTTGGCTTTGAATTGCTCAATAAACTTGTGTATAACGATCTGAACAAGAAGGAGGATGTGATCATTCTTTTCGTGCATTGGTATTTCGTTAGAAATGGTTTCAAATGCATTGGTCTCGGTGATAGCGTGAGTACAAAGTTTATAGAAATACCATGTTCGATGGATCTCAAAATGGATTCTTAAAAACTTTCCTACTGATTAACGGTCTAGCTTCTGTATGACAACTAATAAAAGTAAAACATGTTTCAGAAAACATTTGATCCAGTGGTCGATCAAGGTTCAGAACTTTTACCATCGGAATGGAGTCAGCACCCAAATTATTCCTTGCGTTATATCAAGGATGAACAACTTTATATCATGGTAGCAATCAAGTCGGATGCAGATTTGCTGATTAACTTTCTGGTAGGGTTAACATAACCTGAGAAAAATGTTTAGGAAATTATAAGAAATATTTATTCAGACAGTAAGAGTTATTTCAAAGAGACAAAGAGCCAAAGTATACAAATCTTTCTATTGGAAAATACAGATGTTCAGAACCGTTTCATCTTTGTACAAAATATTTCTAGAGAGTTCGTGACAACTGCACATCCAACATTCAATTTCCCATTGAAACAACTGTCAGTACTGTACATGCAACGAACAATCGACCATTGGCTTCACTGATACCCAATTATACGGCAATCAGGGAAAAGATTCGCAAAGACCTTGTCGATCCTGTATATAGTGGGGCAGAAAGAGAAATGTCAACACAAACTTCTACGAGATCAGACAATCCTGAGCATAGACGTAACACTGATGACGATCCTCTGAGGATAGGACCGCCACCTGCTTGGATCCAACGGCAACCCTGGTGAATTATTATTATATGCCGCATGTCCACGCATATTCTATTCCATTTCAGATATCCAACCAAAAAATTGGTGTTCATCCTGGTAGCATGTGGCACATTTTAATATGCACACGTATATATATCCTGCTCCTTTCCACAAACCTTTCCATTTTTCCCAACCCCACGTACATCCCAAACAAGAATGAGGACCCGAGAGTAATAACTGAATTGAAAAAGTAGCGAATGAAATTTCTGTGCCACAAAGTTCATGTGGCAAATGAACACATACAAAGTAACCTTATGTTATCGTAATTGGTCAAAGGAATCCAGAAGCTGACCCTCGAAACGTCGGTAGATCCGATTTGGATCCATTTTCGCGCAGTGGTGGTGGCATGATATTTGATCCTTTCATGGGTCAACATGGTGTACCAAATCCATTGGGCGGCCCGGGTGGCTTAGGAGTCCCGGGTAGATTACCGCCGTAAGTATTTATGATCAAACAAATATCACATAAATTCACCAAGAATAATTGCGCCTAAAAATATCTTGTGGCCTATTTTACTTCATCATCCTGATATTACAGCGGAGCTGTACCGCCTGGAGCAAGATTCGACCCATTCGGTCCACCAGACATAGTGCGGGGACCTCAAGGACGTCGACGGGATCCAGATGCCGATCACTTGCCTCCTCCGGGATACGATGATATGTTTATGTAAACGAACGGACAATACAACGGTCAGTTCATTCACTATGGCTTATTCTCATTTCTCATATTTTTTATAAACAAACCACGAGAACAATATATAAAAATAAATGCAATAAAATAAAAAACATTATCAGGATTACAGATTAGACAATCCTGACAATCCGACTATATGAACTCTTAACAATTCGAATTCTCTCTTGCTGTGTGGAAAAATTGAAGAATGCTTGAAGTTCCTTCGTTATAATCCGTGCGAGGATATTATCACCACGAATACTTATATATGCGTTATTACGGACGGTTGTACAATAATTTTCATCCATTTCTCTGACGCTTCAAACGTTGGAACATGCAGTAAGTAGTAAGTAGATCAGTGGGTGGTGAAGCTCTGTTGAAAGTTGCAAGTAGTAAAAAAGTAATGTGATATTCCATTCGAGAGAACATAAACATTCGCTCAAAATCGCCAGCAGACGAATGAAATGATCTAAATAGTAAAATCTTTATTATTTTACGAGTGAAATTTTAGTATTTTTTGAACACAGTTTAGCGTGGCACACAGCGTCACTGACAATTTTATAAAAAGCTTGCGTGACACGGGCTACCAGGATCTCCGTGAGTCTCTTTCTATTTTTTGTTGCTTCCTTTGACTTGGAGACAGGTTCGACGAGAGGAGCGTCGTTACTTTAGACAATTTTATCGAACAGGAATCTTCGTTTGGATGTTTTTGTATCGCATAGTTTTCATGAAATTGCCATTGAGCTACGATAAAAGTGATACATAACTCTGGAGTGAAATATCTCGCGTTTACATATTCAACTGTCTTGGTCGTTCGAATTTAACAGAAAATTAAAATCGAATTGATTTTTGAGAACGTCCAACCGCAGTCCGGCATACGATTGGAAATGCAATACGCCGGCTCGCTATACTCCTCCACGATACATAATATTGTCTCATATATAATCTCGCTTGTATCATGAATTTTATTCTCTGTATGCGTAAACGTTCGGTGATGTTTGACTGCACTTCTAGGGAAAAATTAATAATTCACAATTTCATAACAACGTATAACATACTTTGGAGGAAATTTGAGATTTCATCATTGGAAGTAAAATCGATGCGTCGTAAAATTTCCAAATTGGATTGAGCAACAAAATAAAAGAATACGAAAAAACCTTCAACGGCCATAATACTCTGATTACAATATAGCAGGCGCTTTTATTGTCTCGATAGGATCAGAGCTTTAAAAATATATATAATTCAATGATATAAATTACCTATCTACCGAGTGTGTGAGTGAATGTGCGAGATTGGAGAAAAATTTCGTTCGTTCTGTACAATATCCGCAACTAGCTGCCGCACAACTAAGTTTGACTGTTATTTCCGCGGAAGATTGGCCCCGAGGTACATATGGGCGGATGGGGTATTATTTCTTCACTTTTAAATGTAATCAAGTAAATTCAACTGACCATCATCGGTCGAGATGCCATATTCGGTTAATGTTCAATAATATTATCGGTAATCGTATTAATGTAACGACAATAATAACGCAAATTAATGATTCGGAGCTTCTGCGAATACACAAGGCCCGACAAAGGAAGAGAGAGATAAACAATCTGGATAAGGTGCATTGGCCCCGATCTTACAAGGCAGTGCTGCAAGCATCGAAAATCTGCTTTATATCCTCACAAGTATTTGAATGTACCTTGCAAATTTGTTTTAAGTTTATGCGTTTGCACGTTTATGACGAAACTGAGAAATCGGATAAAGAGGACGTTAACACTCTGAACCCCAGCCAGAATTCATATCGTGCGCCCGTATACGCATTGATGAAATTATCTACGAAATACCGTCTGCAGCGCTCAAATTTTTTAGCGGTAACAAGTATCGATATCGCGATAAGGGCAAACGTATAAAAAATCAAAGAATTTACGGTGATTAAATGTAGAAGAGAAATGTATGTGTATATATATAGATATATATACATATACATATATATTTAAAAATCGCGCTGCTGACGATGAGATGTTAAACCTATAAAATTAATCACATCTGTCGTAAATAAATAGAGGATACGGTAACGATGTGATGTTGAGCGTAGAGTGTCAATAGCACGTGCCTTGGCGTATTTGCATTTCCATTGATAGGCCATATGTAAATAGAGAACCGATACCATGTATATATATATGTATATACATATATATACACACATACATACACGTATATTCACATGTATACGTCACGTTGCGTCGTCACAGGTGTGCAGACCTATAGAATTTGGTATACCAATCGTATCAACATAATTAGTCGGTTGCTTCGAGGACAAAAAAAGTAAATGATATCGTTAAGTTGTTTGTTATCTACTGGACGCAGCAGGAATTCTTCTGTCCGTTCTTGAGCTTGAGTCGAGACTTCGGACGATACTTTTCCAGATAGGCCAACTGCTTGGCATTTATCGCTCCTCTTCTCTTCCTGTTTGTCGCGCAAAATACAACGAATATTATCAATCACGTATATTTATCGACGAAGTCGATTGAAACTTATTGACCCGGGTACTTACTCTCTGATCAAAGCGACCGCGTCCTCGTACTTGAGACCAAGCTCGATTAGAGCCAGCGCAACAAGTACGGGTGCTCTGCCAAGGCCGGCGACGCAATGAACAGCGACGCATGCTTCTGGTGTCTCGCGGAATCGATTTTTCAATAGCTCGAACCAGTCGTCCACTACCTGAAATGTTCATCATCTAAATTTTGTGGCTTCGAAATGTATCTTAAACTTTCGAACCTATTTCCACCGTCTCTCGATTTTCATGAATAAGATTGAAACAAAACAATGTTCATGAACGAACCTCGTTAGGTGGAAAAGTGCCATCGTCAAAGACCAAGTCCAAGACATTGATTCCCTCTTCCTTGAGTTCTTCAACTTTGTACGTTGGTTCACAGACTCTCACCACCTCCTTCACATTGTGCTTCTTCAGTTCCTAAAGAATGAAAAATTACGCCTTGTTTATTATTTCAGTAAATAAAATATCGATTGAAAATGATCGTAGATAGAATCGTGAATCACCCACTTGAATGAACGTATGAATGGTCTGATCATTCGGCCGATCGGTGATAAGGAACTTCATATTTTTGTATTCAATCTCGGCAGGAGCCGGTCTTATGTCTTTGACCCTCATGTTGCTCATTTCCTTATTAACGACAATTGGTGAAGAACAATCCGATGGCTATATAGCGTGTTTGTTTTATCTCCTTTTCGTTTTGCTCTTATAGTTTTATCCCTCTCTCAAGATACGACGAGACGTGTTTCTCCACTGCGTTCCAGCTGACCGTTCTTTGTCTTCTCTCGAATTTACTTTGCTAGTAAGCAACGAAGGCTCTTCTGGTTTACGACAATTTAGCCCATAGAGATGTCAGTCTTTGTTTGTTGTTAGTTTCTATATATGATTTTTATCCAGTAACGATAATTTTATTTGACTGTCTCTCGATGATCTTGCTGCTGTTGTTACTTATATGGAGGACAGAACGACGGGTTCGCATGTAGATCTCTAGGGTAGAGGGGATGGGGGGGAGTGTGGATTACTAGGAACAGGGACTGGGGAGACGAGAGTTTCGCTGAAATGCGAGGATTACGTTACATTAGACGATGTTGATATGCGCTTGGTTCCCCTGCTGGATCTTTGACTATTTTTGGAAGATTATCTGTAACATTTCATGGTAATTACAAGAGTTAAAACAACACTGTCAACTGGAATATTCTCTCGTGATGAATGTGTATAAACGACGATAGACCGTTTATTCGTGAACTTACCTATCCCGGTGACCTCCACGATGCGCTAACGGGTAAATTAATTTTCTTTTCTAATATAATCTTCTATATGTCTGTGTCTTGCGTGTGATGACTAGTTGATGGTTTCTGGCTCTTCCGGTGATGATCTAGATACCGTTGTCTCTCTCCCCGCCTTCCTCTCTCACGTCGTTGTTATTCCTCGTCAATTCTCGCATTAATCGTTCCTCTCTCACTCGGGCTACTCGCTATCGTTTCGATGAGTATCTAGTTGATGTTAGGATGTACGGGCGTGTATGCTTGCCTCTCTATTTGTGTTGAGCCTGGCAGTACTCTGCGCTGTCCAGCTGAAACTCCATGTATGTGAGGATGCACTCACCAGGAAACTGCAAACAAACAAAAGAAAAATTTCTCTTTAGGTCAGTCTTACCACACATTAATCGATATTAATTACCACCACTAAGCTTTTGGGCGAATAACGTCGAACTAGCAAATGGAAAAACACGCACCAGTTAAGGAAAAATAAAGAATTGAGCTTTTACACAGAATGAAGTGCAAGTGGAGAGAGGGTACTCGATGGTCGAGGCAAATGTCAGTCGGTCGATGGCTAACGATATTGGGTCGTTAAAAATGTGGATCGCGCGTGACAAGTTCGAGTTCTCTCGTCAACCTGGTACGGTCGTAAGCGTCATATTCCAAGAGTCGAACTCGTTCAGCCCATGCTCACCGTTATCCAAGCTGGGCTATACCGATTACGTCAGAACATACGTCAGAGCTTGAAGAAACATAGAAGACGGAGGGGTGTACATAACTACGTAGTTATACACCATAATATGCAATGTCCCAGGACTGGAGATCTCTAGAGCTATTTCCCGCTCTATTTAATGAACGTAATGCGCGTCCTGGCTTTTTTTTTTAACAATACACCACAGATGTACGATCAATTAACGTTTAAATCGCATCTGCCATTGCAGAATGGATGGAACATTCAATATAAATTCATATTACGAACTGAATATGGATACACTACGAGGAAACGAACGACAACCAACGTCACATAACCTATAAGCGAATTACGTTTCTCAAACAATATTTGCGCGCGGCCATATATAATGGACAATGCGAGTATACGACGAGCGTAGGTAATGATAATATGTGCTGGTGCAACGAGTGGCAACCGCATAGCTACACATACGATGAGAGTCGGAGATAAACTGCGTCATATCTCTCGGGTTGTTTTTGTACCCGCCATTTCGGTGCCAAGTTTCGTTAGACTTCTTACTTTTGCTATGCGAGATAGGAAAAAAATAGTCCGTGCGAGGCAGACAGGAAATGAGTGTATGAGAAAGAGAGAGAGAAAGACGAAGTGTAATGTAAACTATACAAAGTTGGTAACGCTCTAAGAAAATAACGTTGGTGGCCAGGGTCGAACGAAAGCACCGTCTCGAGTCTGTATATCCTTGCATCCCGATAGAACCGTGAACTCTCGGCTCGCACACCGGGGGAAAACACTTGTTGCTCGTTGAATGCATTATCGAACGAGAATAAACCGAGGCAACGACAAAACGCTCGAGTCGATTTGCGACTTGATGTTGAGTATGTTGGTACGATGCGCAAGAAACTAATCGCTCTTGCGGTGGGCCGTGAAACGCGAGATTGCTATATACACGCCGCTAATATTATCCCTGCCGGTTGACACGTTCCTCAATAACCAAATACACTGCATGCGCATAATTCCGTCCTGCAACTTCGGCACGTGACACAATATTATAATACATAACGTTAAAGCGTGCACGAGGCTAATCAAAGCCAGGCGAACGATAGGTATACACGAATTACGACGTTTCTACATTTCGATAGAGGTTAGAAACTTATGCGCGCGTAACCTAACCTTCCTTACTCTCCCGCTCTCTGGCGCCATTACGAAAAAACGTCTCTCAGCTCCCTCACGCGGATTAACTATGTACTTAAAATATAAATATACATCAGCGTGCGTTCTGTATTCTCGCGTCTCGCATTGGGTGAACACGTGGATGAGAGAAGCATCGAGTCGCGAAGTATCTCGTACAACGCACCGCGGAAATTTTATTGGCACGGTACAGCGCGTTCGTTCACGGTCATCCAAGACCCGATCCAACCTCCACACATACACATACACTCTATTATATTTTCTCTAGTTTGCTCGCTTATGTTTCATGTACCGGTGATCAACAACTATATGGGATATATTCTATTTTCGTTCACAGACATCGATCGACGTCCTAGTCGTTTAACGCTGCAGCATTTTTTCTTTCCTTCCCTACCGTCCACGATTTTTGTTTCGGTTATAAAACCGTTAACTGTCGTGCAGATTCTTGATGTGCGCGACTGTCGCGACCTTGACCCTGAGACGTTACGCCCTGTTCGAGAAACGACGACGTCGCCATCGTCGAATAGCTCGTACGCTTATATATGTAGATGCAAACTTGTCACGCGTGTATGCGCACAAGTGATTTATGCAAAGTTATATCGAAATCTGACGGAATATGCCTCGAGTCGACACGCGGAAGTATCATTATAAATTGCAAGTAACATTGCATAGTCATTGAGGTAATTGGTAAGCTAGCATGTCAGTCAAGAACCGATTGATGAAATAAGGAGTCGTCCCGTGACCTTTGCAAGGTTCCTTTATTCCTTTCCTATCGCAGTACTGAAAAAGAATTTATACGAATATACAATTTTTCGTTAAATCGTTGATCATATTACTTTTGATATTTAGCCAATGCAAACTTGGGTACTTATATTAGATTGAGGCAAAGTTTGTATCTAGTTTATGGACAGAGCTACTTTCCAAACTTGTATATATCAAACACTCAGATCTAAAGGGAGCTAACTCGAAATTGCGATTTTTGTGTTAGCTTACCTAGGGACTCACTGCTAAATCGCAATTTTTGAGTCAGTCCCCTTTAAATCTGGGTGTGCGATGTGAACACTTGGGCGACCCCTAGGGGCTAACTCAAAAATTGCAATATACAATTTTTCGTTAAATCGTTGATCATATTACTTTTGATATTTAGCCAATGCAAACTTGCGTACTTATATTAGATTGAGGCAAAGTTTGTATCCAGTTTATGGACAGAGCTCCTTTCCAAACTTGTATATATCGCACACTCAGATCTAAAGGGGGCTAACTCGAAATTGCGATTTTTGTGTTAGCTTACCTAGGAACCCACTGCAAAATCGCAATTTTTGAGTCAGTCCCCTTTAGATCTGGGTGTGCGATGTGAACACTTGGGCGACCCCTAAGGGCTAACTCAAAAATTGCAATATACAATTTTTCGTTAAATCGTTGTTCATATTACTTTTGATATTTAGCCAATGCAAACTTAGGTACTTATATTAGATTGAGACAAAGTTTGTATCTAGTTTATGGACAGAGCTACTTTCCAAACTTGTATATATCAAACACTCAGATCTAAAGGGAGCTAACTCGAAATTGCGATTTTTGTGTTAGCTTACCTAGGGACTCACTGCTAAATCGCAATTTTTGAGTCAGTCCCCTTTAAATCTGGGTGTGCGATGTGAACACTTGGGCGACCCCTAGGGGCTAACTCAAAAATTGCAATATACAATTTTTCGTTAAATCGTTGTTCATATTACTTTTGATATTTAGCCAATGCAAACTTGGGTACTTATATTAGATTGAGGCAAAATTTGTATCCAGTTTATGGACCGAGCTACTTTCCAAACTTGTATATATCGCACACCCAGATCTAAAGGGAGCTAACTCGAAATTGCGATTTTTGTGTTAGCTTACCTAGGGACTCACAGCAAAATCGCAATTTTTGAGTCAGTCCCCTTTAGATCTGGGTGTGCGATGTGAACACTTGGGCGACCCCTAGGGGCTAACTCAAAAATTGCAATATACAATTTTTCGTTAAATCGTTGATCATATTACTTTTGATATTTAGCCAATGCAAACTTGCGTACTTATATTAGATTGAGGCAAAGTTTGTATCCAGTTTATGGACAGAGCTCCTTTCCAAACTTGTATATATCGCACACTCAGATCTAAAGGGGGCTAACTCGAAATTGCGATTTTTGTGTTAGCTTACCTAGGAACCCACTGCAAAATCGCAATTTTTGAGTCAGTCCCCTTTAGATCTGGGTGTGCGATGTGAACACTTGGGCGACCCCTAAGGGCTAACTCAAAAATTGCAATATACAATTTTTCGTTAAATCGTTGTTCATATTACTTTTGATATTTAGCCAATGCAAACTTAGGTACTTATATTAGATTGAGACAAAGTTTGTATCTAGTTTATGGACAGAGCTACTTTCCAAACTTGTATATATCAAACACTCAGATCTAAAGGGAGCTAACTCGAAATTGCGATTTTTGTGTTAGCTTACCTAGGGACTCACTGCTAAATCGCAATTTTTGAGTCAGTCCCCTTTAAATCTGGGTGTGCGATGTGAACACTTGGGCGACCCCTAGGGGCTAACTCAAAAATTGCAATATACAATTTTTCGTTAAATCGTTGTTCATATTACTTTTGATATTTAGCCAATGCAAACTTGGGTACTTATATTAGATTGAGGCAAAATTTGTATCCAGTTTATGGACCGAGCTACTTTCCAAACTTGTATATATCGCACACCCAGATCTAAAGGGAGCTAACTCGAAATTGCGATTTTTGTGTTAGCTTACCTAGGGACTCACAGCAAAATCGCAATTTTTGAGTCAGTCCCCTTTAGATCTGGGTGTGCGATGTGAACACTTGGGCGACCCCTAGGGGCTAACTCAAAAATTGCAATATACAATTTTTCGTTAAATCGTTGTTCATATTACTTTTGATATTTAGCCAATGCAAACTTGCGTATTTATATTAGATTGAGACAAAGTTTGTATCCAGTTTATGGACAGAGCTACTTTCCAAACTTGTATATATCGCACACCCAGATCTAAATAAAAGGGGCTAACTCGAAATTGCGATTTTTGTGTTAGCTTACCTAGGGACTCACTGCAAAATCGCAATTTTTGAGTCAGTCCCCTTTAGATCTGGGTGTGGGATGTGAACACTTGGGCGACCCCTAGGGGCTAACTCAAAAATTGCGATTTTGCAGTTAGCCCGTAGATAGGCTAACTCGAAATTATGATTTTTGAGCTAGCCTTCTTTAGATCTGGGTGTGCGATATACTCGAGCGTCTATTGGTTAATACTAGTTTGGGAAAGAAACAACATAAACAAAAAACAAAGAAACGAGACCGGAAGTGCGTGGAACGACCGCGCTATAAATAAACGAAGTTACCTATGGCGAACGAGGCGTGAATTCCGGATCCGTTATAATTCATTCATCGTTTCGAAGCTTAAGCTACTCTTCGTCCTGTATTCGAACGAATTATCAATAACCGTAGCTATCCTATGCACACGGAAAACTGAGAAATCTGGAATTAAAACAAAACAAATAAAAAAAGCCGTAAACCTATAATCCTATACGGAAGACATTTTTGTTTTTATAAATAAAGAGAGGCGTAGTAGAGACGAATGTATCGCGATGGAAATTATCGATAAAGAAATTACTTCGGTCGAATCAATGATACGGATAACGAACCGACTATAATGTCGAGCATCGTTATATATATAAAAGTACATCCTCATCCCGGCACGAGTTTTGTACCGGGGATATTTTTAGGAAAATGTATAAGCAAATAAGCTTATGCCCCGTCGAGTTTTGCGTCAACGTGGAATATACTCACTCCTTCGCTCGGTAGAGTTCTCTTCTCAATAATAAAAAGAGAGATACCCTCGTCGTTGTCCAAAATAAAAGAAAGAAAAACACGCTCGACGAAACACTCTTATACTCGCGTGAATCAACTCTGTGAAGAGACTAGTAACGAAGCATTTCCGTTCGTTCAATCCATTCACGCCTATATACACGTTTGTATACGAAGTTCTTATTACTTTGTCACTGCCGTCGCTCGAGACTCTCTCGCGAATGACGCCTAATCGTTCACCGTGGACTGTGCATATACAGTAGAGGGAATAAAGATAATGTCGATCGATTCTCCTAAAAATACAAAAAAAAAAAAAAAAAATGAGTAAAAGAAGATTATCGAGCGACAAATTATCGTTAAGATTGATCGTCTCGGTCGAATGATACCTCAATGTCATCCGTCGCCGAATAAATACGAGATGGGGGAGGCTAAAGATGACGAAACAATTGAGGCAAGAATTGTCGTTTTTTTGTCATCGTACGAGCGCAACGAATATGACGAGGGGGAACAAAACAAAAACGGATTAAAGAAATCTGAGAAAGATAATGGACGGAGTTTGACAGTCACATTGTAATACACTCGGTTTATATTATTTTTCTTTCAAAACGGTGGAATCGCGACAAGCACTTGGATCCGGCTTGACGCTTCTCGTGCCACGATCGAGGTTTTCAAACACGGCCGCTCGTCGCGCTGTCGGTGCATGGACTGAGAAAAAAACGCGCGAGCACACGGACGGTGATGATTGAAAAATAAACGTAAAGTTTGTCTTTTTTTTTTGTACCAGTATTAAACAACGCAAATGCGATATGAGCGAGTTGGACGATACTCGCCGTACGACGTTCGCCACAAATCTGGGCCAGCGATAGGTAAGTACGAGCGAGTGGCGTTGAAAATAGCGAGGCGACTCTCTCTCCTCTCTCTCTCTCTCGCGTTCGTCCTCACGGAGCTGTCGCCATCCGCCGCGTGGTCGCTCGTCGCGACGCAACGCATAGACTTCGGCTCGTTGAATCAAGCGCGGGGAACAACGAATATGTAACGTAATTTTATTTCTATTTCGGCTTCCTTATTTATTTTTCTTGTACCGAGAATTAAGAGATATCGATAAGATAGAGACGGCTAAAATAAATTTTCCCTTTTTTTCTTTTATCTCGTTTATCTCGATTTAATCGATTTATCAATCGCACGAGTTTTAATACGGAAATTAAAAATTTGTTCAATGTTCAAAACGCTTGGTCGATTTCCGCTAAATTCAAGGGCGGACTTCTTTGACCGGGCTATTTCCGTCGAAAGTTTTGGCTCGATACATCAAAATTTCTGCGAGTTAGAACGTTTACGGACGTTGCGCAAAAAAAAAGTTTGGAAAGTTACGAAAAATGGCGCACGCGCGTGAAATTTAACGAGCGTTGTAAGCGCTGATAATCGAGTTATCGAGTCGATACCACGAAACCATTCATTTCACATATTCCTTACAAATATTGTTCCAGTCATTAATATTGTATCTATTTATATCCAACGATTATTATTTTGAAATACTGGTATTCGTGATGAATTTATGGAAACGATTAAAGTTTAGTCTCAACGTACAATGTGTATGATGAATGGATGAAATATTAATTTAATTAAAAAATTAATGCGCAAGAAAAATTGCAAACTATCCGCTAAATTATTTTTGTACAATTGGGAAATGCAAAATACCAGAAAAAATTGTAAGAATAATTCTGTTTTCGTAAAAAATATTATCCGAGCGTATTTAAACCAACCGACTGCTTAGGAACACGAATAATCGAAAAAATAGATAGCGAGAGATTGAATTTCTTAGCTGGATTAATCAAAAAATGGTCCAAAGTCGAAAAGATTAGGGTTAATGTTACGAGCGGAAATTCCGCCACGAGGTTCAACGTTATTTGATATTAATCTAATTTCATCTAATCTGTGATTCGTCGTTTTTCTTTACGATGAAAAAGACGCATGTACAACAGTTGCGGGAAGCGCGGGAAGATTTGTAGTTTTTAAAAAAAATTGTCTAATTCATGAGAATCTAATCAATTAGCTAAAGTCACGGAGAAATCGTTTGAGTATTTTTATATTGCTCCGTGACTTCAGACATTTTACTAAAACTCGCTGAAAAACAAATGCTTCGCCAAAAATTCCATTCCGTGAGTTCAGCGAAATGGCTAATGTCACGGAGTAATTTTAGATATTTGGACGCTGTGTGATTGCGCGGTGTGCGGGTGGTACGTGTACTTTCGTGCGGCGTCCAACTGCGATTTCACGAACCTCGTCAGGATTGTCAGAAATAACGTGGTCTCGTGAGATATTTTTATTTGCGTGCTTTACTTGTCTCGAGAGACACACACACATTTATCTAAAACCTTTTATATCTCATCAAACATTGTCCAATGGAAGTTAACAGGTTCTGACACGTCTAGGAATAATCTTGTGCTTACACGGCATCTTGGGATCATTGCCTTCCTTTGTTAGCTTACGTCAAATGCCCCCTCTAGTCGTCGCTTTATAATCGCTGAAAAGAAGAATCTTGCTAAGGTCAGGGTCGAGACGATAGATCGTTTCTTGTTTTTATGTCGAAGATTCTGACCAACTCATACCCATCAGCCTCAAAAAGAGAGAGAGAGACAGAGAGAAAGGTAGGACACAAAGGGGGCCGTGGAAAGTTAACTCGCAACCGGTTTAGTGATGCCACTGGTCGACGATCTCCGGGAGAGGGGAACACCATGCGCTCGACAGATGCATCAGCATTCGCATTGCGTTGGCTTTATCTGTCCTTTCGTCTAGACAGGAGAGAAAAGGGTTATTCGTATGGAATCAAAAACTGTAAAGATAGGCGCCTTCTGTCGTACGATGGTTTAATGATCCGTGATCCGAGTATTATAGTTGAACAAACAAACGAGAAATAAGAGATACGTGTCGGGCATTATCGTTCCAAGACAATGTTATACATAGACGGTGCCGACGGTATGTGTTTACACGGCGTATATATATATATTCCTCGAACTTCAACGTAGGTGGTCCCTGCAAACCTGCCGACTTGTTCCCATACTCACAAATATACTACACGACACATATATAAATACCATAGGATATGACAATTCAGACCGGACTCCTGAACAAGTTTTCTCCGTATCACTTTACCGTTGTGTCTTTCATCCTGGACTCTCGGGTTGCAACCTCGGTGCAACGAACTTTACCGTCTGTCACATTTAATTCACGTATCTAATTGCAACTTCGTATATCTGGTATTGGCGACGCGCCTGTAGCACACTTCCTCATGCTTATTGCGTCAGCGAGATTATACGTCCACTACAAAAACCGTAGAAACATTAAAAAAAAAACGTTGAGAAAAAAAAAGCACATAATCGCATCGATATTCCATGCGCAAGGCCGAGAGTAACCAAAGCGACGCTATAGGAAGGAAAGGTTACACAATCTAATGCAACCTACCAACAGGAAGCGTCATTTATAATGTCGCGGTGGCTCGAGGTTTTAGCACGTTGGATTTACACGTTGCTGGTGTACAGAGATGTTTGCTCACTATCAGTAAAGACTCTCTGTATTGAATGATGTTTGAATAATATTGACCATGAGATTGACTCCTTATATTCTACCTTTTCTCGTTATTGTTTATACACAGAGACAAGTGTACAAGCGAGGGCAAATGATCAAGAATAGGAGGTGGAAATCGATTGATCGTTAGCGTCACCCTAAGTGCGCGTTGGATAGATCCAATGCGTAAATATACATTCATCGTATCAGACTGTTATTGCACTCGTTATTTTACATTTTATTATAAGCTCCCCCATCTCGCATTTAATACTCAAGGAGATGTGCGATAAGCCTGACACAGAGTATGGAAAATTTTTGGAACTGTCAATATTTCAAAATAATTCTTTTGGGGCATAAAATTAATTTGTGAATCTCATAAGACTTTACGTTGAAAAAAATTATTTTTTACGGACCGAGGATTCATTCGTATATAATCGAAAACGTAATCGTATTAAAAACATGGTTTGGAATAACGTTAAAAAAATTATTTTTACCGACCGAGGATTCATTCGTATATAATCGAAAACGTAATCGTATTAAAAACATGGTTTAGAATAACATTAAAAAGATTATTTTTACCGACCGAGGATTCATTCGTATATAATCGAAAACGTGGTTTAGAATAACATTAAAAAAATAACGTTAAAAAGATTATTTTTACCGACCGAGTATTCATTCGTATATAATCGAAAACGTAATCGTATTAAAAACATGGTTTGGAATAACGACACGATGATCGCACAAAAAATTGTAGCGCGGATGTTGGCGGTCAATTAGAACGTTGGTAGAAACGTCCGTCGAGAAGAGCGCTTCCATAGCGTGACTAATCTATACACACACCCTGTACAGTCGATTATATCTAACTCCCAATAATATTGGACTCTTGTGACGTTTACTCGTTTTAACGAAATTCAAATGTATCTCATTAACGGGTATTGAAAATAGACAGTGAGAGCGAGCATGGGTTAGAAAGAGAAAGAAAGAGCAGGGAGTGCTGGGCCGAACGATGCGAGAGGAAGTCGAACAGCGCTTTGTACGACACTGCTATGTACTATCTACGACTATATGTATGTGTATATACATATATACATATAATATATATATATATGCGCGTGCATATTTCCTTCCTCGTCGCGGCGTTGAGCGTCGCGAGGCGTCATGCCTCGCGTAGGGTTCGTCGTCCGCGCAACCTCGGGTCCTACACTGGACAGTACAGTAGTACTTTGATGTCGTTAAATCCGTCCAAATTATAGGAAAATATAACTTACCTGACACGATTTGGGATCAAGCACGATCGACGCGAAGACGCCGAATTTGGAGGAATATACGTATGTCCGTCGAGCGGCCATGCAACTCGAATACTTGACTCGATAGGCATACTAGCATCGAGTATAATCGAAAGGCTACTGTTGCATTTTCTTCATCATGGATCAAGATACGAGGAGTATATTTTGGAGAAAATGTAAGAAAAAAAAGCTTGCTCGCACACGATGTCAACCGCAACTGTTGCAAGAGCTTTGTGACCACAGCTGCAAGTGATATAGTGTGTGCGGTTATACATTAGGTAGGGAGAAAATTGACTCACCTGAATCGCCATACACATTGAATACGGCAAGTACGTTTGGGCGTTCGTCGTTAAAAAAACGAGATACTCCGGTCTTCGTATTTTGGCTGTAAGCGCGTGGGTGTGTCGATGTTTCTGCTATTGCTGGTCGCCTTTCCGACACTTTTTTTTTGTGATGTGACCGTACACTCGCCACGCTATTTGTAAGCTCCAAACTCGAGACAATTACACACGACCGTACACCAGAAGAGCCCGTCGACAACTGAATGACAAAAATGGCCGCGGCTCTATCGAGTTTCGTCTGCGAATCGGAGCGCTTCTCATTGGTCAGTTTAGTTGGAGGCGGCGAGGCGCTGCATTTTCAAATTGTATTTATTGTAGCGATGCGGTATATTGAATTAATTCAATTATCTTTTCGAGACAATCATAGATTGATAGGCGCTGTTTGAAACATTTATTTTCTTGTAAATACATTGTTTGTGCCTTGGCTCCTTTTTGTTTGAGTATTACTATTATATATGTATATATATCCTCGATGGATCTCTTTTTTGCATTTCATTTTCTCGTCGCATAATGGATAAATTAGCTCTGCGAAATACATTAATATTCCCGTGTGAGTAGTAATTGCTCGCTGAATAAGTTTTCTGGTTTATTTTTCATTATTTCGTTTACGTCGGTCGCTATGTATTCGAGCTTTTAAGTTTGTTGCGCACTGATTGCACTCGTGGAATAACAACGTCGAGACGTTCTGCTCGCTGATGAGTATCGGCGCCTTACGCGATGATCGTGGATATTTTTAAATGTAGCATTTTATCAGACTTGATCTGTCTATAATATGCAATTGTACAATTTACAAATTCCTGCCAGCCAGAAACACTCTCATGTCCACATATCGTTTCATTGTTTTTTTTTTCTTTTTTTCTTTTTTTTTTCGTTAAGGCATACCATTTTAATTTTATCACACATATAGTATATAGTATTTACGAATCTCTGCTAATATACAAGAATGAATAGAGCATACATGTATAATTCGTAACACGCCGTGCATTTCTTGTCCCCTGGCGATAACATATTGTATAATCTTCATGTACAACACGACCATTCGATCACCCACATCTATTGCTTCACTTTCACCGCAAAAAGTATTCGAAATTCAAGATTGTGTATAAGGTTTTTGACCTGTCTCGCTATAACAAGTAAAGTTTCATTGACAATTGACACAGCGAAACACGTTTTTCATCACAAATTCCGAGTACCTTTCCCAGTCACGTTTTTCCCTTGAACCATCGTATATTGCTTTCCACGATATTCCGAAATACACCACCAAATTCCAACGCCTATCGAAATATGTAAGTCTACAAGTATAGTCAATTTATATGTTAGCATATATTGATTGCAGCTTATATTTTATGGTCCCTAAAAAAAATACATTACATCTATATAAGCAGTTTACGTTATCAGTTACTATAATCATATGTATTTACATAACATTTTATTTTATTACGGTATTATCATTAAAATTTGCTCTTTCGTTATTATCAATCATTCTCATTAACAAACACCTTTTAAATCCTCTCTTCCTCGTTCTATCTCAGAGGAATGTGTTGGTTCACAGACCATCTATGCTCTATCGACAAAAATTCGGAAAAAAAAACAGGAATAAAAAACGGGTTGCGATATTGTAAGCTTGCAATATAGCAATAAGATATGTCAAGTAATCTCTGCGACAAATAAAACGGTCAGTCGCATCTTCATTACACTTTATCGTATTTATATATACATGATTAATTCTCCAACGCCATTAAAAATTTCGACCTGTGAGAGTTTGAGCATCAGCGAGATTGCCGGGCTTTCCCTGGTGCAAGATTCTCGTTACTAATCGTGAGCGTAGAGGGAAAACAAAAATCACACACACATATAAACGCGCGCGTGCACAAATTAGAGAATAATACAGTCCGTACGTATTGGAGTATTTTAAGTAACTTGTCGACAAACGGGGCGAAAGGGCGCATTGTGAATTGAGTTTTAGATACAAAAGACACGCCCACGCACCTGGCAACTCTCGTTAAACCAACATCATCTTTTTTTTCGTAATATAAATAAATGGTAATTCGAGTGTATTTTATAGAATAATTTCCTGTACCAAATATCGGCATCGAGAACATGGATCAAGTTTGATTCGTCTCGTTTTTATTCGTTTGCATACTTTTCCCCTCTCTCGCTCTCTTTCTTTCTCTCCGTCGTTATCTCTACCATTCTCATTATGTCACAGCACTTTTGTACACTATATCAATCAACGACCACCTTTTGCTAATCTTTCGAAATTAATCGAACCGCACATTCACTGTACCAATATCACAAGTAAGTATGTCGATGCTCCGAATATACATATGCTGTAATAACGTAACGATACAGGGACTATCAAATCCGTGCAGAAATGATAATCTAAGGAAGATCATTTTATCGAAAACAAAAAAGAAAGAAAACAAATATGAAAGTACAGAAAAAAAATACAAAGAATTCCCGCGTGTATACGATTGTGAATAGCTATTTTCATCGTGCTGTTCACACAATTCATTTGTGTAGTTACGATACTTTCTCGATAAACACATCGAATTTCAATGAGAAACACAACTTATAGAAACGTAAAAACGTCCCGTCATCGATCTTCCTCCGGTCAAGTTTACGGTGTTCTTATCCTCTATAGATTTTGTTTCATTCCTGAGTGAGTTTAATATAGCTTTTATAATCTTTCGTGTTTTTCTTTCCCTTTATATCTCGTAAAATTGTTATGTTCCATCGAAATTGAATCGAGAGGCTTTCAGGTACACTATCTTTGACTTTTTTCTTGTTTTTTTATCTTTCCTTTCTTTTCTTTTTTGTTATGTATATATAAATGAATATATGTATACATATATATTCAATGGAATAACGCTACGTGTAAATGTGTTGAACATTGCGGCTCGCAGTCGAGTGTCTCGATCGAGTATAATGATTGAGTCACTCGTTCATTTTATTGACTACCCCCGGTGCGTCATCGATCGATTGCAACCGACAAAAACGCGCCTCACAAATCACGGCTCTCCTTGCTTGGAAGCAACCTCACAATCACACACCCATATCTACTCGATTATCAACCTGAGCAGGTGGTTCTGCGGGATCGCGAAAGTTCGCGATTGGATCGTTGGAAAAAATCAATTCGTTATTACGTATTTACTACGTCGTTATGAGATCCGATGTCTCTTGCCACCTTTTACATATAGGTACTCTATTCCTCGGACTATTCTATATTGACTACTAAATGTTAACGAGAGACAGACTCACCGAAAATCTCAAGTTTGCAAAGTAATTTATCGAGACTCGCATTTCCGACGAATCCGCGTTTACATCCGTACAGATCATTAGTTTCATTATAATAATAAAGATTATTACAACGACGATGTTGTTTGCTTTTAATTGTATATCTTTACTTTACTTGTTTTACGTGTCTAGTCTTATGTTTCTTAAGGCAGGAATTTTTATGTATGTACAATGTTAACCTTACAACTTGCAACTACTTTCGCACACGTCTCTGCCATCCGATCGCCGGTTCGAACTGAAGCTAGTGACTCCCTTTCACCGCCACTTTGCACTTGATATAATCGGAGTTTCTTAAAAAAAATCATAATAATAAAAAATCAGAATTCCTTTTAATGATATTAGGTATTTCGTGGTTAATCGCTAGAGAATCGGCTCAACGAAATTCGTCACTTTTTTTTCGAGCTGATACTGATATATTTTTGCTTTAGTAGTGAACTCTATACCGAGGCTATCATTAAACAACACGATCGCGATTCTCTATGTTTTCAGAACGATCGGGCCTCGCGGGTCTCACGTCGACCTCGGATTCTTGAGTAGCGAGAGGGGCTTGCCTTGTGTCCGATATTTCGAGAGTCGATTTTGAGTCGATAGTGGAGGTTTCTTGAGTTCGGTGAAGAGATTCGCTCTCTCCGAGATTCGTAGATTTTGTCGGCTCGGTAGGTGATGAGATAGACGAAGGCGTTTGCAGTGCAGAGCTTGGCATTGTCACGTTATCTCCATCTTCCACGGTCTCATCGTCGCCACGTGGTTTCTCTTCGAAAACTGTGAATATAATGTCCAAGATTTTTCGTACAATACTCTCGATAATAATATTTTCTCATGCAATAGAGTAGATTTACCAATCATGACGACCCTTGAGTCTCTCAGAATTTTAAATATTTCCAATTACCAAATGACTATGAGAATCTTATGGATTGTGAGAAAGGACGAAATATAGAAAACTTATAGCAAGTCTGCAATTTTCCTAGTTGCTATCATAATCTAAACACGACCAAACTTGCTGCCTTGTGTCTCGGTGCATCGAAATTACTGATAACTTACCAAGAATCTTGAAAAAAACATGAAAAATAGGAGATCCTGGGAGAGCTCACGAACTGATACAACTTCCCTAAATCTTGTTTTCCCTTGGAAACAGATTTACACGTAAAAACTCTACGATACTCACGTTTGTCCAAACTGATTATAGAACCGACCAATTCATTGACCGTGAGCGGTGCTGGCATGTCTTCCATCTGCTTTCGTCTTCTCACGAGCCACCAATCAACCAGGAACAATGCCAATGCGAGGATCTTAATGCCAGCACAAAGACCTACGTATCTGTCGTAAAACAACCCACATCGAATCAAGGTTCGATACAAAATCGTTGCTCGATATCCACAAATTGATGTTTCATTACCTGTATCTGAACTGTTCAATATCGTAGAGCAAACAACGTCCTCCTTTCTCACCGCATGTACTTTTCCACAGCAAACACGTCGAGTCGATGAGATTTCCGAAGAGGATTGGTGCTGGTATGTAACCAAAGAGCCTAAAGATTACAAACTGCATGCCAAGAGCGAAAGATCTCTCCTCTTCCGAGACAGATCTGTAAAAGATTAATTGAGAGTTATGATGATGTATTCAAATATTCCTCTCGATTTTCCACTCGCATGCACACAGAACGATAGATTAAGAATTTTCAATCATGATAAAATGAGATTTGTTCTTACCTTAAAACTATCATGAGCAATGGCATTTGCGTTACCGCAACGATAAATGTCATGAAAAATAGGAGTATAAGAAACGGAAATATGGTTCGGCATGGTGAGATGCAAGGGCCCGCAGTAGCGACTGGAACGACCGTGACTTCGGCAAACTCTGGTGCGACAGGTGGCAGCATCGTAAGATTACCATGAATACCTTTAAAGATCGGATCATTAAATGAAGAATATTCGATGTACATAGTAAATCGGAGACAATTTTTGGCGATACTCACAAGCACAATTTGTAAAGTTAGATTTGGAGCTGAAGGCAGTGCAACCCGCGTGGCACGGGCTGAAGTACGTGAGGCCATTGTTGCCGCAAACCGGCTCAACGTCGGTCATACGACACTCGCAACCGAAATTACAAGCGGCAGTGAGATTTACCTGAAACGGCTCGGGGCCTTTAGCGGTTGCTGAACCACCGCCGACGTTATTGCCACTACTGCTGCTGTTAAAATAAGGAATCGTTGTTCCTGCCATTTTGACATTGTCGCAACCCAGGAAAAACAGTAGGCCATAGCACGTGAGGCATATTATGTTGGATACAAGAACAAATTGTACAGCTCCTTTGGGCCTTAGCTCGAGACGTTTGAGCAAACAACCACCGAAGAATATACCGATACAGGCGCCTGGTATAGCGATCGATCCCGTAAATATACTCGCTTGGCTTTTGCCAAGGCTAAACTGAGTTTCCAAATATTTTGGTAGAAAAACGACGAAACCGGACACTATAACGAGTTCCATGCATGCACCCAGACACGTCACTACGTATACGGGGTTGCAAACTAATCTCCACATGCTGCGCGGTATATCTAAAAGATACAAAATTGTACGCATGAAAAGATGAAAAAATAAACGTCATTGATGAACGCTAAACGGTATCGTAATCCTTACCCTTAACATCTTTCCCATAACCACTATCGTTTTTCGACAACTCTTGCTTCTTCGGATCTTTGCTTGGCTCTTTCTCTTTTGTTATAGGCACAGGTTTGCTCTTTTCGATTATCTTGATCTTTTCTTTCTCTCGTTGAAGAGTTTTTGGAAAACTAAAGAATGGTATAGCAACGAGAATTAGAAGTAGACCGCAAAGGAGAAATCCACCCCACCACATTCCTACCCATCGATGATCACCAGGGTCTGGAAAGATTGACAAGTCACGGTAATTGTGCAACACATATAGATAAAATACTATTTACGAACTTTTAAATATTGTGCTTCGGGACATATTAAGTTAGAATAATATTGTACACTCACCAATGCTTATGATCGATGATGAAAACGAATCCATATGAAACGAGAGAAGATAAGCTCCAAGAAGAAAACCGAGAACTGGACCAAATGCTGCCATACTGTACATGCATCCTAAAATTGTTAAAAACGTAAAGAATTTGACAATGTGGCTGTCGATTCTATTTAGATAGAAATGTGCTAGCATTAGAACATTGTATTTATTAATCTACCGGACTCACCAATGTATAATGAAGCACTCTCGGGTCTCACATGGTCGTCTATGTACGTGGTGCCAAGGGTAAACAGTGGAGATCCACCACAACCGAGCAAAAGCTGGGCAAGTACGAAAAGCATTACAGGACCGGCAGTCGAAGGTGATCCTTGAATACAATTATCAATACGTAGATTATTGTGCGGTGCTAATGGAGGCGAGGATAATCCCGTTGAGAGACGACCTGTAAAATAATTCAAAACAGATTTGATAAAAAATAGGAAACGAGGCAGAGTCTCCGCCTCAATAATAATACAATGCAACTAAATCGATTATAACCGAACGACGTCTCATCGTTCAAAAGACTCACCCAGGCCCATGTCTTGTTCCCGCAAAGAAACTCCCCGACAAATATTGTCCGAACTCGAATTATTTGAGGTCGTAGTTAAATTTGGTTCAGCAGTGAAATGAGGCACCATGAAAATCATTGATCCAAGGCCCATTATCACCGCCCCTGTTGACAAATATTCTCTTTATTAAGGTATAAACATTTTTAAAAACGTATACTATTATGTGGCAAGTAAAAAAAGCAAAAAACTGACCTATGGCAATCCAAACGGGAATGTGCCGTCTACTGCCAAGGTAACTGACGAATATGACGGTAATGACATTGCCAATTTCGTAAGAACTTGCTATTAAACCCGAGAGGCTCGATGGTATCTCGAATCTCTTCTCGATCGTCGTTATCACAGAATTTATGTAACCCGAACTCAACGCTTGTTGTACAGTAACTAGGAAAGATAGGAGGAATACGAACACCTGTGACAAAAGACAAGCGTCATTATGAAACAAATATATATAAAAACAATAAAAATATCATGAAACCATATAAAAATGAATATAAATTATATGGTGATTAATGTGTCCTCGCATTTTTTACTGACCTTTATACCCGCGTATCTCTGTATAAAGGCTGGTCTGCAGCTCAATATACCGCAGTCCTTGGAGTCGGGATTTATCGGTGGTGTCTGTGCTCGTTCCTTCTCCGTTCTGTTTGAACATATTTTTAATAAGATTGTATTATACATTTTTCGAGTATGATTATCGACATGATTTCATAAACATCAAGAATATCGAGCAAACAACGTTAAATGATGCGAGATGTGCATTTACCTGTCGACCATGGAGGCACTGGGATTCCTGCTGTGACATTTGATGATAAAATCTCTGAAAAAGTGCGCGTTTGAGAGAATTATGAAGAAATAGGATAAATACTTGATCATAGAAGCGTGCAAAAGAGTGGGTAAAAGGGAGTTATGTACTTGAGATCCGTGCGATCATATAGTAAATATAACGATGATTCAATGGTATACAGTACACGCGTTCAACATGGCGTAATATCGCGACAGTTAGGTAGACGTACCGGTTTCGACTGATGTACCGTTTGTAGCTCTTAGCATGTTTTTTTTAACAGTCGCTAGATCCATTCAACGATATAATTTTATACTTTCTTCCTTACATTTTGTTTGAAAAACAAAATAAAACATGGAACTAAAAGGATATTTATAAAAGAAGTAATAATATTTATTAATACGGAACGAAGTCTAGGCAGAAGTTGAAAGACTCCGTGTGCATAAAACCTTAGACATACAATTGCGAAAGAACTCTACGTTTGAAATTCAAAACTTCGTTGTAACTTAGTAAAAATAGTTTTTATGTATTTAAATAACCAATGCCTCAGTGAGGGTTTTCTTTTAAATGTCTAGGTATTTGAATATACGGACGATAAAAAACAGACTATTTTGTCGTAGCGCGATTTCACGCCTTTTAAAATTTGGTAAATATTCAATCAAATCCCCAAATGATCAAATAAAAAAACAGGTAATCGAGCTTTGATCACATCCACGCCCGGACATTCTTCTAAAAGTTGTATCCGTGACCGAGACATTTAAAGTTTACATTTAAATATACGGATGATAAAAAAACAGACTATTTTGTCATAGCGCGATTTGACGCCTTTTAAAATTTGGTAAATATTAAATCAAATCCCCAAATGACCAAATAAAAAAGCAGATAACCGAGCTTTGATCACATCCACGCCCAGACATTCTTCCAAAAGTTGTATCCGTGACCGAGAACATTTAAAGTTTAGCAAACCGGAATCGTAGTCAAAACCGGTACATCTTCCTTATTTCTTCATCGCTGGCTAGTTTGACTCAATCCTGTATTCTCGGTAATGCGAGTTATCGAAAGAAGAAGAAAAAACTCGCATATACCTATGATCGACAAGGCCCGAACTCGGATTTCTGCTGTGGCACCTTATAACAGCATCGTGACTCAGCCTACTGTCGCTCGATTGTAACGGATCTGCGTTTTCGTCAGTGGCCGTACTCTCGGCGTATAATCCCGTCATCGCGTACATACTCTCGTTCCTTCTATGACCCGGATGATAATTACTGCCGGATTCCGATCTACAATCCACACATAGATATTTCATTAATTCCTCTGTAAAATAAAAGAAATATTAAAAAAAAAGGAGAAAAGAAAAAATAGGTCAAGTACCGCGACCTTTTGTGGCCAAATCCACCGCCACTTCCATTTCTTTTATGGCCACTTTCCGTTCTCTTGTGACCAAAGGCACTAGATATGCTCTCGGTCCTTTTGTGACCGCTCTCAGAGAGTTTGTGACCGATAAAACCAGCTGCACCAACTCCACCGGAATCGGTCGACTTGTGATTGAACATGCTCGAGCTCGAGCCATTCCTCTTGTGTCCGCTCGTTGATGCCATGATTGTTAATTTTCTAAATCCCTTTGCGCAAATTCGTTATTGCCCAATTACTCGTCACCTAGCAATTAAGTTCCTCCACAATGGAGGATCTTATCGCTCTTCTCCACCTTTCGCTTAGAATCGACGCTTCCTCTATCACCTATTTATTCTTTAATCAGTCACGGCGAGTTTACGACGAGTTTCGTGACGAGCAGCTCATCTTTGCCGCATCCTTCAAAGAGATTCTGAAAACAGACGAACGATTATTTGCTTATAGACTAGATTTTACAGATAAAAGATATTTATACAGGTTACTCGACACGCGGTATAGAATATGTGTAGTCATGTCTCGAAATCTCAATGCGATAAAAGTGGCGGATATTTTCTTTTTCCCCCGCACAATGTACATCTCTCCTCTTCCCTTCTCGTTACCACGTCTCTTCATCTCTCTGCCTACAACGAGTGTACACACTCGTGGCTCTCCTTCCGCATCGTAAACTCGTGGAAGCTTTCCGACATTCCTTTTTCTTTTCCTTATTTTCCTTCTACACATCAACGATCGATACCAGCCTTGATTTTCGTTCGTGAAAAATTAAGTATTCCACAACGCTATAGTCCAATCGTGTATACACATATGGGACGTTCGAGGTCCATTGGTCAACGGTCTAGGTCCTCGCTCTTCGAAAAATTACCTCTCAATTTTTTACACGTTTCTCAAGAATCTAAATAACACCTATACGTCCTCGCAGGCTTCTCGGATGTGTAACAATTTTCTGCTTAATAATCTTTCAAAGCAGTCAAATTCCCTTAACCAAATATGAACAAGCTTGAAAAAATTCTTGCCAAACAAGTCTAGCCCTCATTTCACTCCGAAGAATACTTCTCAAGTTCCTATACCTTATACGTTTGTAACAGCTCTGTAAATAAATTGTGGAAAACCATCAAGTGGATAAGATTCTGCAACGATCGTTCTGGAACGCCCCATATGTATTTATAGCTGGCGACGAGCGAGATACAAAGTTGTTTTCTGGTGTGGGAAAAATGCGTGCCATTCGAGTAATCGAAAAGAGCCAAGAAAATTATTATTGCCGGAAGTGACAAATACCGTCGAGATGTTGCAAGCAAAGTACACGTGGCAACATAATTGTACAAAAAAAAATAATAAAAAGATAAATATGGAAGACAGCGGTGAAGCGGTTGATTTCGACAAAGAAAAACTGGACAATTATTGTTGCCGGTAATAAAGTATACAGCGCCTGTGTTTGTGTGTGTGTGTGTGTGTGTGTAGAACGTGTGGTGTACTGCAACGAACACCGCACTGTCGCCAAGAGTCTCATTGATCCGAATCGCGTGAGCAGTAGCGAAAGGAGAATGGAAAACTTTTGCGCCTATTCGTTGATACGTGTGTGCATGTGTGTAAGTTCTTTTTTGTTCATCGTCCTCCACATGTGCCACTCATGTACACATCGCGTGTTTATTAAAAATGTATGTACTCGTGATACAACGCCAGCGCGCCTCCCACACGGTTCACGCACGAGTAATTCAGAAATATGGCCAAATTATATCGACAAAGACGCTCGACTCAATTTTTCACCAATATTTTTCTCCTTGAAAATAGCTCAAGGTTAACGCTAAAGCGTCGTCAAACATTCAATATTGCAATCGTTTTATTAATCTTTCAAAAACTTTATCTATCTTCTTAAATAAATTATTCTAATCTCAAAAAAGGAAAAAGTTTTGGATTAAAATACTACAAAGTTATTTCTTGTCAACACTAGATTTACCAGATCAGTCATTTTGACTGGTCGTGCAATTTTTAATTAAAAATTCCTACTGCATGTAACATTTATTTTCCGAAATGACGTTATGACTTCTGTAGCTGTAAGTAGAAAATATATTTAATGAACTCAATACAACTTTATATATATTTGTAACAAATATATTTAGATAGAAACAGGTATATGCAAATAGCTGGTAAATCTAGTGTTAAATTCAATTACAATTATCCCTAGCTAAGGCTCGAGGAGTTACTAGATAGTTTGCATTTGGTATAAGAAGACTAGCGATGCAAAAATAAAAAATAAAATAATATTAGGTCGAGCGAGCAATGCGACAACAGCGTCGACGCTCTCCCTATTTCTTCTTTGATTTTAGCGAGGGGCTTGCGAAAACTTACGACGTTCTCGTATACTATAACTATGTTGGTATATAAAAGTACATAGCCAGTATACGTTGACACCATATAGCAGCGTTAAGCCTGATCTGGCGCAGTGCTGCGTTTAACTACGGAAAGTCTTACTTTACCGTAGACTATACATATATATAAAGTACATGGTTAATGCGGCATATGGACATGTTCTGCATATAGCCGAATACCGCATGTACCTATATACTTAACTATCTATACATATACGTTATACGTTCTTTTGGCTTGGCACGCGGCCTATCATCAATAGGCATATAAATACAACTGCAGCCAGAAATCGTTCGACCATCAGCTATGGCAGAATCGACTTGAGAGTTACTCAAATTTCCGTGCTCGTACCAGTCTCCGATCCACATTTCTATATGCACGTTTTATACGTCATTCTAGGCCACTCCAGTCGGTAAAAAACAATTGCTTCGTTCCAAACAAAAATTCCTAAGAATCCAGTGATACGACATTGTCACAACTGCGCGTTGATCAAGATGCCGTCGCTCTGTAAATAAAGGAATTATAGATTACGTCCGGTTGGAAAATATTGTATGAATCGTTAGGGGGACTTGATTTTCTACGAGTGAGTTAGAAAGAGTTATTCAACGAGACTTGGTCTCGTCTAGACGTTATGAAAAGTAATTTACGATCGATGAATTAGGCACGCATACATACTCGAGTATATATTATTCGAGCAAGACGAGGATAAATACTATAGTGGTTGTTTGTACGCAGATATTGGGAAACGTGTAGGAGTAGAATAGAAGACGTATATATAGTGCGATCGAGCCAAAGTCGAGTTTACTTTCTCCAATGTTGCTGCGCGTTGTGTCGACTAGTTGCCTGCTGAATCCCAGAGAACTTTTGTAATATATAACATAACATATACGCGATTGTACGTCGAGTCTCTCCCATACCCGACGGTCACGAGTCGCGATAATATCCCCCTCTTAAACCGATGTAGCTCGCTCTCCTTTACTCCTTCGGTTTGCAACCAAACTTAGCTAAAAAGAAATTTCGAAATAATGTCGTTGTGTCGCTGTCGTCGTCGTCATCATCGTAATACCGCTGACGCGGCATAATGGCCTCGGTCCTACGCTTCGCAACTTTCCATTTCCACAAACATAATAGTAGCGGCATATTAATTACGTCAATATAATATTAATAATAATAACCATTATGCTTATGCGGAAGAGGGAGGGTGAGAAAGAAGCCAACGATGACGGAGGATGTTTGAAAGCAAACGAACAGATGGCGACCGCTCTCTCGGTGCATCAGCCTCTTCTTGGCTGTTCGACAGCTGAGACCGAAGCAGCGCGCTTCGTCGTATACACAGATCGATAAGGAAAAAAAGAAAAGAAAATACAAGGGTCTCTCACTAACCGTGTATACATGTACTTGCAAACACAGAGCCACGCACTACGATATCTTCGGACGATGTTATTTGTAAAAAGGAATAACGGCATGTAAAAATATACCAATGAAAATTTAGTGGCGTCGTGATGAACTATGAATTCTAAACCACCACTTGATCTCTTGGTATGATTATTAAGCTACGCGGTATACGTTACGCGAGAAGCGTGAGACCGAGGGGACACATGTGTTATTGATGATATTGGAATTTTCTAAAAATAAAGAAGATACGCGAGTGAGCATCCTGTGACATATACGGATGTACTGCGCAATGTCTCTTGGTACATAATGCACGAACAAGATTTATAATTAATTCACTCGATGTAAGAAAATGGGCAAGGAGTGAGAAGTGACATGTTACTGTGAGAGGTAAAATAAAATTATCCTTGGATATCGCACCTTGAAGCGATAAAGAGAATTGTGCGTATGAGACAAAGAGAGAGGAGGGAGAGAAGGAATCGTGAGAACCGAGAGAAGACCTTGCTCGAGACTATACCTGAGGTCCGTCAGGTATGCGGTGCATTTTGCTATTTTCTCACCGACAAGGATAGCCGACTGGAAAGGAAATAAAAGGAGGAAGCGGATATAAATAAGGGACTAGAAGTTTCCAGCGTCGATCGAGAACCACTGTACTCTGCTGCACTTGGCTCTATATACCTATAAGCACCTATAATAAACACTCGGATCGAAAATAGTTGGCGGCCAAGAAAGAGAGAGAGGGAGAGAGACGAGCGGTAAATGTACGACTCCTGTTTCTTCAAGCTTACTCGAGTCGAGATGACGCTTCGAATAAACGTGCCACTGAGATTCCTTTGTATCCGTGAGTGTTGAAAAATCCTCGTGGTTAGACGATTTACTGGCCTCGGAGAGCTTGCAAACATTTGACACACAGGAGACCCAAGATGACTTGGGGAACTCGCACTGAACGTAATCTACGACGATATATCGGAGCTTCACACACGAACTTATTCTCGCGTACCGAGAAGTCTGTTATTCGAAAATTTTCGTTAAAATCACATGGACATTACACGTTCGACCTGATCCGACCGTCAGCTCGCGTTCGGGATCATAGACCAGCTGTGTTTTTGCTCCGATACCTCCTAGGGTGTTTGACGCATGCGCGTGTACTGTCCCCACTCTGCGCGATGCCATCGTGCGGTGAAATTCTGAACTCCCGACGCGCAAGCGCCAAGAGATCTTACAGCGGGAATTTTGAATGTGAATTGTACCAATATACACTGTAGCGGACAATCAGCTATCGGTATATGTATATTGTATAAATCAAAATCATGGGCCGAGTACGTAGAAAGAAGATATAAAAAAAAATTACTATTCATTATACTGGGAAGAGTTCCTTTACCAATTATGACTGAACGTATTGGAAAAAAAAAATGGGCCCCTCCGGGATTTGAACCCGGGACCTCCTGCACCCAAAGCAGGAATCATACCCCTAGACCAAGAGGCCACAGTCTCTAACCATCCACGGTACGAGAAAGATCGCTGAGAGTTGTATTTAACAACCCTGTAAATAAGCTACATAAAATTAATAAAAATATAAAAAAAAAATAAATAAATAAATAAATAAAATAAAATAATAAACAAGGAATCTACTAGTACAATTTTTGTACAACTCATTTTGCCTACTCAGTGGGAGAAAACCAAACAATGAAAGCTGTGACTGCGATCATCGACGCCGGGTAAAAATCCAAGACAACCAAGTGCAAATGGATAACCTCTCCACCGAGCCAGCAGCTCACACCAGCACCGCAGCAGACCCGGAAAAGGCGACCAGCCGAAAACATGTAACGTACAATAGAAAACTTTTGAGCGATAAAATCTTTAACACCTACAAGGACGTAGGTATGATTGCACGAGATATCCTAAACACCAACAAAAGGAAATCTGACAGTTATAAACCGAACCTTAAAAACGCGCGAAACCGCTCATCGTCAGAGTCTGATCAAGAGACGCTAGATAGCGACACGATGCAGACCGACTCAGAATTCGTAAAGCCAAGCAGGCCAGCGAAAATCCGAAAAACAGGAGGTAACACCAAAGTACAAACTAGAAACAGGTACGAGACGCTAACAGATGGCGACACTACTGATAATGAAACGCAAAATGCGTATACTAACAAAAGTAACCGAAATACCGCGAAAGACCACGGGAAGAATATCCATGCCTTACACAGAGCCACCACAGTAATTAAACCCCCGCCAATCTTCGCACAAATTCATGGAATCAAGGCCACGATAACATTCTTATGCGAAAACGGGTTAAGAAGCACAGACTTCATAGTTCGGGAATTTGACAACACGTACACAAGAATATATGCATGCAACATGAACATTTATGATAACATGATAGCATCTCTGAAGGATAAAAAAATCCAATACTTCACGTACACCCCGAGACACCTAAAGGTCAAGACTCTTGTACTGAAAGGTGTGCGAGGCGGATACGACGAAAAGGACGTATCGGTCGCCCTGGGTGAGCTCAAACTGACAGAGGTAACAATTACGAGAGTCAGCAAGCTCATATTTAACAGAGCCAAACCACATATGTATCATTTTCTTGTCACAGTCGCGAATAACTCCAAAACGGCATCACTCACGCGGACGAAAAGTCTCCTTGCACAACCCATCAGATGGGAACGGTTGAGAAAACCACCTTTATTTATGTGCAAAAGATGCCAGCAAACGGGACATTCGAGTTCAAATTGTCAACTGACCCCGGTCTGTGTGAAATGCGCTGGGAATCACGAGTCAAAGGATTGCCTCATCCAAAAAACGGAGGATAAGAGCAGGTTGAAATGCATCAACTGCAATGAAACTGGACACCCGGCCAACTATATGGGATGCCCAGCACTCAAATTAATAGCAGATGCAAATAAAAGCAAAAAGAAGCTAAACGTGGCAAGAAAGCGAAATCTAGTCAAGGCTATCAACAACTACGTCACACCCGGCCAATCATACGCCCAAATGACAGGGGCGCCAAAAAACAGACACTTCCCTCCTCTACCGGGGAACAGTAACAGAGCGACAAGAGACCAATGGATAAATAAGGTCCCCAAAGAAACGATCAAGCTAAGTGCAACGCAGCACAATCAAGGTCACAGTTCCTCGAACTTAGAAGATATTTTGTTAGCGTTCAAAACCGACATCCTCTATGAGATCAAGCAATTAAATATAAAAATCATTAATAATGCCATGAGAATCGACCAAATCATGGCCGCACTCGATATGGAAGTATAATGGAGCAAAACGACCTAAAAGAACTTAAACTCGGAGCTATCAACGTCAATTCTATTGGAACGCTCAAAAGAAGATACGACCTTCAAAAGTTCATCGATCGGCACAAGCTTGATATATGCCTCATATCCGAAACAAAACTTAATGCTAAACATAAGGTACAGCTCAGTAACCACCAATTAATACGAAACGACCGACCTAACTCGACTAAAGGCGGTGGTACAGCTATTGCAGTACATAATAAAATAAAATTCACAACAATCCATTACCCGAACTCGGCCAATAATAAGGTAGTAGAATTTACAGCAATCAAAATAAAAACAAACCCACGCACGAATTTATACATCATCAGTATGTATGCCACACAAAAAACGAGGCAAACATTTATTAGCGAACTGCGCAAGCTGATGATGGACTTCAAACTAGATAAGGACGACAACTACTACGTGATAGCTGGGGATCTGAACGCCAAGAGTGTCACATGGGGTGATGAGAAATCCAACGACAGAGGAGATCAATTGATAGATTGGATAGACAGAGACTACATAGAATACAAGCTAACAATGCTATCTCCAGAAAAACCTACGTACCCTAAAGCGAAATCATACCTCGACCACTGTCTACTAGACATGAGAATCGATGTCGAAAACCTAGTCAACGGCAAACTTCAAACCGCGCCTTACGATAGTGACCACTTAGCGATCACCTTTACAATCAAAACCGAAAGTTGCGCTCCGGGGCTCATGGACAACTCGTTCACCAACCTGCACAGAGTCAACTATAAGAAAGCGAACTGGAAAAAGTTTAATAAATACCTCCTGAATCGTCACAAGGAGGAAGTCAACATACCGAACGATCGGAATCTAGCAAAAGCGGAAATCGACAACTACATAAATAAACTAGAAGAGTTAATTACAGATGCCACCAAAGCAACCATCCCTCGGATAAAAAAACAGGAGGATTATTTCCATAAATACTGTAACAGGAATATCAAACGACTACATGCATATAAATCATTCCTTCTAAGAAGAATATTCGACAACGCCGCTCTCAGTCAACAAGAAAGATCGAGACTAAAACTCACGATTAAACGCGTCAATAAATGCCTACACAAAGAGTTCAAGGACACTGTCACATCGTACTGGGAAGCTCAAGTGAAGGAAATTAACTTCAGAAATCCGCAGGAGTTTTTCCCAAAAATAAACCGTATGCTGAGACCAAGGAAAGATATAAGCATAAACACGCTAAAACTTGTAAACGACAACAGCCATCTGTATAGGCATTTCCAAGACAAGTACCCCGAACTAATCACCGATAACAAACTTATCGCATCAGATCCGGAAACGAAACTGGAAATAATCGGGAAATATTTGGAAAGCATTAACTCGCCAAGATACACCAACATCGGGTCGAGAATCAAGGAATCGGTCGATAAAGTAGCGGACGAGGTCAATACCATAAAGATGAACATGAAGAAGAACAACCAAACGTTCGTCACCTTCACGCAAGAAAATCCAGCTGAGTACCCGTCACGTCACGATGAAGACTCAAAATATCTTGTTAGCTACATCGAGGTCATGGCAATCCTAAAGAGGCTAAAAAATAAAACATCATCAGGACTCGATAATATCCCAACGATAGTCTTCAAGAACATAGATGGAATAATCATAAAAGACTATACCATCTTATTCAATAATGCAATTAACAACGCATACTACCCTATCCGATGGAAAACGGCGAAAGTCCTGCCGATCCCCAAGAAGGACAAGAATCCTGAAGAACCTAAAAGCTACAGACCCATCAGCTTAACGATGAGCATAAGCAAAATTTTCGAACGCATCATTAAAAAGCAGCTAGACCAAATCATTATGAAGAAAAATATCATACCCAACAATCAGTTCGGCTTCAAAAGAATGCACTCCACCACGCACGCACTAAATAAATTTCTGTCGGATGTTAATAAAATGCTGTATAACAACCTGATCGTCGGCACAGTGCTCCTAGATCAGGAGAAAGCGTTCGACTCAGTCTGGCTCAATGGTCTGACCTACATCATGGTCAGTCGTAAATTTCCAATGGGACTTATACTCCTTATCACCGATATGATTCGCGGGAATTATTTCCACACATGGGACGGCCTGACATTATCAAGAGAACGTTTCAAGATAACGGAGGGATTACAGCAGGGAAGAGTCCTGTCACCATTACTATTCAATATCTTCGACAGTGGGACAAACGAAGCAGCTGAACTGGAGCAGGATGGGGTGATGTCTAACTCATTTGCAGATGATCGAATAATCTACGTAGCCGACAACAAGGTTGAGGTAATTATTGGTAAAATCCAAGACAGGGTTAACAAAATCAACAAACACTACCTTGATTGGAATCTCAGAATTAACGGATCCAAGAGCGAAGTTATATTCTGCAGACGACCTTGCAACCACCTTAAAGTGTCGCAATACAATCAAATAAAATCGGCAAGAATAACTGTAGAAGACCCAAATGGACAAATCATCGACATACCAATTAAGAACACGGTCAAGTACCTAGGGATCTTATTCGATCATCTGCTTCATATGACGAAGCATCACAAAACTCAGCTGGAAAAAGCGAAAACAGCTATAAAAAGCAACGCTCGGATTTTCTATAACCGGAACCTATCAGCGAAGGCCAAACTAATCTGTTACCAATTACTGATCCGACCATTAATGACGTACGGTGCCCCGATCCTATGGAACACGGGACCTACAATCATGGAAAAATACCGCAGAGTCGAAAGATCTGCCCTCAGGTCGTGCATCAGAGCTTTCAGGAAAGCGGAGACGGATTACCGAGAGCGTATCAGTAACAAGCAACTATATAATAACGCAAACATCACCCGGATTGACTGCTTCATACTGAAACTATGCAGGAATTACTACGCCACATATCAAAAGATCGATAATCCCATCATGGATAATTTAACATGCCCCAACGACGAGGCGTGCAGGAACTATTGCCATTCCGGATACATCCCGCCAGAAATCTTCATATTCTGCGACAAGAAAGGGCTTCTACAAAACGAACACAACCTGCCGATACTGTACCACGAGAACAGGCACTGTACAAATAAAAAGATCAAGACGAGCCATAACGAGTACAATAACCCGGTCTTCTCAAAAGCTCTACCGCCTGCGGATATAAAAGACAGACATCGACTGTCCAAAAATTACTGGTGGCTCCAAAACGATGCCATCCACATCGATGAAATCCGACGCAGAACGCTACGAGACCAAGACGCCTGATCGTTCAAGTGAAGGCAGACCTAGTCACCTTGCAACTCACCAGTTACCGAAGAGATATCTAAGATACCTATGTACAATACTATATGATATACGTGTATATATTTGTAAATACGGCTAACACACATGAAAATATGTAACCCTCTCTACACCTACCGTTACGACAGATGTATTTTTCAATGCCATAGTTTTTTTACATCTCTGAAAATAATCCCGATAAGCATATAAGTGTTGATTATCTCAAGCACATAGATACTCTACTAATAATCACTTTACTCTGTATGAGCCGAGATCTACTACCGTAGCCAGGCACATTCTACTTTACCGTGTCCCACTCACCGTATTGCTAAGCTTAAGTCTCTTTTTCTTGTAATTTTTCTACTTATAACAAAACTATCTGTAATTGAGATGAAGATAAAAATATACTTTTCAAAAAAAACAAAAAAAAAAAAACCAAGAGGCCACACATTATACAATAATAAATAAAAGACTCAGGTTAAGTGATGGCTCATCCGTGAAAAAGCGTTCTTGATACGTAAAGTGAAAACGATAATAAATTATATGTTATAAGAGAAGTGGTAATGCTGTGACAAATCTCCATTTAAAAAAACAATGGATTTAACAACAATGATAGAAATGATCGCATATACGATCGATGTATTTGGTACAAGTAATACGACAATTCCTAATAATATTCATTGCTCCCATGGGCTCGTTAAAAATGGATTGACCAGTCGAATACAAACGACAGTCAAGAATATAAATACGCTAACAACAACGTATCACTTTGTCCAGTGCTAGAGGCAGATACCGCTTGTGATTTTTCCCAATTAATCGGCTCTTCTTTTTCCCTCTAAACGGACTCAATTCCAGTCCTCTATTCGACATTGAGCTACAATACAAAAGTCCAACTCGTATCATATCTTTCCACCCACACGACAAATGTAGACTTATACGAGTGATAAAAGGAGAATGAAGAAAAAATGGCAGTATTCGATAGGAAGAGCAGTTTCGACATTTGTCGAGGGGGATCGAGTTATACTTATGGGATAGTTATAACAATATATCTATAGTTCGATTGTATTCTAGAAACACAAGCTTTCCCTACGACACAGCAATCGTCGTTGGATAACTGTTTAACGATTGATTGCACGGTATATTGTTAAGAAGATTGTCGGGCGAGGAAGAAGTAACGTCGATGTCGGTCAGCGTGATTGTTGAAACAGGTTCTTGACGAGACTCCGGCGTTTCTTGTTTGCCACTGGGTGGTACGTAAAACCACCAGGCCATAAAGAAGAAGAGCAAGGAAGCGGCTTTGCCGATAAAAGCCAGAGCCAGCATGTACCTGACGATCAAGAAATTATTCCTCAACAATACAATGTTCAAAGTTCATTGAACCCATCAAAAATATAAAAGTCTCTTAACACTAGATTTACCAGCTATTTGCATATACCTGTTTCTATCTAAATATATTTGTTACATTTGTAACAAATATATTGAACTCAATACTCAATAATTGAACTCAATACAACTTTATATATAAATATATATAAAGTATATACATATAAAATATATATAAATATATATATATTTAGATATAAATAAATATATATATTAAATATATATATAAATATATATATAAATATATATATAAATATATATATATATATATATATAAATATATATTTATATATATAAATATATAAATATATATAAATATATAAATATATAAATATATTTATATATATAAATATATATAAATATATATAAAGTTGTATTGAGTTCATTAAATATATTTTCTACTTGCAGCTACAGAAGTCATAACGTCATTTCAGAAAACAAATGTTACATGCAGTAGGAATTTTAAATTAAAAATTGCACGACCAGTCAAAATGACTGGTCTGGTAAATCTAGTGTTAAGAATTGAATAAAATTCCATACACTTGTATAACGATAAACGAAAGTGCGACTCACCGGCTCATATAAAAATTATCGTAGACAAGACAAGCTCCTCTACCTTCGCAACTCTCGTGCCAGAGAATACAAGTATCGTCTATCAATGCACCAAAGATTATTGGAGCTGGTATAGTTCCTAATATTCTGACTTTGATCCACTGTATACCAAGAGCGAAAGACCTCTGCTCGTCCCTGACGACTCGCAATGTCGAGGATAGTGCCGGCATCGTGCACAAGAAGGTCATGAACATGTTGCCAAATGCTAGCACGATAAAGAGCCACAAGTGTCCGCAACTACTTGGACAAGTCGTGTTTATCGCTTCGTACGATACAACCGTCTCGTCGGTGCTGGTTATATTCAGAGGGCTGGCATCGATACAACTGCATTCGCTGTATATCTGCATTACATTAAAATATACGATAGAACGTTTTAATAAAATCGATGTATTTAAAAACTTGATCGAGACATGCTTTACAATGTTATATAACCGAATGACCCAATAAACGTTTTAAAGATAAACATTCCTTTGACGTCTAGCGATTACTAATATCACATTGATTATGGAATGAAACTCACCGTGACATCGTTAATGGCTGTTTCTCGATAACAGCCAGCATGACATGGTGAATAATACGTTATACCATCGGCTCCACAAACGGGATTGAATTTCATAGTCGAGCATCCGCAACCTTTATTGCAAGGGCTCTCCATATCAAGGGCTCTCCTGATGTCAACGTTTGGAATTAGAATAAAGAGAATGATTATTGAGATATAGACAGTCGAACCTGGATGAGCGAGAGTTCAAGGGGCCGGAATCTTTTTCTCGCTTATGGAGGTTTTTCACTTAACCGAATTTCTCACTTATAGAGGTGCTGGAGCGGGTTTTCTCGCTTACAGAGGTGTACACAAATACAAAGAATTGTGATAGATATGTAGTATATACATTTTTTATATGAATTTGGCAGAGATACTTCTTCATAAAAACAAAACAATTACATATATATTGTTATACTGATTATTAATAAGTATACTACTGATACTTAAAGAAATCTGTTAATTGTTTTTGCATCTCTGTTTTCGTATTTTGTACGTGTTTTTCAATTTCATAAATTTTATCGAAAATTCTTTTATCAACAACCGCCGAAAGTTCAAAAAACCGATGGAGCGTCTCCAGTGTATTTACAGCTTCTTGCCTCAGCCTACCCATGCCGAGCTTATAGCTGTCTTTCCGATTTGTTTTGTATTCCACGAAATTGGCATGAATTTCGTGGAAAACAAAACACGTTGTAACAGATAGTAAATATGCTCGATTCTCGCTTATAGAGGTATAGGGCGCGTATCAGTCTCAGTTATAGAGGTTCAGGCATGAAAAACGACTCTCTCGTATAGAGGTTTCTATTTCTCACTTATAGAGGTTTTCGAGGGGTAAAATGACGGGACCTGGCAATTACTCTCACTTGTAGAGTTTTTTCGCTTATTCAGTTCTCGCTCATCCAGGTTTGACTGTAATGGATAGTGATAATAATAATTTAGATATAAAATTGTCTTACGCTTCAAGACCTTGATAGGGCACGGTTAGACCGGCAAAAGCCAAGTTCGGGCAATTGAGAGCAAAGCACATGGTGAATACGATACAGGCCGCAGTCGCTAATATACAAAACTTGAGAATTCCGGAACACGGCAAGTTCCAGCGTTTGATCAAGTAACCACCAAGGAAAGTGCCGCCGCCTCCTGCCGGAACTGTCACCAAGCCTGCTCCATAATATTTTCACAAGCGAGAGTCGTCATGAAACTTTGTCAAGAACAAAAAATTGACAATACGATAAACGCGAGGCGACGATTTATCGTGATACAAGAGAATTTCTCACCCATAAGTAGAGCAGCGGAGCTCGCACTCACGCTGAATTGATTCTCGATTAATTTAGGAAGAAACGTGGCAAATCCAGCGATCAAGAGTCCCTCGCTAGCACCGGCGAGATTGAGCATGAAAAATGCTGGATTTCTCAATAATTCAGCGAGCTCTTTAGGCAATTGACGAATTTTGGAAAATGCCTCGCCCGTACTGACCGTACCGTTCTCGGTCGTCGAAGCACCGGATGGACCCTCGTGAGCCTCGGATATTTTCTCTTTGGCCAATTCCTCCGAACCTTTGTTCCGCACCAACGATAATTAAAGGATCATTATTTAACAGGAGATAAAGACAATTCTTAAAACGTCCTCGTATTAATCCCCTTCTCCAATAATCTCCAGTAATCGCTGTGTTATTATTCACCCGGTAATGCCGCAGGGAATGCCAACAGTGGTAACGCGATAGCAAAACACATTACGGCAGCGGCGAGAAATCCTATCCACCAGGCACCGATCCAAACGTTGCTGTCAGGCGTCAGACCAATTCTATAAATTACATACAAACAAAAAACAAAACAACAAATGTACGATCGACCCATGGGAAAGGTTTTACCTACGGGCTTGTTTGCAGTCCCGGTGAGAGAGATGTATTGTACTATCGATACCGCTCGTGCAATTGTGCGCATCGCGTCAATTTTCTCTTTCGCATCCTCTGGAATGAAGAATTTTCATTCGCGTTCTCTTCAACCCTCTCTCTCTCTCTCTCTCTCTCTCTCTCTCTCTCTCTCTCTCTCTTTCTCTCTCTCTCTTTCGTTACGTGTTAAATACCGCAACGAGGAAGCGTGTATGCATCAGTTTCCCCCTTGTGTATAGGAGGAGAGAGAGAGGGGTGTGAGCCAAGGGCGGCCGGGGATATTCCTAGGGCGAACAGCCGCGATAAATCCTCCGTAGAATTTAATAAAGTTCCACCGGAGTGCGAGTATGAACCAATACCCGAGATGTACGTGTGTTAACGCTCTACGGTAGAACCGCAGGTATGCATACTCGGACCCGGAATTTTCAGTAAAATACTATGTACAGTGTGTATATAGTAAACCCATACACATACAAGAATTAACAGGACACATAAATTTCGTTAAAGTAGAGAACGTCGTTGGACAATGCGTTATATCGATAGTGCATTACATTCGACGAGAAAATAAACTCACGAGCCAGCGTCGATTATGAGAAAGTCCGTATAGATTTTCAAGAGTTCACCGCCGATAACGTAACCCAATGCCGGTCCGATAACAGCCATGGTATAATAGATACCTGTTGAAATTTTTAATTATTAATTTTTAATTATTTTAATTATTGACTTACACGTTGACGCAATGGAATTGTCATTTGGTGAGAAAAATCGAAACTTCTTACCCAGATATACCGAAGACATTTTTTTCGATACGTTCTCATCGATGTAAGTAACACCAAGGGTGAAAAAAGGCGCAGCTCCAGCTCCGTGAAGAAGTTGAGCGATGAGAAATAATCCGAGATAGAGACCGCTGTAAGGCTCGAGGTCCGCTCGGTCAAAATCGTTCGCCATGTTACACGTTGGCTGAAATATTGATAGGAATTAATCGATACGTTCTTCGGGAATTAAATATATAAACCGTAAATATAGAATGTATTCGATGGTCCGTTATCGGCCAATGGAGGATTGGAGTGTTTGGTGACGAAAAAGATTAATATTTTATGGAATTGAGCGTTTTTAGAAGGGGACGAGTTTAAAAAGATTAATTGATTTTATAGAATCGATTCCTCGTTGGACAAAAAAAAATATATTTAATATTACCGAGGTCGTACGATTTATCATTCTATTTAAATTTACATCGAACGAAGGAAAACAAAAAAATCGTTGTTCAGTTTCAATTTACAGCTAAACTAACAATGTCACGTGATTTTTGTATAGGATATTTTTTATAGAAAATATTACGACACACAACTTTTGTAGGAAGTATTTTTCGATTAAAATCATTCCAACGAAATAAACTCGAATAAACTGTTTTTGTTTCAACGATCTCTGGTAGTTAAAAAAACGTATGGAATTTTTACAGAAACTTCAGGGAATGTGAGCGAAGGTCTAAATAATCTACAAAAAAAATAGTCGTTGCTTTTGTGTCTTTGAATGGAAATTATGTTTATTCCGACTGGACTAAAATTATTTCGCTCACCGACGATAGCAACGAACTCGCGTTCGTTACTCTCCCGCAGATATTCTCGGATTGTTGATTGCCTCTGTAATTTCCAGCTAGATAGTGGGGTGATGCAAATACCAAACTACCCAGTCCTAATGCCACGACACCTGCACCGATGTATCTGTGATTTTTTATACAAAAAAAAGGAAAAACGTTTAAAAATAATTCTATAAAAAATTACGCCATCGTGACATTTTTCTTACCAATTTTCCGAATGAAGTTTGAGTAAAATTCAAACTTCATCTTACGTACATTATTGTGGATATTTGTATTAAAAAGAAATATGCGATCGAAGCAATTGTTTAAAATTGTTGTTATCAAAGAACGTACTTTATCAGTAAAATGCGAACTGTCGTATCTTCATCGAGGAACGATAGTGAAATCGAGCATCGAATCTTTTTAAAACTTAACACGTACGACGATTACACACGTATCGAAGAGAACACAAATTTCGAGCACGCGAGTTCTTAATTTGTCTCGATGGTCATCTTTGCGGGAAGTAATTTATCGTAGCAATTCTTTTGTCTCGAAGAGCGAGTCGCCAAGACGTCAAGAATAAAAATGAAGCAAATTGCAAAATTTACAAAAAACAAAATTGGCGAACGTTTGACCGGAAGTAGATTGGAAGAATTACGTTGAACAATCTTCCACTGACCTAGGTTTCGAGGCTTTGGATCGTCCTCCGAGATAACTGACCGGAACAAGAAGAAAGAAACTGGCGATATCGTAACCACCAGCAATGAGTCCAGTCTGCGACGATCTAAGACCAAATCTTTTTTCTATCGTAGTGATGACCACGTTTATGAAACCGTTTACCACCATTCCTGCAATCATCGAGCATTATCCCATGTTTAAAAACGTCTATACCGTTTACATGTAGCGACACGTCGCGTTAATGTACTAGATGGGTTGTCGACGTGTCGTAGAGACGAGAAAAAAAAGAACATCCCTCGCGCTCGATCGAGCTCCATTGTTCATTAATTTGTCATTAATTTATCGGGTCTGCGCGTCGTCTCTCATTCTCCTCACCTACCAGACGAGGGGCACTTGTCGGTTCCATGTGTACCGGTTCGTTCGTTTCTCTTTCATCGTTTCGTGAGAGTCGCGGCCGACTCGTACATTCGATATATAAATATAGTCGTCGATGAAGAATGAATTACATTGGAAAAAAAAGAAATAATAATAATAAAAGAAAAAAAATGTACGAAAAATATCGAGGCTCGAGTACGGAGTTGGTACGGGAGAGATTTAGATTTGTTGTTTTGATTATTCTTTTTGTTCATGCTGTACACCTGTATAGACGTACAGTAGCGTATTACGTTATAGATACGAGAGCGCGGCTGGCGACATCGACATAAAGTTTCGCTCTGTTGCTCTCCGGTAAATTCCATTTCCGCTTGTCGGTTCTCGACTCCTTCTTCTCTATACATACGCAACACACGCGGCGTGTATTGGTATATCGTGCGGCTCTCTCTCGTCGTTTGCAGCTGGTGTACTTGAAAGCTTCGAAATTGCGTTTCGATGGGCTTCCGCCTCTTTCTCTCTCTCTCATTCGATCTCTGTCTCTCTCGATTGCCGCTCGTACCTATCGTTTCTTACTCGACGTTTGATAGATCGGGATTACGTATACCGTTTTCGCCCCCTCGTTTCCATCCCCTCGTTGACGATAAATCAGCGAGCATCGTCAGAATACGCGCGGACGTTTGTTAAAGGGTAATACGCGTGCGCGCAGGTTGTAATACGCGCTAGGCGCATGCGCGGATACTTGTGTGCACGTAGTGCGCCTGCGCGCCGCTATGCGCATGCGCGTACGCTAGTGGGCATGTAGTGCGCATGCGCAGCCGCTATGCGCATGCGCACATACTCGTGGCCACTTATACGTGAGGTAACAATGTCTTATGCTCTGATAAATAAATAAGGAAAAACAGCGTATCAATAAAAAAAAACTCTCTATCGTCTTTTTCCAGCAATCGTCGCGATGTCTGATAAATCATGTACGGTGTCTGACAAATGCGCCTGAAACTGACAACGATCGAGATACGGAGCGGAAGATTATCTGCCGAGTAGAAGATTCTTCTTAATCAGTTAAGGAGAATTACAAATGCAAACAGAACTTCGAACGTGACGAATAATTAACTGTGTACATAGCGGATAAAGAATATGTCGCCCAATGTCGCAGGTAAGGGATTTTATATATCGTGGCCTCGTTCACAAGAATCCAAAACTCCATATCCAGATACGTCGTTTTTCTTTTTTATCAATGAATTATCAATTTTTATCAATTTTATTAAATTGTAAATACCTTGCATAGCAGCGGCCCAGCAGAGCCAGAAAAGTGCCCATTTGGCAGTGCGAAATTTCTGAAGATAGGAAGGTCTGAACCAAAACCAACCGCACTTAGCAGCTTTATCCATCGTGTCCCCGTGATACGCGACACTAGTAATTACTGATTTTTTTCGTATCGCCGTGTCGTCGGTGTTCAGTTCCGGAAGTTGATGCGATATCTCACCCACCTCTCCCATTGTCGACTGGAAAACAGAGAAAACATATGCACCTCGTTGTATAATCATACACATACACACTGAAAATAATTCGTACGTGACGCTTTTAGTTTATCTAATCGTTGGAAGTTTTCAATTATTGGAAATATTTTTAAAAATCGTGTAAATCTCGCTGGCTTCTTGCTCGCGTGTAATCAAATGTAATACGATAATAAGTTTCCTGAAATACTTTCGTTGAGACTTGATTTTTCAATCTCCTCTTTTTCACTCGAATAATCGAGGAAAATTGTTTAGTATTTAATAAAATTATTAATAAATTACGTCCCTTATAAGTCAGAAGGTTCGCGAATTATCTCTGCGGATTAAAATCCGTAGGGATATTTGTTTACTTTATTGTATATTATATATCTATTAGATATAATAATAATCATTATTATTATAATAATAATATAATAAATATATAATATATTACTTTATTATATATTATATATTTTTCCGATTTTGTTTTATATCGCTTATACGAGAACAAAATATAACAGAATGGTGCTATTGGTATACAAAAAAGAATGGAAGATGAAAACAGATAAAGCAAGAAGAGCAACAGAGGACTGGATGAAAGAAGAGATGGACATATAATGAAAACAAAGGAGGAGATATTAAATATGCTAGGTAGAAAAATACATGAAGACATTTGCTAGTTTTATAAAGAAATATCTGAAGTGTGTAGAGAAAAATGTAAGGAGGAAGCAGAAATGTAAGTTTACCTAATTATTTAAAATTTTACCTAATTAAGTTAAAACTACCTAATAATAATAATAATATAACAGAATGGTCCCAAATACGTTATACAAGGCCCCGTAAATAGCTCGTCGCTGTATCGCTTGGTGTCTAGCGCGAAAGGACTTTTCCACGCTATATATGTCGAATGACTCACGAGCGTATTTTTCCCAGCTTGTGATCCGAAAGGCGAAATCGCTCGAGGCACAAGAGACCCTGCTGGCCCACACTAGTCGCTTCCACTATTCTCCGACACATTCATACTAATCACCCGTTTACTCACACAATGAACAAAGTTCCATTCATACTCGAACTTTAGAAACATTAAATTCTAGCCTATCGACTCGACTGTCCCAACGTTCGAATTCCCGTACAAAATACCAATCGTCTTATCTTCTTACTAAACGTATACAAATATTTTTAATAAATCTAACGCAAAGATCAATTTTTTACAAAATAAAAAATTAATATTGACAAAATTGAGAAAAACATTTTACAATAACAATGTAAAAAAATCGCAGCAGTACTTCGATACGTTCGTTCTAAAGTCTCGAATGCATTCGCCCACGTTGCAATTTCATTCGTTCCTACGAAATATTAAATTTGATTAAAAACGAGAAACAAGGCGGGCGAAAATAGGAAAGGCGGTAAAAACCTTGGGTTTGCCTTTCTTCTGAATTCGCGACGCTGCAACTTATTTGGCTAACGGTCCTCTTCTCGTTGGGCGTTCAAGCTCGACGACCAAGTGCTTTGAAAGTGTAATGAAATTACCAAGTCTATTCAATTTCGCGAGTACCTACACCGTATATGGAAGAGTTTGCCTCCATCCTCTCATTTCCGTAACCATCGGCGTATATCTTCCTCCCACTACCACGCTACATAGCCACACCCGCATTTTATTTCTTCTTTTATATTTATTTTCCTCCTTTTTTGTTCCTCTCTTTTTTCTCATTTACCGTCCGTATCGCATTTAAACACGTGTACAGCGCGTGAAAACCTTCCCTCATTCATTATACATAACGCGCGTAAATCCTACCGGCGCCAGGTAGCCCGCGTTATACGAAATTCAATTTCCTTCGGTACTCGCTGCACGTAAACGAGAGTTACGTCTTATTAAATGCACGTGCGATCTTCGAGCTATCGCTTTGGGAATAAAAAAGAAAAAATTGCGCAAGATTAAACTGGCACATTGCCTTTTCGCGTATTATTTTCGTCGGCGTCGAATCTACCTTGGAATAAACAGTGTTTCAATTGTTTTCTTTGTGATATAAAGATTGCCTGAAAAAATATAAACGAGCAATTTTAAGACGTTTTAGATCGTGGACTTGCTCGATTCTTTTTCTCTAAATCGTTTATACAATAGGAGTTCTTTCATCGAACTGTAGAAAATTTAAGGATAATAATGTTTTAACGATAACATTGTTTATGTAGAAATAGACGCGTTGATTTACAAATAGAATTGAAAGGTAAGAAATTTATCTATGGAAAAATATGGAATTTAATAAAATTTGAATATTTCATCGAATCTCAAGTTTTATGAATTCTGGACTTTTTTTTTTAGTTCAATCTAGAGTTTTGTATAGCTACGAATTTGCGGAAGTTGGAACGACGAGGGACGTCCTTTTGTTTTTTTTTCTTTATAGAAGGAAGAAATTGCATGGAATTTTAAATGGGGAAGACGCTTGTGAAAGATTTGTAGTCAACGAGGAAACTTTGCAGCTCTACTTTTGCAACCAAAGTCGAGTCTGATCGCTCGAGGCGTTCCCGAGATATAAGCCTTGGTATTTTTGAAGGCCAACACGCGCGCAGAACTGTAGAAGCGCGCACACAAACATAAGTCTTCTAGAAAAATGTTCATAAAAAAAAATTCTTGACATTTCTCTTGATTTCAAACAAATCCGAAACGAACTTTATGAAATCGAAAAATGTATAAGAACAAAGCTACTTCTCTCTAGCCAATAAAATATTTTCAACTTACACCAAAAGCAAAGTTGTCTCGCATTTTCGTTCAGGCTCGTCGCTGCTTTCTTTTTTAATTCGCATCCGCCTCGATCGAACCGCAAAGATATATCACAATTTTAATCAATCACGGGAGCACAGAACGTACAATTATTTTACCTCGCGATCCAAGATCCGTTTTATTTATTTGTTTTTAACAAATTGTCATTTTACGCGCTACATTTGATTCGTCGGTTTCGATTCTCGTCGTTCATCGTGAACATCGTTCTCTTATCGAATTCACAGTCCTGCCACGGAATTATCGAAGCGAACGACGGGTTCGCACCTGGCGAGGAGAGGTGACGGACGAACCGAACGAGAGCGCGTGTTCCACGCGACTGAGACAAAAACGGAACTGACGAGGTACACGATTTTAATGCGTGCGGCGTTGTTAACAGCGCACGCTGGACTGTTTTACTCTGCCGTATTACGCGTACTCTTTTGCCGCTGGAGCGCTTTCTAGCCTCTCTTTTTCTCTCTCGTCTCAATCTCCCTCTTTCTCTCTTTCTCTTTCCCTCCCTCTTTCACTCACTCGCTCTTTCTCGCTCTTTCATTCTCTCTCTCTCTCTCTTTACGTGTCGTCTCGCTCGCGTCTCCTCGGTCCAGCCTCCCTCATCGCTGCATCTGACACCCCTTCTTCGGCGGTTTACTCTCCCTCTCTCTATAGTAATAATAACACACCGTGGCTAGGGTGCTCCGGGCCAAATCGACGGGGCTGTGACCCTCATATTTTCATTCCCCTCTTACTAGTTTATAAAGCAACCTATAAGAACATTTAACACGAAAATTCAATAATTCTCTTATCACACTTGTTCGAATTTTATTTACTTACTTCCACAATTTGGATCGATTTGTTTCAAAAAATTGACACAATTCTAATAAATCAAAGTGGTTATAGAGTTCCAAAAAAGATAAAAAATTATCGCTTCTGGCACGACAACTTCCTTGTACGTTGTACCAATGTTCGATACACTTTTTTGTTACTTCTTGTAACGATGAGTATAGTACGGTTGGAAAAAAAATGTGAAAAATTATATGAAACGTTATTTAATGTTGATTTCTCACATTTTGGGGAAGAAATACAAACTTGGTGATCACAGCTAGTTGGTCTGGAACGCCCCGTACATACGTAAGGTGCCTATGGTGTATCGTGCATACAGGCACGGGCTACCCTATCGCTTCTATCACAGTCAGAATCCGCAGAACGACGAGTTCGCTGTGTTCAGAATAGAGAATAGGGGTGAACCAGGGTAGCAGGGGGTTGACACAGGACCAGGGGGCATGACACGATGGACACCGGTGAACGATAAACTTGTAATAGAGTTTTGGTCAAATTTTATCTCAATTTGGCTCGCGAACGCAATCCTGTGAAATTCACGAGGGATTAAAATCCCTTCCCCATTGTGCAGATATTATGACTGTGACAAATAGACCAATGGGAAATAGTGACCGATGCGTGCGAGCCGATGTGAGAATCGCCAGAAATTTGCGAATAAAAATCTATTTGTTAATAACGAAATTTGTTTAAATCGATTTTTTTAATTTTAATATAAAAAAAGGAGAATGGATAATTTCGTTTCAATCGTTGAACTTCATCAACTCGCTGTTTGAAAACATTGCCTTTTATTACAATTTTGTTTCACTGTATTAAAAATTTGTCTTCAACTTCGACCTTTCCATTACCATTCTCTCGTTATTAATCGTCAATGTTCCCTTGCGTAAGATCGGCGAGTAACGTTACGCGCGTGCCGTGATAACACACAGACACAAATAGGTGGAACGAAAATTTAATTTCATAAAATTAATAAAGATTCATGACTTCCGTTTGCTTCCATCGCGATAACTCCCCTGCCGCGAGCCGACGTTTCGTTGTAACGAGAGAGAGAGAGAGAGATAGAGTGAGAGAGCGAGAGAGAGAGAGAGTGAGAGAGCGAGAGAGAGAGAGAGAGAACGACGAGCTTAATAGAAGATGATAGTGGGGTTGGTAAAGTGATGTACGACGCGTGTATACACACGAGACAATGTTGCTCGTGGGTGGCGATTCTCCTCTATCCATGCCTATAATTAAGAACAAACCAGAAACATTAGAGTTAGTTCCAAGCTCGATCCTTCGACTCGACAAGCTCAGGGTGACAATAATTCTATACGATCGGATTCACACCCTTCCTTCTTTCTACTCCCGGCTTACCATTTCTTCTTCTTTCATAGCGACCGGACGCGTGCAGTCGAGAAGAACGTGAGCGCTCGTCAATACTCGAGGATAAATTATACGTGCTTGCGTAACATCCACGAGTCTTTACATCTCTCCAATGTTCAACGAGAGGCGACGAATGTCGATTGTTTGGTGAAGAAATATTCGAAACATTCATGCGAGATGTTCATCATGAGCGATAGGTCGAGTCATTCCATGAAATTATCAGGTTGATCCTCGATTATAGCTTGATTATGTGAAAGGGATTAATTCTCGGTCGATGCATAAAGATCAATGGAGGATCGAATCACTGATCGATTCGTGTAATAATTATTTTGATAATTAATAATTATTGCATTTCGGCGCGAGAAAGAATAGTAATCGAGAGATTCGCGAAGCATTTTTTGTTTTCAAATTCATCGATGGAACATAATCAACTAGAGATTGTCGGAGCTAATTTGTATTTTAGGATACGTCCTTGCGACGCAAAAATAATAGCGTAGAATTGTTTTTTTTTTCAAGACGTGCGCGTACGGAGACGCGTAATATTCTTGTACGATAAGACGGCGGGGTCTGATGGACACGAATCAACTATAATAGGTGTCCGCGATGATGATGCGCGATATGTGATACCGTTGTATATGTGTACATCTACACTATTATATATATTTGTATTATGGTATACGAGAGTATGCCCGAGGACCGACAGAATGCAGAGAGTATAACAGGATAATAGACGTCGCGGTTAAATTATCGTACGAATCTCCAGCTGATAATATAGCGCGTATATTCGCCCTGTACGCAATCCCAACGGCGAGTACACGTTTTTCTACTCGAAACCTCGAGTGAATATCTTTAGTTCGTCAATCGATTTATACGAAATATTTACAAATGTCTTATTTCATAAACCTCGGTTCGTTACAACGCATGGACTCGCAGTCGGGAGAGTGAAGAAAGCGATGAGAAATAATAAACGAAGATAATTGCACGAAACGAGCCGTAGGTTTTTCCTTGTAACTACAAGGCTAACGAGGAAAGTCTACCGATCATTCTAAAAGACAAAAATTGTAAGGAAAAATCCAAGTCAAACGTCAATATTGACGGAGATAAACGTCTAAGCTTTCAAGATCTTGATTTTATATAGGGGAATGGAACACGCGGACTTATCTCTTCTTTCGTTTTCCTTGATCTAAATTCGTGGCATTGGAACAATAATGTTAAATATAAATTGGAGGTTTCGAGCTCGATCAAATTACATAAATTATATAACATCGTTCAACTTATCAAAATAAACAAATGTTTTATTTTCTTCAAGCAAAAACGTTGGGATAGTCACAAACCTATCATAGAGATAGGTTTGCGACCGATGAAGTCGAGAGTGTAAAGGTTATGATCTTGGTCAGCACAACGTCATACCAGTCTCGAACATATATTATAGTCGACTTTTCATTAAGTTAAACATTCTAGAATTACAAATACCATTCCCCTATATCGAATACAATTATCCTCGTGGCTCTGCCTTGAGTCGTACGCAAGTTTCACAATGAGTGGGGAATAAATTTTGTATTTCCTTATATCCGATGCGATTAAACTTATTACAAGTTCGATTGTATCGTATGAAACGCGCGTATAGAACAGAGTGTGTGTGTATGCGAAGATTGATAAACGAGATTTTTTTTCTTAGTAAGAGTTAAAAAACAGGATCGGATGAGACACATACTGTTCTCGTGGAATCCAGTAAAGACGGATTTTAGTGTAAGTACGCGACATTGGTGTATCTTCGGTGTATAATCGCACTAAAATTCAGCGACGGTGACATTTCTGTTGTATATTGAGAAATACGCATATACAGTTATTATTGATAAAGTAAAAGCGGTATAGGATATCGACGTCTTACAATCTGCTTTGGAATCCTTAGTTTGGATTCTGTTCGTGAACCGAGCGCCTGTTTTTTCCGCATTGTGGGAAAACCGAATTTACAAATACCAAATTGGCTTTTGGAATAGACGGTTTGAATATACATCAATATATAAAGTGGCTCTTTAACTCGCTCGGAGTTATTTGTACCGAGGCATCGGTCTGTGAGTGTTACACTAATTATTATTATTGTTATTATTATCTAGAAAAATATCGGACCAAATAAGCAAGGATGACGGGAGTGACGAGCGTAATATTCATCTTGGTGATTGCTTCCGTCGCGAATCTGGCCATCGGGCAAGACCCGCCATCCTTGGCTAAGAAGAAACCAGCTATTCCCAAAGGGATCAAGCTAACGATGCCAGGTGATAGAAATAGAGATAAAAACTTCCCCTTAGCAGATCTCGTACAAGTGAAAATAGATCAAAGGAAAATTCTGGTGAATAAATTGAATTAACGTTGAATTTTAATTTATACAAAAAACAAATAGGTATTCAATAAGAAATGAAGTTGAAATTAACGTTGATTAGAATCATCTTCTCTCTGTCTAACTTATAATAAACTGCAAAGTAAAACGTACGCTCGTACAAATCTGCTGGAGAAGGTCGCCATAGATTTTTCAATCTATACTTACGACAATCGATACACAATGTTATTGGTCGATTTGTAATTTCTGCTGTGTAGATAAAAACGGTACACGTCTCGTCGGCTTTCACATAAAGTTCAATGAGAATTTCACAGAGCTTGACGTAGGTACGATATCTCGAGACATTGTTGGTACTCAAGACGGTCAATGGTCTTACGAAAATAACGTGACGACTATACCCGTTAAAGATATCGTTAATTACTGGGCTCATGTGTTGTACAACGGGCTTGGCTCCAATGTGGTGGATCAGCAACACGAAGTAACCGGTTAGATAATTTCTAGATCCATATATTACAATCCTCCTTGGGTCACGAACGATTTTTTCTGTATCTGCCCTCGTTCTCGTTTCTCTTATCATTTCGCATGTGTGGGAATCTGTAAAAACATAATAAAACAAACGTAAGAATCTCTCGTCAGAATTTTCCAAGACCGATGGGACCAAAGTAAACAGGAGCTCGGCTCTTGTTTCGGGAAATCAAGATTGTGCCTATACGGAAACGAAGATCGTCGACTTGCAAACTGGAGAACGCAAAGATGTTTGCGCCGGTCAACTCTTGCTCCATGATCAATTCGATACACTAAATCAAAGCCTGTGGAGACAAGTCGAAGAATTTGCAGGACCACCGGTAAGTTTGATTCTGGATCGTAACGTTCTTATCATTTTTTTCTTTGTTTCTGTCTCGCTTTGGACCTCTTACATCTGTAACAAAATGCACATTTCTCATCAGGATTACGCTTTCGTCGCTTACCGAAACGACGAGCGCAACGTTAAATGCTTCAGTGGAAATCTGCACATCACACCGACTCTGATGGAGTCGGAGTACAATCGAGGTTTTGTTCGATACGGAACTTTGGCTCTTCCGAGGTAAATGCGTTTCAACGAGAAAGGCAATTTCGTTTTAGAAACAGTATCTTCAATTCAATTTGAATTGGGATTTTCAAATGTTAATAATTTTCCTTCACTTCCAGATGTACCGGACAATGGGGTACTACGACATGTCGGCGAGAAGCACGTGGTGCTTACATTCTTCCCCCAGTTTTATCCGGTCGTATCGACACCAAGAACACCTTTGCGTTTATCTATGGAAAAGTCGAAATTCGAGCAAAATTACCACGTGGCGACTGGATATATGCCAGTAAGTATTTACAATGATGTAACAATTATGAAAAACTACTCGACTCTTACTTCTCAGTTCTTGATCTGGAACCGTTGGAGTCAGCTCCAAGACTTTCATCGTCTTCGTTCCATCCCGAACTGAAGGTGGCTGCTTCCACTGGGAATAACGTGCTTCGAGGACCGAATGGGATTGATCTGAGCGGCCACGTTCTACATGGAGGTCCGGCAGAGATAAATGCTATTAGAACTAGACCGAATGCACTATCGAAAAAATACTCGGACAATCTGTGGTTCGACGATTATCACGTTTACGAACTGGAATGGCGACGGGATAAAATTGTATCCAGAGTCGATGGTATTGAGTACGGCTCGACGACAACATTGGAACCCTTCGACAGACCGGTAGAGAATTTTTGACTCGGTTATATCCTATGTTGTTTTGTAGTCATGGCATTTTCTTTATGCCTACATATTCTTCTTTTTCCTTTCGTGTTCTTCACTCTCACGTTCGACGATTTACAGTTCTTCCTCAGTTTGGGATTGGCGGTAGGAGGACACATCAAATTTCCGGATTTGTTCAGAACCGATACTTATGCGAAACCTTGGCGAAATATGGGCTCCAAGGTAAATATCGTATAAACAATTTGGAAAGAAGTATATGAAATCTTATCTTATCGTGGAAGAAATATCGCGTACAAGAATAAATTTGTTGCTGTATTTTCAGGCTCTCTTCGATTTCTTCAATGCCACTGATATCTGGTCCAGGACTTGGGTCAAACACTCCAAGGACCTGAAAGTCGATTACATTAAAGTCTGGGCTTTGTAACATTTTTTCCTCCATATTTTATCTTCTAGCTCGAAGTTTTTAATACAATGTCTTACTACGAAAATACATATATGTACATACTCTGACGCATTTATAAGAATATTTTGCTATAACTCCTGTACGTTGTTGGTCGAACTGCGCAGCCAATTGTTGTTCACTACGAACGATTCGAACATTATGCGAGTTATTTTTTCAGCATTGCACTTGTAAAAATAAAGCTGGAACTATAAGACACAGGAGGCAGGTTCATTTACTTTTGCTGGGATCGAGGAGAACGTGGATCTTATCTCGATATTCTTCCAAATGATAAAAATTGTCAAATTTAATTATCGATACGTTACATATTACACTTTGGTCTTTTCGGAGGTTTCTTCGACGATGGAGTTTCTTCGATGTAAGTAAAAAATTTAATTCTATTATTTTCATGGTATTCAGATCAATCGAACTGATCGGAAATAGGTGGAAAAAAAATGTCGTAAAGAAAATAATTCTCCTGGACTCAGCAAGAAGTAATACAACTTTTTTCCATCTTGAGGTTTTGGTGTAAACCTCATCGTTTTCGTCCTATGGAGCAATTTTCAAATTGTCTATTTTTTCTCAAAAAACGACATATATTTGAAAAAAAAAATCGTAGACAACTTTCTAAAAAATGAACTTGAAGCTTAGACTTCCCCCTTTATGAGTATGGTGAAAGAAATTCGTTAAACAAATTTTTTAAAAAGCTAAAATAAAGGGAAATCCCTCCTCTTTAAAATGGCGTTGGTTAAATTGCCCTAGGCCATCTATCGGCGAAATGGCATAAAAAAACGTTCCGGCATTGTTTTCAATTTTTGTCCGGAAACTTTCCGCCAGTAGTGTATATAATACTGGAACTTATCTGTTATGGTTGCTGTGACGCGAAGGAGATGAAAGACAGCCAGGAGTGGTAATTTTCGATAGCCTTTGTTGAAGTATACTCGGTGTATCGCAGGAATTCTGATCACTTCGCTTGACTTGATAAGACTAATTAATGATTTGTGGCCACTCGAAGAAGGATTTTCGTTATCTCCTCCATTTTCCACATGATTTGAAATCTTCGATGAAATATCGTTCCAGCGAAGCGCATTATAAGAACGGATATCATTACAGCTGATAATTTTGAACTCACTCAAAACTTGATAAAAGTATTAATAAATTGAATAATTTGCTCTCAATTGACTGGACTTTCGTTTATTATCGGTGACGCCTCAGTTTGGAAATTGAAAATTTGTAGACTATATGTAAGCCATCATATTGTTCGTTGACTCGTAGACTATATGTAAGCCATCATATTGTTCGTAGGTGTGGTAAAGATACTGAGGTCGAATCAAACGTTTCATTAATAAGATTTAGTATTTAATTATATCCGATTTCTTTGAATTTACTGTTCGACTGTATCAAGTGGGAGCTATTATATGAAAGAAAGTGTACGGGTATGCGAATATTGGAAGACGAATTTTGTTTCCTGGAAAATGTTCGAAAACAGGATTTGACGAAACTTATGTTGTCCTCGCAGAATCTAGTAGCGACAGGTTTTACAGTGCGCGACATTTGCGTATCATCGACGTATACTTATAATAATATAGAGTGGAAGTGATATTTTGGCTGTATATTTAGAAATGGGTATACGCAGTTATTAGTGATAAAATAAAAGCGAAGTAGGATATCGACATCTTACAACTACTTTGAAATCCTTTGTTTGCGTTCTGTTCGCGAACCGCATGACTGCTTTTTTTCATGTTGTGGGAAAACCGAGATTGCTACTACCGAATTGGCTTCTGGTGTAGATGGTTTTGCAGCGATCGTTCGATCACCTAACGAACGGGAGAATCGGCGTTGTGAGTGAGGGAGACAAGAGTGGGAACATGTCGAGGGGAGTAGGGCGACCACTCGCGGAATTACCACCGAAAAGAAAACACTCGCTCCTCAGTCGCCAAAGGAGTATCGTCGCCCCAATTAAGAACAAGGTGCAAAGAAAGGGACAGAGACCGTCCGACGACAACGGATTTCTGATAGTTGACCATTGCCTGGTCAGCAATTGTCCACTCCGATCCACAAGTCACGATCCATCTATCGTACGGGACAATTCTCTATCTATCGTACTGGACAATTCTCCATCTATTGTTCTGGACAATTCTTCTCATCTGTCGTACTGGATCATTCGTCATCAAATTGGACGGGACCCATTTAAATCATCGCGAACGGGAGTGCACAAAAAGGAACAATTCTACATCTCCATTAAGGCGTCCGTTCTCTCTCTCTCTCTCTCTCTCTCTCTGTCTCTCTCTCTCTCTCTCTCTCTCTCTCCCTCACTCGGGGAACATCGTTGAGGGAAAACTGCTCTGCATCACGTTTAAAGTATGTATGGATGAATGTATCGTATGATGTGAATATTGATGGGTAGATAAACGAGACAATAATGTAATTCCACTATTGTTTTTTATTGGTCTGAATATCTGTTCTTTAAAAGTTTGCCTGTAAATACGAAATAATCACATTTATAGTACTATGAGGATAAATCACTATTAGAAATAAAATAACGAGAAGAAAAGAATGTATCACGTTCTTATCATTTTTTCTTTGTTTTTGGACCTCTTGAAATCTATAACAAAAAGCACATTTCTCATCAAGGTTACGCGTTCATCGGAAATCTGCAGATCACGCCAACTCTGATGGAGTACGAGTTGGGCCCAAATTTCATTCATCAAGCAATGTTTGAAATTCAATTTCAATGAATATTTAAACTTGTAATAATTTACCTTTAAATTCAGATGTACCGCAAAATGGAGTAGTCCAACCTGTCAGTGAACAGCACGTGGTTCTTACATTCTTTCCCCAGTTTTATCCGGTCGTATCCATACGAAGAACACATTTGCGTTTATGTTCAGGAATGTTGAAATTCGAGCAAAATTACCACGAGCGACTGGTTATATGCCAGTAAGTATTTACAACGATGTAACAGTTATCAAAAGTACTCGACTCTCGCATTGCAGCTCCTAATCTGGGAACGTTGGAGCCAGGTCCAAACGTTTCATCGTTTTCGCCCAGCCCCCAACTGAAGGTGGCTGCTTTCATGGGAAATAAAGTGCTTCAATCGCCAAGTGGCATTATTCTAAGCGGCCACGTGCTTCATGGAGGTGCGGCAGAAATAAATTCTACTAGCATTATGTTGAATTCACTACTGAAGAGATATTCGGTCAGTCTGTGGTACGACGATTATCACGTTTACAAACTGGAGTAGCGACGGGATGAAATTATATCCAAAGTCGATGGTGTCGTTTACGATTCGACGACAACATTGCCTTCTATAAATCGGTAGGGAATGTTTGACTCTGTCCTATCCTAAGTGGTTTTGTAATTGAAGCCTTTTTCTATACGCGTACATATTTTTCTGTTTCGTTTGGACTTTTCGCTCTCATATTCGACGATTTACAGTTCTACCTCAACTTGGGATTGGCGGTTGGAGGACGCACCGAATTTCCGGATTTCTTCAAAACCGAGAGTTATGAAAAACCTTGTCAAAATATCGCCTCTAAGATAAATATCGCTCTAAGAAATTTAAAAAAATATATATAATCTTATTTTATCGTAGGAATATTGTGCCCTTTGTGCACATATTAGGACTGTGACAAATAGACCAATGGGAAATAGTAACCGACGCGTGTCAGCCAATGTGAGAATCGCCAGAAATCTGCCAAAAAAACATATTTATTAACAACGTCGATGTAAGGTCGAGGGAACATTGAGTAATCGTCAATGTTCCCTTGCGTAAGACCGGCGAGTAACGTTACGCGCGTGCCGTGATAACACACAGACACAAATAGGTGGAACGAAAATTTAATTTCATAAAATTAATAAACATTCATGACTTCCGTTTGCTTCCATCGCGATAACTCCCCTGCCGCGAGCCGCCGTTTCGTTGTAACGAGAGAGGGAGAGAGAGAGAGAGAGAGAGAGAGAGAGAGAGAGAGAGAGAGTGAGAGAGAGAGAACGACGAGCTTAATGGAAGATAGTGGGGTCAGTAAAGTGATGTACGACGCGTGCATACACACGAGACAATGTTGCTCGTGGGTGGCGGTTCTCCTCTATCCATTCCTATAATTAAGAACAAACAAAAAACATTAGAGTTAGTTCCAAGCTCAACCCTTCACCTCTACAAACTCAGGATGACAATAATTCTATACGATCGGATTCACATCCTTCCTTCCTTCTACTCGCGGCTTACCATCTTTTCTTCTTTCACAGCGACCGGACGCGTACGGTCGAAAAGAACGTGAGCGCTCATCAATACTCGAGGATAAATTGTACGTGCTTGCGTAACATCCACGAGTCTTTACACCTCTCCAATGTTCAACCGGAGGCGACGGACGTTGATTGTTTGCTGAAGAAATATTTCAAATGTTCATGCGAGATGTTCATCATGCGAGATAGGTCGAGTCATTCCATGAAATTATCACGTTGATTCTCGATTATAGCTTGATTATATGAAAGGGATTAATTCTCGATCGATGCATAAAGATCAATGGAGGATCGAATCACTGATCGATTCGTGTAATAATTATTTTGATAATTAATAATTATTGCATTTCGGCGCGAGAAAGAATAATAACCAAGAGATTCAGGAAGCAATTCTTGCTGCAAATCCATCGATGATACATAATAAACTAGAGATTCTCGGAGCTAATTAGTATTTTAACTCACGTTCTTGCGATGCAAAAATAATAGCATAGAATTGTTTTTTTCAAGACGTGGATATAGAGGCAAAGGAGAGAAAAAACGTTTGGAGACAAGCGTGCACGTACGGAGACGCGTAATATTCTTGTGCGATAAGACGGCGGGGTCTGATGGGCACGAATCAACTATAATAGGTGTCCGCGATGATGATGCGCGATATGTGATACCATTGTATATGTGTACATCTACACTATTATATATATTTGTATTATGGTATACGAGGGTATGCCCGAGGACCGACAGACTGCAGAGAGTATAACAGGATAATAGACGTCGCGGTTAAATTATCGTACGAATTTCCAGCTGATAATATAGCGCGTATACTCGCCCTGTACGCAATCCCAACGGCGAGTACGCAACGGAAATACGCTACGGTGTCAATATTTTTCTACTCGAAACGTCGAGTGAATATCTTTAGTTCGTTAATCGATTTATACGAAATATTTACAAATGTCATATTTCATAAACCTCGGTTCGTCACAACGCATGGACTCGCAGTCGGGAGAGTGAAGAAAGCGATGAGAAATAATGAACGAAGATAATTACACAAAACGAGCCGTAGGTTTTTCCTTGTAACTACAAGGCTAACGAGAAAAGTTTGCCGATCGTTCCACAAGACAACAATTGTAAGGAGAAATCCAAGTCAAACGTCAATATTGACGGAGATAAACGTCTAAGCTTTCAAGATCTTGATTTTATATAGGCGAATGGAACACGCGGACTTATCTCTTCTTTCGTTTTCCTCGATCTAAATTCGTGGCGTTGGAACAATAATGTTAAATATAAATTGAAGGTGACTTCCGGTTGGGACTGCGTGATGGCGGGACGTGGTGTCGAGTTATCGGTAGTTTTCTTAGTAAATCAAAGGGATATAAGAGTGATAAAGGGGGTGAAAACGGTGACAGAGAGAAAGCTGGATACAGGAATCATTCGGACAAAATAAACAGGATGTCGACCGAAGTGGAAGAGGCAAAAAGTGAAGAAGTTGTGACGGGTGAAGAAGAAAAGGTTAGCGAGGACAATAAGGTAGAAAGGGATGAGAACGGAAACGGATTGGGGCGGCAGCGCCACGGAGAGAAGACGCACCTCATAGAGAGCGAGGTCGGTACATGAGAGTTGGGCCCACAAGCGGCAGAGAAGAGAAAGAGAGGGCTCCCGGTGGTAAAGAAGAAGCTAGAAGGGCACAGGGACGTCAGGGAGTTTTTCGAGTCTGTGTTGGCGGCAGTGGCGAAAAAGATTCTCCACACGCCACCAACGCCTCCTATAGCGGGATTCCGAAACTCGTTATACTGTCGTTATGCGCTCATAGCGTCATAGCGACAGTTTTCGGTACGAGGGATAACGACTGTCCTTTGTAACGACAAACGCGATTCCGTACCCCTAAAATAACGAGTTTTGTCGTTATTCATACCGAAAAATGTCGTTATGGGTTGCTAGCATACCGAGGCCTACGTACCCCCTCGGCAGGGCACCGCGACATGTTAGAAGCAACACAAATCGCATGTGTAGCATTGACTGGGTGAAATTGTGAACGAAAGTGGGTACTCCAAAACGATACTTATAGCGTAAATTTTTCGACGTTAACAATTATCACCTTGTGAAAAGATCGGTAAGTAAAGTACGTTTGTAATAATACATACAATAGATAAAATATTAATTAGCACATATATATATTTTGTACGGTATTTTCAATCCGACATAACCTACAAATATTATTTTGTACATAAAATTTTCTCCAGCAAATGTTACAATGAAACTTTTGTTCTCATTCAATTACTAAAATAATGTAAAGGATCTATTATTTGTCATACTTTATTTTTCGCATATTATTAAACAATCTCTGCAATTTTTAGTGAACATGGCTCTAGAATTTCTGGGTCTAGAATTGGCTTTTCTCCGTGAGAGGGTACGTCGAGTAGAACGGCATGTGGAAAGAAGACGCCTGAGAGATGCTCAGAATCCTTTTCATTTGCCACGAGACGTATTCATGGATTGTTTTCGACTCACTCTAGAACTTGTGCTCAGCATTGCACATCAGTTACAAGCTGATTTGCAGAGTGAACGAAGTACTGGCCTGAGCCCAGAAATAAAGGTAAATTTTGAGTTTGAGTATTTTATTAATTGATGTTATTAATAGGGTGGATATATTATTTGTATGGGATAATGAAATGTATAAAAAATTTTGATAGGTATTGGTTGCCATACAATTGTTTGCCCACGGCAGCTATCAACGAAGTGCCGGCAATCAATTCCATTTAAATGTCAGCCAAACAACAAGAAGTCGTTGCCTTCACACTGTGACCGAAGCGATTAATCTGCGCTTGCTACGTAAGTGGGTAAAATTCCCAATGACCAACGAAGATCGGCAGTGAGCTCGTGAAAAATTTTCAACGGCTGCGCAGCCAATCGAGGGTGCTATTGGTGCTATAGACTGCACTTTTGTTCATATTCTTGCCCCTTCAACACATGAAGAGGCATTCGTTAATCATCATGGCCGACATTCATTGAACGTTCAAGCGGTAAGTATATATGCATAACAACCATACTGCGAAAGAAAAGATATTCGTGCACCAATGAGCTAAACTTTCAAATCAATTTATTTATATTTTTTTACCGTGGTGGTATTTATTACTTTTCATAAATTGAAGGAAAAATAAATACCAAAAAATCGATTGAAGAACTTACGATCATTGTTCTGATTCTTTCATGTACGAATACTTTTTACAATCATTGTATTTTGAGAGCTTACTTTTACAGTCGGGTTGAACTGTTTCATTGTAAACTTGTGTTTTCAGATTGTTGATCCAGATTTGAAACTTCTCAACATCAACGCAAGGTTTCCAGGTGCACGCAATGAGGCATACATCTGGAGTGTATCACCAATTCGCCGAGCTATGGAATATCACTACAATCGAGGAGAACGGAAAACTTGGCTTATTGGTAAGTCTCAGTGCGTTGTTACTTGCACTGCCAAGTACAGCAACGCTATGTACTTTATACTACTACTGAAAGTGACTCTTTGTTCCATAAAATATTAAATTTTGTTTCAACAAATGAATTTTTTTTTAAACTTGTTGCTCTTTATGTATAAATCCAATGCATTCCTAAAAATATCAATATTTATCAGGTGACACTGGATACCCGCTAGAACCATGGCTCATGACACCCTTGGCTAATTATCCTGAAGATACTCAGCAATTTCAATACACGCAGCAGCTTTGCAAGGCAAGGAACGTTGTTGAACGATTCTTTGGTGTTTTCAAATCTGTATGGAGATGTCTGTCGTATCAGCGTGTGCTTATGTACGAACCGGCATTTGCTGCAAAAATAGTTAATGCATGTGCAGTCCTCCACAATATGAGAATAGAACATCGTTTGAATACCGAAGTATTGCAACCAGCGATAGCTGATCATCGACAAAATGCAAACAACGATGATGTCGTAGATTTTGATAATGACTTAATTCAAAGAGCGCCATCTCAACGCGCGCTATCTCAAAGGATCCAACGGCAAATTATGAAGGAGAGATTCCCTCATTACCGTGACGCACAAGATATGAGAGATGAGCACGATGAATGAACCGTATTTCAGGGACTATAAAGCTGCTATCAAACGGTTGACTTTTCATTCACTTATGTATTTTATTCAGCATCTTTCACTCGGAGTGAAAGACAGAAGTGAACGAAAAGTGAACCTTTTGATACGAGCTTTCTACGGACTATAAGACGCATCTGAATTTTGGACGCAATTTTTTGAAGAAAAAAGTGTAAAATACTATAAAATTCACTGTAAATATCCATCTGCACTTTCATCGGCGCATGTGCGCAAGATAGTATTGAGCGAATTCTATAAAGATATATTTTGTGAGAGAGCGTTTGGAAAATAAAAAGCGATTTGAAATTCCTTGTGATTTGTTCAGATTTTTAATTACGGTCAAACCAGCGAGTTATATATAAAATATAAAATTTTTATTTGAGGTTGAAAACCACTATAATTTAAACGCTAAAAATACAATTTTTTATGTTTTAAATATAAAATATAATTTTTTTTTAAAACGTCGATACACTCTTTCAGCATAACAGACATTAGCGAGAATGCCTCGCCTCGAGTTCGATGACTTTCGACTAAGGTTCGAAGGATCTCGTTCCTCTCTTTATCATTATCTGCCATTTGCTGCATAGTTTTAGCAAACATCTGAAAAGATAACAATTTTCAAATTTGACTGAAGTGATAAATTTGTTAGAAAGAAAATTTTTATTTGGAAAATAAGCATATCAAAGACTTGTACAATTTACCTCCATGTACGAAATTTGCCATTCAGCGAGTTCAGCAAAGTCTTCCCGCGCACGTTTTAGCTGCGTGCCCAATCTATCGGGACCTTGAAAATATTACAAAAATTGTATGCATGTTTCTGTATCTTGTAGCGATTGAATGAATGACTATAATCATACTCACAACGCTTTCTGGCGTTTGTGGTTCTTCCCGGACGACTTGAGCCCGTTTGGCGACTTGAATTTTGCTCCGATGTTGATGGTACACGGCGTGGTTGCTGCTCACTCGACGATAATCTTGATCCGGCTAGAGCAGCTGCGTCTGTCGTTAACGACGTTTTCTGTTTCTTCGCTGACTTGTTTTTTATCAAAAACGATTCATTTTCATCTGTTTCTTCTAATACATCGTCCAGGATGTCATAATCTAAGATGAAACAATATATACTTTGTTCTGACATGAAAGTAATTTCAGTTTTGAAAGCTGAAAATTTTACTAACTCCTATAATGGCTGGTGGCACTAATGTTACAGCGGACATATGTGGGCGATATGGCAATAATGGCAGAGAATGCAGGAGAGCTGACGATAATGATAGAGTTACTAGAAAAATATGTAGAAGGAGCCAAAATGGAAGTTAATACCAAAAAAACGAAGATTATGGTGTTCAGAAACGGGGGCAGAAAGAAGAAAGGAGAGGAGTCGAGTTACAAAGGAGAAAGGATGGAGGTGGTAAAGGAGTTTAAATATCTAGGATATTGGTTCTCTACAAAAAACACGGCAGGGCATCACTTAAGAAATATGGTGGCAAAGGCGCAAAAGACGGCTAACGCAGTTTGGGGAGTGATGAAGAGAGCAAAGGTGGACAACTTGAAGGGACGGCTACAGCTGTTCGACTCGTTAGTAAAGGCAGGAGCACTGTACGGGGTAGAAATATGGGGATGGAGTAGGAAGGAAGAAATAGAAAAACTACAGGGGAAACTAGTCAAAATGGCCCTCGGGCTAGCAAGGGCTTGCACTTCCATGTAAAGCTCGGCGTATTCCTGGAATCGGGAAGAAGAAGCGTGGAGGTAAGTCGACAGAGCAAGGAAATAGGGGGGAAAGCAAAGGAGCAGTGGGCCAGATTAAGATGCGGAAACGTAGGGAAAGTTGGGAAAAAGGGCTTGGAAGATTGGAGATGGGCAATCTGTGGCGAGGAAAATGAGAACCTAGAACATATTTGGGGATGCGACGTAGCGAGAGGGAGGATAAAGGAGGAATGGGTAACGGGGTGGACGTCTGGAGAGGAGGGAGGGAAGGGGAGGAATTAGAGCAATGGACCAAACAGACCTTAAAAGGGACGCCGGTGAAGGCAATATGCGAGTACCTAAAGGCATGGGGAAGACTCAAAGAGCGGAAGTGGCAGGGGCAAGGGGGCGAAGGGGTATGAATGGGAGTGCGGGATTTAGTTTGTAAGTTAAAAGCGTTAGTTCCGATTAATAGGTAATAAGTCTGTAATTAGAAGTAAAGAGAAAGGAAGGGATGTAAAGGGTAAAAGCTGTACAGGTGGAACAATAAATCTAATCTAAATCTATAAATTGAAGGTTTCGAGCTCGATCAAATTACATAAATTATACAACATAGTTCAACTTGTCGAAGTAAACAAATGTTTTATTTTCTTCAAGCAAAAACGTCGGGATAGTCACAAACCTATCATAGAGATAGGTTTCAAACCTATCCTATGATAGATAGGTTTGTGACTGATGAAGTCGAGAGTGTAAAGGTTACGATCTTGGTCAGCTCAACGTGATACCAGTCTCGAAGATATATTATAGTCGACCTTTCATTAACAATAAGTTAAACATTCTCGAATTACAAATACCATTCCCCTATACCGAATACAATTATCCTCGTGGCTCTGCCTTGAGTCGTACACAACTTTCGCAATGAGTGGGGAAAAATTTTGTATTTCCTTATATCCGATGCGATTAAACTTATTACAAGTTCGACTGTATTGAATGAAGCGCGCGTATGGAACGGAATGTGTGTGTATGCGAATATTGATAAACGAGATTTTTTTTCTTAGTAAAAGTTAGAAAATATTATCAGACGACGCATACTGTTCACGTGGAGTGCAGTAAATACGGGTTTTAGTGTACACGACATTGGTGTATCTTCGGTGTATAATCGCACTAAAATACAATGATGGTGACATTTCTGTTGTATATTGAAAAATACGCATATACAGTTATTATTGATAAAGTAAAAGCGGTATAGGATATCGACGTCTTACAATCTGCTTTGAAATCCTTAGTTTGGATTCTGTTCGTGAACCGAGCGCCTGTTTTTTCCGCATTGTGGGAAAACCGAATTTACAAATACCAAATTGGCTTTTGGAACAGACGGTTTGAATATACATCAATATATAAAGTGGCTCTTTAACTCGCTCGGGGTATTCATACCGAGGCATCGGTCTGTGAGTGTTACTCTAATTATTATTATTGTTACTATTATCTAGAAAAATATCGGACCAAATAAGCAAGGATGACGAGAGTGATGAGCGTAATATTCATCTTAGTGATTGCTTTCGTCGAAAATCTGGCCATCGAGCTATACCTGCCACCCTTGCCTAAGATGGAACCACTCGCTCTCGAACCGATCAAGCTATTCGTAGAAGGTGATAGAAATAGAGATAGAAACTTCCCCTTAGCAGATCTCGTACAAGTGAAAATAGATCAAAGGATAATTGTTATGAGTAAATTGAATTAACGTTGAATTTTTATTTATACAAAAATCAAATAGGAATTCAATAAGAAATGAAGTTAAAATTAACGTTGATTAGAATCATCTTCTCTCTGTCTAATTTATAATAAACTATAAAGTAAAACGTACGCTCGTACAAATCTGCTGGAGAAGGTCGCCATAGATTTTTCAATCTATACTTACGACAATCGATACACAATGTTATTGGTCGATTTGTAATTTCTCCTGTGTAGATAACGAGGGTACACGTCGCGACGACTTTCACGAAAAGTACGATGCGGTTTTCGTAGGGACTGAAGCAAATACGACTTCTCAAATGGATTTTCATACTCGAAATAGTCAATGTCCTTTCGGAACTGACACGACGAACACACCCGTTAATTGTACCCGTCACGGCAGTGACTACGTTGTTGTGTATCAGGAATATCAATTAACAGGTTAGATCATTTCTAGATCCATATATTACAATCCTCCTAGGGTCACGAACGATTTTTTCTGTATCTGCCCTCGTTCTCGTTTCTCTTATCATCTCGCATGTATAGGAATCTGTAAAAACATAATAAAACAAACGTACCAATCTCTCATCAGCATCTAACAACACCGATGGGACCAAAGTAAAGATGACCTCGAATCTTGTTTCGAGAAATAAAGCTTGTGTCTATACGGAAACGAAGATCGTCGACTTGCAAACTGGAAGACTCAAAGATGTTTGCGCCGGTCAACTCTTGCTGTACGATCAATTCGATACCCTAAATCAAAGCCTGTGGAGACAAGTCGAAGAATTTGCAGGACCACCGGTAAATTTGATTCTGAATCGTAATGCTGTTATAATTTTTTCCTTTGTTTCCATCTCGCTTTGGACCTCATACATCTGTAACAAAATGCACATTTCTCATCAGGATTACGCTTTCGTCGCTTACCGAAACGACGAGCGCAACGTCAAATGCGTCAATGGAAATCTGCACATCACACCGACTCTGATGGAATCGGAGTACAATCGAGATTTCGTTCGACAAGGAAATTTGGCTCTTCCGAGGTAAATGCGATTCAACGAGAAAGGCACTTTCGTTTTAGAAACAGTATCTTCAATTCAATTTGAATTGGGATTTTTAAATGTTAATCCTTTAATTCCAGATGTACCGGACAATGGGGTACTACGACATGTCAGCGACAAGCACGTGGTGCTTACATTCTTCCCCCAGTTTTATCCGGTCGTATCGACACCAAAAACAACTTTGCGTTTATCTATGGAAAAGTCGAAATTCGAGCAAAATTACCACGTGGCGACTGGATATATGCCAGTAAGTATTTACAATGATGTAATAATTATGAAAAACTACTCGACTCTTACTTCTCAGTTCTTGATCTGGAACCGTTGGAGTCAGCTCCAAGAGGTTCATCGCCTTCGTTCCATCCCCAACTAAAGGTGGCTGCGTCCACTGGGAATAACGTGCTTCAAGGACCGAGTGGGATTGATCTGAGCGGCCACGCTCTATTTGGAGGTCCGGCAGAGATAAATCCTATTAAAACTAGGCCGAATTCACTATCGAAGAGATACTTGAACAATATGTGGTTCGACGATTATCACGTTTACGAACTGGAGTGGCGACGGGATAAGATTGTATCCAGAGTCGATGGTATTGAGTACGGTTCGACGCCAACATTGGTACCCTTCGACAGACCGGTAGAGAATTTTTGACTCGATTCTATCATATGTTGTTTTGTAGTTCAAGGTATTTTCTATATATGCCAAGCGAAGAAAGTTTTTTGTTGACAAAAATAGCACCCGATAACGGCGAGTGCCATCAGACACGGAATAGCCTCCCGATCATAACTGACCACTTTTCGACTCCTGATACCCATTTTATTTTTGTTATTAACAAATTATAGAAAAAGAAACCACTTTTTCTCGTTTTTTGCTTATAAAACAAAAAATAATGAAGGAATCTGTTTGGTCCCAATGGGCGAATTGTAGGTAATTGAAATAAACCTAAAATGAGTGCTGAAAGAAGCCGATCGGTCAATAATTAAGGGATATACACTGAAAAACCCGAGAAAAAAAACGTTTTTTTCAAAAACGTATAACTCCGCCATTTTTAAAGTTGTAGGCCAGGCTCTTCACGAGATAGTACTTTTTGTGTGCGAAACCTAGGAGCTGTTGGATAATTAGTTTTTGCGTTATTGCAATGAACATTTAATTGTGCCATATTTTGCAGAGAGGCTCGATGCTCTGGAGGTCGTCCGATTTAAGTTTAACAAGCGGCTTTTGAAACTAGAACTGTTGACCTATAAACCGTCAATTTTAGATTTTCGTTTAATTGCGTTTAAGTACGTGAAAATCGCGCTTAAACATGACCAAAAACGCCCGAGCGCGCGAAAGTGGTCGAGTAGTGGGAGTAGACCGGCAGACGCGGAGAAGCCGCATGTATAGTAATAGAAGCGTGCTCGGCCCAAGTTTCGTATGTATATATTTGATTATTTCAAGAACTAGTAGGACCATTTTAACATTTTTTTTTTCATTTCCGGTAACTCGATCACCGGTTTTAACATTTTGTTTTTATTTCCGGTAACTCGATCACTCAATTCCGGTAACTCAATTATCCGACAGCTCCTAGGTGTCGCACACAAAAAGTACGTATTAATACCTACTATCTCGTGAAGAGCCTGCAACTTTAAAAATGACGGAGTTATACATTTTTGAAAAAAAAACACTTTTTGTCTCGGTTTTTTTAGTGTATCTCTCTTAATTATAGACCGATTGGCTTCTTTCAGCGCTCATTTTATGCCTGTTTCAATTACGTATAATTCGTCTATTGGGAACAAACAGATTCCTTCATTAATTTTTGTTTTATAAGCAAAAAACGAAAAAATGTGTGTTTTACTAATTTGTTAATAACAAAAAATAAAATGGGAATCAGGAGTCGAAAAGTGGTTAGTTATGGTCGGGAGGCTGTTCCGCGTCTGATGGACTCGCCGTTATCGAATACTATGTTTGTCAAAATCTGGTGTTTTTAGAGCTCTATTGCCTGGACATATTCTTCTTTTTCCTTTCGTATTCTTCACTCTCATATTCGACGATTTACAGTTCTTCCCCAGTTTGGGATTGACGGTCGGAGGACACACCGAATTTCCGGATTTGTCCAGAACCGATACTCATGAGAAACCTTGGCAAAATATGGGCTCCAAGGTAAATATCGTATAAACAATTTGGAAAGAAGTATATAAAATCTTATCTTATCGTGGAAGAAATATCGTGTACAAGAATAAATTTGTTACTGTATTTTCAGGCTCTCTTCGATTTCTTCAACGCCACTGATCTCTGGTCCAGGACTTGGATCGAATACTCCAAGGACCTGAAAGTCGATTACATCAAAGTCTGGGCTTTGTAGAATTTTTTCCTCGCTATATTGTATATTCTACCTCGAAGCTCTAGCTCGGAGCTTTTAATACAATGTCTTATTACGAAAACTACACACTCTGACGCATTTATAAGAATATTTTGCTATAACTCTTGTACCTCGTTGGCTGAACTGCCCAGCCAATTGTTGTTCACTACGAACGATTCGAACATTATGCGAGTTATTTTTTCTGCATTGCACTTGTAAAAAAAAAGCTAGAACTATAAAACACAGGAGACGTTCATTTACTTTCGCTGGGATCGAGGAGAACATCTTATCTCGATATTCTCCCAAATGATAAAAATTGTCAAATTTAATTATCGATGTTACATATAGATATAGAGGCAAAGGAGAGAAAAAAACATGTGGAGACAAGCGTGCACGTACGGAGATGCGTAATATTCTTGTGCGATAAGACGGTGGGGTCTGATGGGCACGAATCAACTATAATAGGTGTTCGCGATGATGATGCGCCATATGTGATACCGTTGTATATGTTGTAACGTTGTACAATCTCTCCCCTGCACTCGGCTCATCACAAAGGCAGCCGTCCCCACAGAAAGGCCCAAAACAGGCAAGTGGTGAAATATTGTTTTTTATTTTCCTTTTCCCTAAACATTGTAAGGCCTGTGCAACACCACATTCAGTCATCCGTCACGAAGAAGAAGCACCCGTCCGTCCCCCTCGCGACGCCATCCTTCGGCTGACCGGCAATAAGAAAGGACGCAGATGGCAGCGGCGCACGGAGACTCCTAAAAATCCCAATTACCTACAATCATAAATTCCCGTCCGCAAATACCCCCAAATTACCGACCGATCTTGCCTGTCCCGACAGATCCCGCCCGTGATGATCAAATATCGATCATGCGCCTGACCCATCTACACTACCAGCGGAAAGTTTCCGGACAAAAGTTGAAAACAGTGCCGTAACGTTTTTTTATGCCATTTCGCCGGTAGTTGGCCTAGGCCAATTTAACTCATGTCATTTTAAAGAGCAGGGATTTTCCTTCAGTTTGGCTTTTTAAAAAAAATTTTACGTTTTTTTTTTACAATTGGCACCCAGTTTTAAAAACGACAATTTTTGGTCGTTTTTTTGTTCTTTTGTAAGTGGACCCCCTTTGCAGTAAAAATTTTTTAACGACTTTCTTTCACCCTACTCACAAAGGGAAGTCTTAGCTTCAAGTTCAGTTTTTTAGAAAATTGTCTACGATTTTTTTTTTTCAAAAATATATCATTTTTTGAGATAAAATAGACAATTTTTAAATTGTTCCATAGGACGAAAACGGTGAGGTTTACAACAAAACCTCAAGATGGCAAAAAGTTGTATTATTTCTTGCTGAGTTCAGGAGAATTTTATCAGATTTTTTTTCGAAATTTTTTTTCTACCTATTTCCGGTCAGCTCGATCGATCTGAATAACATGAAAATAATAGAGTTAAATTTTTTATTTACATCGAAGAAACTCCGTCGTCAAAGAAACCTCCGAAGAGACCAAAGTTTAATATGTAGGTAAAAAATTTAATTCTATTATTTTCATGGTATTCAGATCAATCGAGCTGATCGAAAATAGGCGGAAAAAAATTTTGAAAAAAAAATCTGAAAAAATTCTTCTGAACTCAGCAAGAAATAATACAACTTTTTGCCATCTTGATATTTTGTTGTAAACCTCATTGTTTTCATCCTATGGAGCACTTTTCAAAGTGTCTATTTTTTCCCAAAAAACGACATATCTTTGAAAAAAAAATCGTAGACACGTTTCTAAAAAATGAACTTCAAGCTTAGACATCCCCCTTTATAAGTATGGTGAAAGAAATACGTTAAAACAAATTTTACAGCGAAGGGGGTCCACTTGCAAAAGAACAAAAAAACGACCAAAAATTGTTGTTTTCAAAACTGGGTGCCAATTGTAAAAAAATCGTAAAATTTTTTTAAACAAGCCAAAATGAAGGAAAGTACCTGTTCTTTAAAATGGTGTTGGTTAAATTGGCCTAGGCCAACTACCAGCGGAATGGCATAAAAAACCGTTCTGGCACTGTTTTCAACTTTTGTCCGGAAACTTTCCGTCGGTAGTGTACATCGATCCGTGATGCTGCTGCCCCAATGATCGAGCCCGCTAATCAATGAAGAAGGAAGAAGACTTCACTTTGCGACGAGCCGGCGACCAAGTAGGAAACCGAAAAATTAGCGAACCATTAGAGGAGAAAATTGGAGTATAGAGTAACAGAAAATATAGAGGAAAAGAAGTATTTGCGGGATTTGGAGAAAGAGTGCGAGTGCGAGGAGTGTGACAGTGAGAGTGAGGAAAGACAGCGCGTGGCGATTGAGAGATCGAGAAAAGGAGTGATAAGACGAGGAAGGACCTTGCAACGAATGTAAGTGTTTGCACAGGCCAAACTTTATTATCGGTACGGTCAGAATATCCCCCTTTTTGCATTTGATTTATATAGAGTACCCCCCCCCCCCTTCTATAGCTTGCGTCACCCTTGTTTGACCGGTTTTCTTTTGTTCTCCTGCATTAAACAGTCGTGTGGGACGGCTGTAAGAATTAAAGAAATTAAGATTTCGAGTATCATAATTATACGAGTAACGGTCATCCTTCCCCGCCTGACCTCCACCTTTCCCTATCCCTGAATGCTGCAAGCATTGAACGAGAGACAATATTCTCGAGCTACAAACGACCGACCTTCCTGGGCACAGCCGACTCCCGAATTACAACTCCTTTTCCCCGCCTGCCCCTGTCCCTGCAACAGACCGTACTACCGTAAAAGTAAGACGATATCGAATACGTGCCTAAGAATAAAAGTACAGCCAGTGGTAATAATTAAGAGGCCGTTGAGACGGCGAGCCTCACGCTGAGAATCTTTCCCGCCCGACCCCCTTCCCCTCCATACACGCTAGCCCTACACCCACTCTCGTCTTGAAGAGTGGTATTATTATTATTTTGTTAATTTTTTTGTGTGATATTAAAATTAACTGGCGCCCAAAAATTTTAGAAACTAAAACTGAACTATTTCTTTTGTGCTGAGTATTATAGTTTATTTTGTATGAATAGTAATTCCCGGAGATAGTCCGCCGTGGACAATAAAGTTGAGATTGTGTTTACCTTGTCTGAATTCTTTTCAAGTTGATATCCCTTTGGAAAAGCACTTCGCTCGAGTACCGAATGCGCAGAAGTTAATCCCTTTTATTAGGGTGTACAACGGTCCTCGAGGATGTTCCGTGCTACTCTGGCGTACACTTTATTTTTTTTCCAATATCTGAAATTCTTTACCGGAATAAAGACCGGCCATAAAGGCTTAACAATTTTAATGAGATAAAATTCGTCGCATCTGCTCGCCAAATGTAGTTATTGTTTGGTTCGAGCGAAGTGGTCCGTGCGACGTAGCACGTCACTTACATATAATTCGGGAATTTAACTGCTTTATTGATTTTTTGGGTAGAGAAATCCTCGTACCCGAACGAATAATATTATTCATCTATGAATATTGTTGACTAAATTATTGTCTACCGATTTAAACTACAACTACATCCCATGCGACGGAACATCTACATTATTATATATATTTGTATTATGGTATACGAGGGTATGCTCGAGGTAGGACCGACAGAATGCAGAGAGTATAACAGGATAATAGACGTCGCGGTTAAATTGTCGTACGAATCTCGAGCTGATAATATAGCGCGTATATTCGCCTTGTACGCAATTCCAACGGCGAGTACGCAACGGAAATGCGCTACGGTGTCAATATTTTTCTACTCGAAACCTCGAGTGAATATCTTTAGTTCGTTAATCGATTTATACGAAATATTTACAAATGTCTTATTTCATAAACCTCGGTTCGTTACAACGCATGGACTCGCTGTCGGGAGAGTGAAGAAAGCGATGAGAAATAATAAACGAAGATACTTACACAAAACGAGCCATAGGTTTTTCCTTGTAACTACAAGGCTAACGAGGAAAGTCTACCGATCGTTCTAAAAGACAAAAATTGTAAGGAAAAATCCAAGTCAAAGGTCAATATTGACGGAGATAAACGTCTAAGATTTCAAGATTCTTGATTTTATATAGGCGAATCGAATACGTGCGCTTAACTCTTCTTTCGTTTTCCTCGATCTAAATTCGTGGCGTTGGAACAATAATATTAAATATAAATTGGAGGTTTCAAACTCGATCAAATTACATAAATTATATATAATAATATAATTTAATTTGTCGAAGTAAGAAATGTTTTATTTTCTTCAAGCAAAAACAATGCAACTTTTCACTTTCCCGAAACCATAGCTGCCACGTGGACGAAGCGAGAATAGGGATAGTTTTGTGACTGATGAAGTCGAGAGTGTAAAGGTTACGATCTTGGTCAGCACAATCTGATACCAGTCTCGAAGATATATTATAGTCGACCTTTCACTAAGTTAAACATTCTCGCATTACAAATACCATTCCCCTATATCGAATACAATTATCCCCGTGGCTCTGCCTTGAGTCGTACACAACTTTCGCAATGAGTGGGGAAAAATTTTGTATTTCCTTATATCCGATGCGATTAAACTTATTACAAGTTCGACTGTATCGAATGAAACTCGCCTATGGAACCGTGTGTGTGTATGCGAATATTGATAAATGAGATTTGTTTTCTTAGTAAGAGTTAGAAAACAGGATCGGATGAGACACATAGAGTCATGTGGGGTAAGTGTGCGCAGCGGGTAAGTGTGCGCATATGAAATATCTCAGAAACGATTTATAACTAAAGCGCCGCACCTCCCATATTCAGTGCCCCGTGCGATGTCCTGCGAAGAGGTCGATTTTTAGTAGCCCCTAATCCGCCGTTTTGTTTTAGCAGGTAAGTGAATTTTTTTGCTCAAATTGTTACGATATTTTGCTATTTTTAGCGTCCAATCTTTTGTAGACTTGTGCCCATTTTGGACGTTTCATATTTATCATCGAGTACTACGTAGTATTCGGTTTGACAAGTAACAATTTTTCAATTTTTGAGATAACGCAATCCTGAACTATTTTGATGAAATCCCGTTTTGATGGGTTGAGGTAAGTGTGCGCACATGCTTGCTGTGTAAGTGTGTGCATGCGCACACTTATCCCGTTTTAGAAACTTCGTATTAATACTGCAATATTTTGTTTCAGGATCGAAAGGTACAATATCAACGCCGTTAATGTTCGTTACAATTCATGTTTTTGAAGTTTATTCTTGTTTTCAAATTGTTTTTTATTAGTACCGTTAAAACATCTAATAATAATAAATAAAAATTTGCCATGTTCCTGTGTCTGGTTATACTTATTTAATAGGTAAAAATCTCGTCATTTTATGTTGCGCACCCTTACCTACACTGCTGCGCACACTTACCCCTATATTGGGGTAAGTGTACGCATTTTGGACTATGTTAGTTTTGGTCAATTTTTGAGAATTCGTGCCGTTGACGAATATTATTTCTATCGTCAAGTTATTGCTTAATAACCACTCTAACCAATTAACGTCGTTTTATTGCATTAAACTTGGAATTTTAGATTCTATGGCATTTCAAAGCTTAAGTGCGCACACTTGCCCCACATGACTCTACTGTTCACGTGGAATGCAGTAAATACGGGTTTTAGTGTACGCGACATTGGTGTATCTTCGGTGTATAATCGCATTAAAATACAGCGATGGTGACATTTCTGTTGTATATTGAGAAATACGCATATACAGTTATTATTGATAAAGTAAAAGCGGTATAGGATATCGACGTCTTACAATCTGCTTTGAAATCCTTAGTTTGGATTCTGTTCGTAAACCGAGCGCCTGGTTTTTCCGCATTGTGGGAAAACCAAATTTATAGATACCATCTTGACTTTTGGAATAGACGGTTTGAATATACGAACGAGTTAGACAGCCACTTTATATCAATATATAAAGTGGCTCTTAACTAGCTCGGGGCATTCGTACCGAGGCATCGGTCTGTGAGTGTTACTCTAATTATTATTATTGTTATTATTATTTAGAAAAATATCGGACCAAATAAGCAAGGATGGCGAGAGTGACGAGCGTAATGTTCATTTTGGCGATTGCTTTCGTCGCGAATCTGGCCATCGGGGTACCCTTGCAACCCTTCGATAAGATGGAACCACTCGTTCTCAGACCGATCAAGCTAACGGTAAAAGGTGATAGAAATAGAGATAGAAACTTACCTTTAGCAGATCTCGTACAAATGAAAATAGATCAAAAGAAAATTGTGGTGAATAAATTGAATTAGCGTTGAATTTTAATTTATACAAAAATCAAATAGGAATTCAATAAGAAATGAAGTTGAAATTAACGTTGATTAGAATCATCTTCTCTCTGTCTAATTTATAATAAACTGCAAAGTAAAACGTACGCTCGTACAAATCTGCTGGAGAAAGTCGCCATAGATTTTTCAATCTATACTTACGACAATCGATACACAATGTTATTGGTCGATTTGTAATTTCTGCTGTGTAGATTACCAGGATACACGTCGCGAAAACTCTCACATAAAGTACGAGGGGGCTTCCATACGGATTGAAGCAAATACGACTTCTCAAATAGATGTTCGTACTCGGACCAGTGAATGGACTTTCTGAACTGACACGACGAACATACCCGTTAATTAAATCCCTTATTCCCCTTCTCGTGTTGTTATTCACAATGACCGTAGCTCATTTCTGGATCCATATTGTAAGAAATTATAACGTTTCCTCTCATACAACAACAAGGGAAGGAATAAGGAGATGTGGGCGAGAATGAGATGTGGAAACATTGGAAGAGCAGGAAAGAAAGGGGAAACGGAGTGGATGTGCCGAATCTGTGGAGAAAAAAATGAACCGTTGGAGCACCTAATAGCCTGCAGGAAATGCTGGAAGGGTGTTACGGAAAAGGCAAGGAAGGCAGCAGAAGGGTGGTTGGAAGGAGTTGAAAGATTGGCGATAAGAGGGGAAATAATAAATATGTTACGGGGAAGAATAAAGGAGGACGTATGTACATACTGTAGAGAAAAAGAAGAGGAATGCAAGAAGAGTGAGAGAGAGAGAAGTGAGAATGTGTGGGAAGGGACGGCTAGAGATAAGAAGGGTGACTGGTGTTTGTAAAAACTTTTGTAAAAGGTTATGCAAATATAACTTGCTTATAATAATAATAATAATAATAATAATAATATAACTCGATTCTCGATTTTCGTTTAATAATATATTTAAGTCAAACGACGATAATTATTAATCTCATCATAAAACACACCACGATCACACATTTATTCAATTCACTCCTAAGACTAATTTGACATTAATAATGAATAATTCGCCTGTTATTACAATTGAGCACAACTCATACGAATGGATTATAAATTAAATTATTAGCTTAACTTGTCGTTCTCGTTATTGGGATCTGACATGGAGGCGTGGTCAAATTCAATATGGCGCAGACCGGGGTGCAGTCGCCTGTCAAAACCGCGCAATAGTAGACTTACCGTGAAAACCAATATGGCGTAGAAGAGGTTGCAGCCAACTAGTCTTAACATAGCGTAATAGCTTTATTTTTTAATAAAATGCTAGTCCTTTCCATTAGTGATATTTGTAAATGGTCTGATTCCAATCCCGTCAATCGAAATTTTCGGGAAGGCGAAACAAATTTTTGGTACACGCACCGGGCATTTTTTTTGGGGAAACTATGGAACGTCAGTTCACGGTTTTTTTAAAGAACTCTCGCATCCATATACGAAACATGCAATTCTTTTTTTCGATGGGTTGCGAGATGTAAAGACACCTACTTCTGCCATTTTTTATTCAATTTCGCAAAATTACTGATATTAATGATCACGTTGTAACTTGAGCAATGCACCCGGGTTTTAGTTTCAACGTGTACCACCAGATGTCTCACGAATTTTGTCAGATCCCAATACGAGTTATTGTGTCGAGGGTGGATCCAGTCTTGCGACATACGATTTGGTTGTCCCGGTCGGTGGATTCTTCGAAGGTTTTATTGATAGAATTGCTTCCCTTCGACCCGCTGGTAAGAGCCGGGCGATGGATGCGCTTTTTTACTCCTCCGTCGGAGATAATCTGGTCGTCTCGATCCGTTAATTGATCTCAGGTGTAGACGAGAACCCTCGACAGATGACTATTTGTTCTTAATACGTCGACTGTATTCTAAGAATATCTTGATTTGACTAATTTATAATTGGCGAGTCATCTTCAATTAGTCTCACCCATGGGACCAAAGTAAAGATGAGCTCGAATCTTGTTTCGGGAAATCAAGCTTGTGTCTATGCGGAAACGAAGATCGTCGACTTGCAAACTCGAAGACTCAAAGATGTTTGCGCCGGTCAACTCTTGCTCCACGATCAATTCGATACACTAAATCAAAGCCTGTGTAGAGAAGTCGAAGAATTTCCAGGACAACCGGTAAGTTTGATTCTGGATCGTAATGCTGTTATAATTTTTTTCTTTGTTTCCGTCTCGCTTTGGACCTCTTACATCTGTAACAAAATGCACATTTCTCATCAAAATTACGCTTTCGTCGCTTACCGAAACGATGGACGCAACATCAAAGCCCACAGTGGAAGTCTACGTATCACGCCGACTCTACTGGAGTCGGAGTTCGATCGAGATTTCATTCGACAAGGAAACTTGACTCTCTCACGGTAAATGTGATTCAACGAGAAAGGTATGTTCCTTTTAGACACCGCATTTCCAATAATAACTTATCTTCAAAGTTTAAGTTCCAAAGTCAAAATTTATCTTCCAGATGTACCGAAAAACCAGGTACTGCGAAATGCCAGCGAAAAGCACGCGGTGCTTACATTCTTCCCCCCGTTTTGTCCGATCGTATCGATTCCAAGGAGATATTTTCGTTTATCTTCGGGAAAGTCGAAATTCGAGCAAAACTGCCACGTGGCGACTGGATAACTCCCCGTAAGTATTAACAACGATGTAATAATTGTGAAAACTTACTCGACACCCACCCTTTCAGTTCTTCTTCTGGAACCACTGGATCCAGATTAAACAATCTTGCCGTCTTCGCAATTTCCCCGAATGTCCGTGGCTAGTTCCACTGGAAATACGTTCTGTAAACGAAAGAGTGACATTAATCTAAGTGGACACGCGCTTTCTGTAGGTGTAGAAAAAGGTAAATGGTGATTAATATAGGCAGGTTATAAGATCGTATGCAATTGCAAGCAAAGTCAATGGTGTTGTTTATAGTACGCAGGTGACGACGATACCCATCTATTGGCCGGTAAGGAGTTCTTGACTGGGTTGTACCCTATGTCGTTTTGTAATTCAGGACTTTGTCTATGCGTGTACATATGTTCTTCCTTTTCGTTTGTGCTCTTCGGTGATCATCTTCGACGCTTTACAGTACTACATCACCTTGGGATTGGATGTCGGTGGACCCACAGCACTGGGCCGTATCCGAAGATTATGTCAAGCCTTGGGAACATTTCAAGCCCAAGGTACATATCGCATCAAGAAACTAAAAAAAGAAAACGAATTAGATCTTATCTTAACGTAGGAGTACGAATATAAGAAATATCACGGCACAAATATAAATTTGTGTTTCTGTATTTTCAGACCGTCTTCGATCTTTTCAATGCCACTGATTTCTGGTTCAAGACCTGGAACGAGAACGCCATGGATCTGAAAATCGATTACATTAAAATCTGGGCTTTGTAGAATTGCCTGCCGTTATTTCATCTCATACTTCGGAGCTCGTTGCTCTTATTACAATAATATAAGCTCTGGTGTAGATAGTTTTGCGGCGATCGTTCGAACACCTAACGAACGGGGGAATCGGCGTTGTGAGTGAGGGAGACGAGAGTGGGAACATGTCGAGGGGAGTAGGGAGACCACTCGCGAAATTACCACCGAAAAGGAGACACTCGCTCCTCAGTCGCTAAAGGAGTATCCTCGCCTCAATTAAGGATAAGGTGCGAAGAAAGAGACAAAGACCGTATGTCGATAACGGATTTCTGATAGTTGACCATTGCCTGGCCAACAATTGTCTACTCCGATCCAAAAATCACGATCCACCTATCGTATGGGACAATTCTCCATCTATCGTACTGGACAATTTTCCATCAAATTGGACGGGATTCATTCAAATCATCGAGAACGGGACTGCTCAAAAAGGAACAAATTTACATCTCCATCGAGGCGTCCGTTCTCCTTCTCTCTCTCTCTCTCTCTCTCTTGCCGGTGAGTACGTTACACACTGCTGTGTCATTGTCGACGATTATCATGTTTACGAACTAGATGAGTAGCGACGGGGTGAAAGTATATCCAAAGTCGATGGTGTCGTTTACGATTCGACGACAAAATTGCCTTCCATAAATCGGTAGGGAATTTTTGACTCTGTCCTATCCTAAGTGGTTTTGTAATTGAAGCCTTTTTCCATACGGGTACATATTTTTCTGTTTCGTTTGGACTTTTCGCTCTCATATTCGACGATTTACAGTTCTACCTCAACTCGGGGTTGGCGGTTGGAGGACCCATCGAATTTCCGGATTTCTCCAAAACCGAGAGTTATGAAAAACATTGTCAAAATATCGCCTCTAAGATAAATATCGCTCTAAGAAATTTAAAAAAATATATAAAATCTTATTTTATTGTAGGAATACTGTGTCCATTGTGCAGATATTATGACTGTGACAAATAGACCAATGGAAAATAGTAACCGATGCGTGTGAGCTGATGTGAGAATCGCCAGAAACCTGCGAAAAAAATATATTCGTTAATAACGAAATTTTTAAAAGTCGATTTTTATTTTAATATAAAAAAAGGAGAATAAAAACAAACCTTACTTTTCAAAAATTGATCCAATATTTTCCAATTTCCTTCCATTCGTTGAACTTCATCAAATTGCTGTTAAAAAACATTGCCTTTTATTACAATTTTGTCTCACTGTATTGAAAATTTGTCTCCAACCTCGTCCTTTGCATTACCATTCTCTCGTTATTAATCGTCAATGTTCCCTTGCGTAAGATCGGCGAGTAAAGTTACGCGCGTGCCGTGATAACACACAGACCCAAATAGATGGAACGAAAATTTAATTTCATAAAATTAATAAACTTTCATGACTTCCGTTTGCTTCCATCGCGATAACTCCTCTGCCGCGAGCCGACGTTTCGTTGTAACGAGAGAAAGAGAGAACGATGAGCTTAATAGAAGATGATAGTGGGGTCGGTAGAGTGATGTACAACGCGTGCATACCCACGAGATAATGTTGCTCGTGGGTGGCGGTTCTCCTCTATCCATGCCTATAATTAAGAATAAACAAAAAACATTAGAGTTAGTTCCAAGCTCGATCCTTCGCCTTTACAAACTCAGGGTGACAATAATTCTATACGATCGGATTCACATCCTTCCTTCCTTCTACTCCCGGCTTACCATTTCTTCTTCTTTCACAGCGACCGGACGCGTACGATCGAGAAGAACGTGAACACTCGTCAATACTCGAGGATGAATTGTACGTGCTTGCGTAACATTCACGAGTCTTTACACCTCTCCAATGTTCAACCGGAGGCGACGAACGTCGATTGTTTCCTGAAGAAATATTCGAAATGTTCATGCGAGATGTTCATCATGCGCGATAGGGCGAGTCATTTCATGAAATTATCACGTTGATCCTCGATTATAGCTTGATTATGTGAAAGGGATTAATTCTCGGTTGATGCATAAAGATCAGTGGAGGATCGAATTACTGATCGATTCGTGTAATATTTATTTTGATAATTAATAATTTTTGCATTTCGGCGCGAGAAAGAATAGTAATCGAGAGATTCGCGAACCATTTTTTGTTTTCAAATCCATCGATGAAATATAATCAACAAGAGATTCTTGGAGCTAATTTGTATTTTAAGTCACGTCCTTGCAACATAAAACTAATAGCATAGAATTGTTTCTTTCAAGACGTGGATATAGAGGCAAAGGAGAGAAAAAACGTTCGGAGACAAGCGTGCACGTACGGAGACGCGTAATATTCTTGTGCGATAAGGCATCGGGGTCTGATGGGCACGAATCAACTATAATAGGTGTCCGATGATGATCCGCGATATGTGATACCGTTGTATATGTGTACATCTACATTATTATATATATTTGTGTTATGGTATACGAGGGTATGCCCGAGGTAGGACCGACAAAATGCAGAGAGTATCACAGGATAATAGACGTCGCGGTTAAATTATCGAACGAATTTCCAGCTGATACTATAGCGCGTATACTCGCCCTGTACACAATACCAACGGCGAGTACGCAACGGAAATACGCTACGGTGTCAATATTTTTCTACTCGAAACGTCGAGTGAATATCTTTAGTTCGTTAATCGATTTATACGAAATATTTACAAACATCTTATTTCATAAACCTCGGTTCGTTACAACGCATGAGCTCGCCATCGAGAGAGTGAAGAAACCAATGAGAAATAATAAACGAAGATAATTACACGAAACAAGCCGTATAGGTTTTTCCTTGTAACTACAAGGCTAATGAGGAAAGTCTACTGATCGTTCTAAGACAAAAATTGTAAGGAAAAATCCAAGTCAAACGTCAATGTTGACGGAGATAAACATCTAAAATTTTAAGATTCTTGATTTTATATAGGCGAATGGAACACGCGGACTTATCTCTTCTTTCGTTTTCCTCTATCTACATTCGTGGCGTTGGAACAATAATATTTGTTTCGCACTAAACTCCGTTCACGAACCGTTATTGTTCCAATGAAGGTTGTAAATCTCACTGCACTGCGATGTGATGAAAGAAGTTAGGGATATCACACTTTAAATTAATGAAGGGTGTATTTTACTCGGCAACATTTGGGAGAACTCCGTATTGACTCGGCAACGTTTCGAAAGGAACTGTTTTAGAAAAACTGGCAAATTGAGATCCTTGATTTTGCTCCCACTCCTTTGACGGAGATGGAAATTTATCCAAGTATGAGACGTGGGTTTTCATTGGGTCGTAGGCATCTTAAGATAATTCTGTTGAAATACAACAATGTACCTACGTTTTCGCGAGTGTACACCCCTTTTGGGAAAAAACGCCGACTCATAAAACATTTGGCCGCCAGAAGGGTATCCCAAATTTTAAGCGCGTTGAAATTGTTTTATTGTTTAAGACTCGAATAGACTTAGAGAGTTTTTGGTCAAAACCCTTAATCCACTCGCAGCTATAATGAACACGTCACGAACATAAACCTTTTTTTTGCAAACAATCAACGTTGGGAGAAAATAAAACGTGCCAATGTATTGGCCTAAGTGCCAACGGACCTGCCAATAAAACTCACGTCCCTTCTTTCGCGTGTGCATAGTAAAATTATAAGGAATTAATTTTTGTAACTGTACATAGCGTCTAAGTCGACGCTCCAATATTAAATATAAATTGAAGTTTTCGAGCTCGATCAAATTACATAAATTATATAACATAGTTCAACTTGTCGAAGTATACAAATGTTTTATTTTCTTCAAGCAAAAACCTAGGAACTTTTCCCTTCCCAAAAACATAGCTGCCACGCGGACGAAGCGAGAATAGAGATAGGTTTGTGACTGATGAAGTCGAGAGTGTAAAGGTTACGACCTTGGTCAACACAACCTGATACCAGTCTCGAAGATATATTATAGTCGGCCTTTCATTAAGTTAAACATTCTCGAATTACAAATACATTCCCCTATACCGAATACAATTATCCTCGTGGCTCTGCCTTGAGTCGTACACAGCTTTCGCAATGAGTGGGGAAAAATTTTGTATTTCTTTATATCCGATGCGATTAAACTTATTACAAGTTCGACTGTATCGAATGAAGCGCGCGTATGGAACAGAGTGTGTGTGTATGCGAATATTGAAAAACGAGATTTTGTTTCTTAGTAAGAGTTAGAAAACAGGATTGGACAAGACCCATACTATTCTCGTGACATCCAGTAGAGACGGGTTTAGTGTACGCGACATTGGTGTATCTTCGGGGTATAATCGCACTAAAATACAGCGATGGTGACATTTCTGTTGTATATTGAGAAATACGCATATACAGTTATTATTGATAAAGTAAAAGCGGTATAGAGGATATCGACGTCTTACAATCGGCTTTGAAATCCTCAGTTTGCATTCTGTTCGTGAACCGAGCGCCTGTTTTTTCCGCTCTGTGGGAAAACCGAGTTTATAAATAGCAAATTAGCTTTTGGAATAGACGGTTTGAATACACATCAATATATAAAGTGGCTGTCTAACTCACTCGGGGTATTCGTACCAAGGCATCAGTCTGCGAGTGTTACTATAATTATTATTATTGGTATTATTATCTAGAAAAATATCGGACCAAATAACCAAGGATGGCGGGAGTGACGAGCGTAATATTCATCTTGGCTTTCGTCGCGAATCTCGCCATCGGGCAATACACGCCACCCTTGGCTAAGGTGGAACCACTCTCTCCCAGAGGGATCAGGATATCGGTACCAGGTGATAGAAATAGAGATAGAAACTTCCCCTTAGCAGATCTCGTACAAGTGAAAATAGATCCAAAAAATATAATGGTGAATAAATTGAATTAACGTTGAATTTTAATTTATACAAAAATCAAATAGGAATTCAATAAGAAATGAAGTTGAAATTAACGTTGGGTAGAATCATCTTCTCTTTGTCTAATATATAATAAACTGCAAAGGAAAACTTACACTCGTACAAATCTGTTGGAGAAGGTCGCCATAGATTTTGCAATCTATACTTACGACAATCGATACACAATGTTATTGGTCGATTTGTACTTGCTGCTGTGTAGATGAGGACGGTATACGTCTCGTCGCCTTTCACGTAAAGTTCAATGAGGATTTCAACGGGCTTGAAGCAGGTACGATAGCTCGAGACATTGTTCGTGCTCGAAACGGTCGATGGACTTACGAAGATCACACGACGAAGTTACGCCTTGGAGATATCGTTTATTACTGGGTTCATGTTGTTTACGAAGGCCTTGGCTACAATCTCCTGGATCAGCAACATCAAGTAACCGGTTAGATCATTTATAGATCCATACAATCCTCCTTGGGTCACGAACGATTTTTTTGCGTACTGCCCTCGTTCTCGTTTCTCTTATCATTTCGCATGCGTAGGAATCTGTAAAAAAATAATAGAACAAACGTAAGAATCTCTCGTCAGAATTTTACAACGCCGATGGCGCTAAAGTCAACACGGGCTCGACCCGTCCTTCGGGAAATCAAGGTTGTGCCCCTACGGAAACGAAGATCGTCGACTTGCAAACTGGAGGACGCAAAGATGTTTGCGCCGGTCAACTCTTGCTGCATGATCAATTCGATACACTAAATCAAAGCCTGTGGAGACAAGTCGAAGAATTTGCAGGACCACCGGTAAGTTTGATTCTGGATCGCAACGTTCTTATCATTTTTTTCTTTGTTGCCGTCTCGCTTTGGACCTCTTACATCTGTAACAAAATGCACATTCTCATCAGGATTACGCTTTCGTCGCTTACCGAAACGACGAGCGCAACGTCAAATGCGTCAGTGGAAATCTGCACATCACACCGACTCTGATGGAGTCGGAGTACAATCGAGATTTCGTTCGACAAGGAAATTTGACTCTTTCGAGGTAAATGCGATTCAACGAGAAAGGCACTTTCGTTTTCGAAACAGGATCTTCAATTCAATTTGAATTGGGATTTTTAAATGTTAATAATTTACCTTCAATTCCAGATGTACCGGACAATGGGGTACTGCGACATGCCAACGAGAAGCACGTGGGGCTTACATTCTTCCCCCAGTTTTATCCGGTCGTATCGACACCAAAAACAACTTTGCGTTTATCTATGGAAAAGTCGAAATTCGAGCAAAATTACCACGTGGCGACTGGATATATGCCAGTTAGTATTTTCAATAATGCAACAATTATGAAAAACTACCCGACTCTTACTTCTCAGCTCTTGATCTGGAACCGTTGGAGTCAGCTCCAAGAGTTTCATCGTCTTCGTTCCATCCCCAACTGAGGGTGGCTGCTTCCACTGGGAATAACGTGCTTCAAGGACAGAGTGGGAATGATCTGAGCGGCCACATTCTATGTGGAGGTCCGGCAGAGATAAATCCTATTAGCACTAGGCCGAATTCACTATCGAAGAGATACTCGGGCAATCCGTGGTTCGACGATTATCACGTTTACGAATTGGAGTGGCGACGGGATAAAATTTTATCCAGAGTCGATGGTATTGAGTACGGCTCGACGACAACATTGGCACCCTTCGACAGACCGGTAGAGAATTTTTGACTCGGTTCTATCCTACGTTGTTTTGTACTTCAAGGCATTTTCTATATGCCTACATATTCTTCTTTTTCCTTTCGTGTTCTTCATTCTCATATTCGACGATTTACAGTTCTTCCTCAGTTTGGGATTGGCGGTCGGAGGACACACCGAATTTCCGGATTTGTCCAGAACCGATACTTATGTGAAACCTTGGCGAAATGTCGGCTCCAAGGTAAATATCGTATAAACAATTTGAAAAGAAGTATATAAAATCTTATCTTATTGTGGAAGAAATATCGTGTACAAGAATAAATTTGTTACTGTATTTTCAGGCTCTCTTCGATTTCTTCAATGCCACTGATCTCTGGTCCAGGAACTGGGTCGAAAACTCCAAGGACCTGAAAGTCGATTACATCAAAGTCTGGGCTTTGTAGAATTTTTTCCTCGCTATATTTTATCTTCTACCTCGAAGCTCTAGCTCGGAGCTTTTAATACAATGTCTTATTACGAAAATACATATACATACTCTGACGTATTTATAAGAATATTTTGCTATAACTCCTGTACCTCGTTGGTCGAACTGCCCAGCCAATCGTTGTCCACTACAAACGATTCGAACATTATGCGAGTTATTTTTTCTGCATTGCACTTGTAAAAATAAAAAGCTAGATTCATTTACTTTCGCTGGGAACGAGGAGAACGTGGATCTTATCTCGATATTCTTCCAAATGATAAAAATTGTCAAATTTAATTATCGATGTTCTGATTGAAGTTACAAAAAAAGACGATTTATCTCACTCACAACAGCTGCCACAAGAAGCAATGAACGGACGTAAGGGCGAGTATTTTATAACAAGATTAGGATTGGAAATGGCGTTAAAAGAGTCGCGAAGGAAACAAATATTGAATCCGTTCGATCTCACATAAGTTTACTTTGTTCTTTCAATTGTACGATTTTGTATAAATAATAACAAGCTGATAATTTTGAATTCATTCAAAACTTGATAAAAGTATTAATAAATTGAATAATTTGCTCTCAATTTACTGGACTTTCGTTTTTTATCGGTGACTCCTCAGTTTGGAAATTGAAAATTTATCGACTACATGTAAGCCATCACATTGTTCGTAGGTGTGGTAAAGATACTGAGGTCGAATCAAACGTTTCATTAATAAGATTTAGTATTTAATTATATCCGATTTCTTTGAACTTATTGTTCGACGGTATCAAGTGGGAGCTATTATATGGAAGATAGTGTACGGGTATGCGAATATTGGAAGACGAATTTTGTTTCCTGGAAAATGTTCGAAAACAGAATTTGACGAAACTTATGTTGTCCTCGCAAAATCTAGTAGCGACAGGTTTTACATTGCGCAAAATTTATGTATCTTCGACGTATACTCACAAGAATATACAGTGGAGGTGATCTTTCAGCTGTACCTATATTCAGAAATGGGTTTATGCAGTTATTAGCGATAAAGTAAGAGCGGAGCAGGATATCGAGATGTTATATTCTACTTGGAAGTCTTTAGTTTGCATTCTGTTCGTGCACCGCGCGACTGCTTTTTCCACGTTGATGGTTTTAAATAAACATCAATATACAAAGGGGGTGTCTAACTCGCTTGGGGGCATTCGTACCGAAGCATCGATTCGCGAATATTACTCTTCCTTTGCTTGCTCTTCTTATTATTACACTTATATTGATGATGAGAGTGACGAAGGCAACATTTATCCTGGTGATTGTTTCTGTGCCCAATCTCGCCCAATAGGAAGCGGGGCCTCATGCCATCAATTTAGTCCAAGTGACCCCACCATTTCCGAAAGGGATCCGCATATCAGTACCAAGTGACAGAAATATGGATGTAAATCCCCCTTAGCAGATCTCGTGTAAGTGAAAATGGATCAAAGGCATTGAAATACAGCTGTGTGATCAAAGAAAAGTTTGACTCGCATTCGATTTTAACATATACAAAAATTAAGTCGGAATTAAGTAACGAATGAAGTTGAAATAGTATAATTTTCGCTCGTACGAGATTTCTGCTAGAAGGGGTCGCCATAGATTTTTGGATTTATGCTTACGAAGATCGATAGGCATAATATCATTGGTCGATTTACAATTATTGTCGAGACGTTTATACAACGTCTCGACAATCGTAGGATATCGATATCTTACAGCTACTTTGAAATCCTTAGTTTGCATTCTGTTCGCCAACTGCACAACTGCTTTTTCCATGTTGTGGGAAAACCAAGATTACTTCTACCGAATTGGCTTCTGGCGTAGATAGTTTAAATATATGTCGATATAAAAAGCGGATGTCCTACTTGCTCGGAGGCATCCGTACCGCCGTGCCAATTTGTGCACATTATCATTATTATTAATATTATTATCTAGCAAAGCATTGCGGCACGTAGACAAGGATAAGGAAAATAACGGGTGCAATATTTGTCTCGTTTGCTTTTGTGACAAATCTAACTGCCGAGTATTTCGGCCCATCTTTGACTAAGGTGGAACCACTGTTTCCCAAAGAGATCCGAATATCAATAGCACGTAAGAGCAATAGGGATAGAAACCCTCCTTAGCAGATCTCGTGCCACTGAAAATAGATCAAAGCCATTGAGATGTAATTGAGTTTTACAGTTAGACTCAAGTTGTATTTTGACTAATAAAATAATAAATCACAATCAAATAGTAAATGAAGCTTACATTAGCGTTGATCAAAATCATATATCTTCTCTCTTTATATAATTCATAATCAGCTGCAAAGCAAAACATTTGATTGTTTTAATCCGCTAGGAGAACTCGCCATAGATTTTTCAATCTATACTTACGATAATCGATGCACAATCTTATTGGTCATTTTGCAATTGTTGCTGTACAGGTGAGGAGGGCATCCGTCTGGTCACTTTCCACGTACAGTTCAACAAGCCTTTCAATGAAATTCCGATATTCGGTGGGATAGCTCTACACGTTACTAAAACTCGAAACGGTCGATGGACTATGAAGATTACACCACGCAACTACACCTCGGAGATATCGTTTATTACTGGGTTCATGTTGTTTACAAAGGCCTTGGCTACAATCTCCTGGATCAGCAACATCAAGTAACCGGTTCGATCATTTCTAGATCCATATATTACAATCTTTCTTGGGTCACGAACGATTTTTTCCGTTTTCGTCCTCGTTCTCGTTTCCCTTGCCATTTCGCATGTCTAAGTGTTAGGAATCTGCAAAAAATAATGAAACAAACTTATGAATCTGTCATCAAAATTGTACAACACTGATGACACTAACGTCAACATCACTTTGGAAAATGAAATCACTAGTGACCTTATGGAAACTCAAATCGCCGACCCGCAAACGCGTGAACTCATAGATGTCTCTGCCGGGCAGCTCGTGCTGCATGCCCAATTCGATACACTCAATCAAAGCCTGTGGAGACATGTCGAAATTTTGCGGGTCCACCGGTAAGTTTTATTCTCGATAGTAAAGTTCTCATTATTTCTTCTTTGTTTCTGGATCTCTTGAAATCTATAACAAAAAACACATTTCTCATCAGGGTTACACGTTCGTCATTTATCGAAACGATAACCGGAACATCAAATACGTCAGTGAAACTCTGCAGTTCACGCCAACTCTGATGGAGTACGAGTTCGGCTCAAATTTCATTCATCAAGCAATGTTTGAAATTCAATTTCAATTAATATTTAAAAGTGTAATAATTTACCTTTAAATTCAGATGTACTGCAGAACAGGGTAGTCCAGCCTGTCAGTGAACAGTACGTGGTTCTTACATTCTTCCCCCAGTTTTATCCGGTCGTATCCATACCAAGAACACATTTGCGTTTACGTTCAGGAAAGTCGAAATTCGAGCAAAATCACCACGTAGTGACTAGTTATTTGCCAGTAAGTATTTACAACGATGTAACAGTTATCAAAAACTGCTCGACTCTCACGTTCCATCTCTTGATCTGGAAACGTTGGAGCCAGGTCCAAACGTTTCATCGTTTTCGTCCAGTCCCCAACTGAAGGTGGCTGCTTCCATGGGGAATAAAGTGCTTCAATCGCCAAGTGGCATTATTCTAAGCTTCCACGTGCTTCATGGAGGTGCGGCAGAGATAAATTCTACTAGCATTATGTTGAATTCACTACTGAAGAGATATTCGGTCAGTCTGTGGTACGACAATTATCACGTTTACAAACTAGAGTAGCGACGGTATGAAATTATATCCAAAGTCGATGGTGTCGTTTACGATTCGACGACAACATTGCCTTCCATAAATCGGTAGGGAATTTTTGACTCTGTCCTATCCTAAGTGGTTTTGTAATTGAAGCCTTTTTCTATACGCGTACATATTTTTCTGTTTCGTTTGGACTTTTCGCTCTCATATTCAACGATTTACAGTTCTACCTCAACTTGGGATTGGCGGTTGGAGGACCCACCGGATTTCCGGATTTCTCCAAAACCGAGAGTTATGAGAAACCTTGTCAAAATATCGCCTCTAAGGTAAATATCGCTCAAAGAAATTAAAAAATATATATATAATCTTATTTTACCATAGGAATACTGTTATAAAAAATGTTATGACACCAAAATAAAATTGCCTTTATCTATTTTGAGGCTGAATTCGATTTTTTTAATGCTGCAGATCTCTGGTTCAGAACCTGGATCGAAAAATCCAAGGACTTGAAAGTCGATTACGTTAAAGTCTGGACTTTATAGAATTCTTTTTCGTTACTTGATCTTCTATCTCAGAGCTCTTATTACAATGGCACAACTTCTCCATGGCTAGCTACTTCATCCGAACAATTGATGTTGTCACGATAACATTACATGTGTGTATTGTATTCTATATTTCAAATTTATCACATTCGTCGATTTTTCGAAAATATATTATGTCCCATCGCATTTATAAGAATGCTTCGCCGTCATGACTCCTGAATCTCATTAGTCGAGTTGGTTGTTGCTCATCGTGAATGGCTCGAGCATTACGCGAGTTTTTTCCCCTGCATTACGTCGGATCTCTTATGAAAAAAGGTAGAACTACTAAAGAAAAGGAAAAAATCAAGAGGTAAGACAGTCACGTTCATTCGTTTACTTTCACTCGAATCGTGGACCGATGAGAACGTGGATGTTATTTCGATATTCTTTCAAACAACGAAAAACGTAAAAACGTTTAGTTATTGATATTCCAAGTGACAAAAGACACGATTTATCGAACTGAGTTGCAGCAAGTTGGTCATCGAATTGTCATGGATTTAAAAAGTTCAATTCTGGTAAGAAAATTACAATTGTATAAAGCTTTTTAGGCAAAAACTCTGTGTTCGATAATTTACTCAATCATTTGTATTGTCTTCGGTTTCTAGTTGATTGTACTGGTGACCTTGGTTGGAAAAGGCTCTTCTGTTCCAGTCTGGACATTGGTTCATGATCTCGTGCAGAATAATATTGCTGGTGTTCCTACCGTCCATCAGGTGAGTTAAGATTGACAATCGGTGTTTTTGATGTTATATGAGAAAACGAGAGATAATCTAACGTTCACATCACTGCTTTAACATTTCATTAATTGATTGGGCGTAATTAATGAGTACAACTCGAGATTAATTTGTCGCTAATTGCAATCGATATTCGATATGTTCACAGCACACGGAATGGGACTTTGATCCAAAGGAAGGACGAGAACGTCGTGTTCTATTCGAAGCATTGAACGGACACAAGGGAGAGTATCTCATAGCAAGACTTGGACTGGGAATGGCATTAAAAGGACCGTGGGGCAACAAAATCCCTAATCAGCCCGATCTCAGATACGTCTGAGCCAAATTAGTTATTACAATTCTACTGTTTTATATGAATAATAATAATAAGTCTAATTAACTGAATTTTTAATTAACTGGAAATTTGATAAAAGTATTAATTAATTAAATAATTCTTATGATTATTTACTACACTTTCGTTCTTTATCCTTGACTTTAGTTTGGAATTTGAAAACCTGTCGATTACGTATAAGCCCTCACATTTTTCGTAGATACAGTTAGTTGCAGTAATGTTAAGACACTAAGGTCGAGTCAAGTGTGTCATAAGTAAGTATTCTGCTCGGTCTTGTCTCGCTTTCTCTATAAATTCTTATCGACCGCGGTGGGGATTCATGGGTTTTGTGACGACGTTGCCACGATCACGACTACGTACAGGTGGACTTTCACCAATCCTCTTTCAGGTTCATGCACCAAGCCAGTGTTACGAACGTCTTGGCAGTACAAACTGATCCTTCATTCAGAGAACTTTCTCGCACGATTTTCTCGTTTGTTACAAAACTCATTTAGATTCTCTGTTCTACACCCGAAAGGAAGAAGCCAAAACGCTAATAGTTCAATCGGATAATCATGGCCAAGTCTTTGCTCGTGAGTACAAAATTCTATTCCATCATTGAGTTTCTGTCCAACTCAAAATTTTTCCTACATTTCTTTCGACTAATTCTCTCGTCGTATTAAATTCTCCATAATCATGTAAGAAACAGCTTCGTACCAGTCATAAAAGTTTACTCTTATTGCAATGTTATTTATGCTTTGTTTGAGTTTAATATTAATTTTATTCTCGTTCAATTCATTCGTAATGAGAATAGAATTAAAGTTTGAAGCGTGGGGAAGAGGAATTGATCCTGTCAATTGTTTTACAGTATGTTTTGGCGATTGTCCTGGTCTGTCTCGTTTATCTTATCAACGAAAGCGAATCGACGATACCTGAACCTAAAGCCCCAAACTTTCAATACTTTGAAAGGTAATAATCTGACAAATAATCTAGCTAGTTATTTAGATAACAAAACTAACGAATAATTTATAACGATCGTGTACTTGTTCTACGCAGACCGAAGTATCGATATCCGTATTACGATGAAAATGGAAAAGGAAGACTTTTGTACGGATATGGAGGTCCTGAGCTTTATCAATACAGGACTTACAGCGCTCTCGAAGGAATTCACTGAGATATAACACGTTTGCTTCGTCGTTACATATTGTTGTTACTTTTTATACTAATGAATAATACAAATAAATAAATATTGATTTAAAAATGTTAAAATTAAACGAGTAACAGTAGCACAGATCTATACCATATTTTTTCATAATTTTATGTTTCCTTTATTATTCAGTTGGACGAATGACAATATACCCATACTGAAGTAGTGAAAACTTTACGTAAAATTTTTGTCTCGAGCAAGAGAGTAAATAAATGGCACGCCGCACCGATGAGACACGATTAAAACACGAACAGAGGCTAACACGTCGATCGTGACGATTGCACACATTTCCTTTTTTATACTTGTATTCTCATCACAAGTGAATAATTAAAATCTTAAATAGACAAAAGAATATTGACGAAACGAAAAGGTTTGTAATAAAATGCAGTGAGATACACGAGTTTTGATGATGTACACAGGCGACCCGGAACAACTCTCACCTCAATCACAGTTTGGCAAAATTTATAATTCCTTTCAGCTTCTGCGGAATCATAATACCTTATAATATTCATGCTTTGACGTTAAATCCTTCGAGGACTGTTGCACCGTAAGTACAAGCTTCGCCGATATTGCGATCGGCCCTATATTTAATATTGCTATTGTTTCTCATTGCCAGTCCTCGTCCGATACCTGATAAATCGTGCATACAATACAGCCAATAATTAAAAACAACATCGTCAGTTACAACGAAAAAAATTTGCTCGACGAGGAATGTATTCGAAAACATATTGCAAGACGAAAAGAAAATTAAAATAGAAAAAGACAACCTTAATAGCATAGCATTATATGTAATACATCTTGTTCGTTATTACGGAATTGATCTTTTCTTTTTCTTTTGTTCTTTTAAATTCTATTGCCATTTTTACCGTGGTACACTGTGCGCGTTTTTAATTCATACAGGAATAATCGACCATGAAACTCGAGAGAAAAACTCGTCGCTCAATGAGATATTAATATTACATCTTTTTTTTTTGTTCTTTCAACTTTACTAATACACGAAATATTGAACTTTTTACGCGTACGACTCGAATGAGTCGACGAACGTGTGTGCAAAACGCTGTGCCATAACAAGGTACGTGGATTTGGAGATGATGTGGATAATGCGAGCGCGCAGGCAAATGCGCGAAAGGAGATTTGCCAAGGGGAGAATAATAACGCGAAAAATACAAGCTTGCCCCCCTCAGCTACTCACGTCGGTACTACTATAACATTCTTCGCTAATATGTTTGAAAAACAATTTTGTGTAAAATGAGTTGACGATGAAGCGAATATGTTTCTTTTTTTTTTTTATGTAACGAGATTACGGTCTAATAATCGAACAAAAACCTGACGATGAGATCATAGACTTGAGACACGATGCAAATTCTCAAAATATGAATTCGTGGATGTGTTATAGACATGCAATACCTATCTTATTGGTGTTTGTTTCATTTTCGACATCGTCATTTGACAAATGTATACTACAATACAAAGAATGATATTCCCCGTAATAAAATTTCATCGCATTTTTTGTTTTACTACTTTTATACTTGATCATGTTGAAAAATTGTTTGCGATTAGGAACAAAATAGAAGCTTACTTGTGCCAGCTTTTTATGCATTGCTTCGATTGCAATTATCTTTTTTTTTTTTCTTGAGTCTATGCGTGTTTCTTTCCCTCTTTTTCACTCTCTCGTAGTGCGGGTCTTCGTTTTGTCTGGTAGTAGTAGTAGTTGTTGTTGTTGTTGCTGTTGTCGTTGGTGTGGTGGTGGTATTTTGTTGTCTTTGACAACGATGATGGAGCAGGAGGAAGGGCCGTAGGGGATTTGTTCAGAGGATGACAGAGACGTTCGCGACACGACAGGAAACACGAGTCTCCTCCCAAGACTTTTGTTGTGTTCTCTCGGTCGACGATTAATTATTTACCAGATTACTTCATTAACTTGGCCGAGTTTCTCGGTGTCGAGACGGAGCACTTTCTGCTCTCTGTGGGAAACGTACTGTGTTCTATCATCATCCTCAAACTATCAGCGATTTATTCAGTCGCTTTCTATCTCTCTATCTCTCATGTCACAAAGCTTGTTTATGCATTCTGCCCGGCCGTTTACACATCCATCATTAAACGAGACGATACAGCGCAGAAACTAACAGAGCTACGTCGTACCGTTTAGATCAAACTCAGCTTACGTTGGACAATCAATTCGCGCAAGTATATTAATCGTTTACGCAGCATTGTACGTACATTATTTGAATGTAGATGAACGTTTACGCGGATACGCTAGTTCAAATTCGCAAGATATTTCGGTTATGCGTATACCGTGTCGCTGGCTGCGTAAACGTGCTCACAGCAACAAAAATATTTCGCAAAATTGTGTAATCGTTGAATGATCGTCTTCGATTGCAAACTCCGTCTTTCTGGCTCTCGATTGTCTCCGCGAGGCGATTCTCTCGGGAATATAATGTTGGCCCATTTGTATAAATAATTGACTCGCCATTATCAGCTCGAATAGGGATAGCAAGGGAAAGAGAGAAACAGAGAGAGAGAAAGAGAGAGGGTGAGAAAGAGAGAGGGTGAGAAAGAGAGAGGGTGAGAAGAGAGAGGGTGAGAAAGACAGAGGGTGAGAAAGAGAGAGAGAAATAGGCAGAGACAGAGAGAGACAGAGAGAGAGAGAGAAAGAGAGAGAGGAAGGGATAAATCCAACAAGAGAGTGTGACCAGGGACTCTCTCAAGCGCATTTGTTCTTGTTTTACTCGGTGCGAGTCTTATTCGTCTTGTCCTCGCAGGACTTTAACTGTCATACAAAATCTAGCTCAGACTTACTGTAGTACCTGCTGCTGATCTTTCGCCTCTCCCACTGACGCTCCAAAAACTTTTTCGCCTCGCTTATTACGAAGACGCTCGATGTAAGTGCCACCAAGAATATTATGTCTGCAAGAAAGAAAGAACCATTTAAATATTCTTCACCAATCGTGCTGCGGTCGTTGATTCATACCTCTGGGGGTGAGAGCCTCAGTCTGAAAGACTCGCTGCAACGGAGGAAAGTAAATGACCAGCATTTGACCAACTACCGAGAGTGTTACAGCTACGAGAAACATTTTGTTGCTCAGCAAGCCGATCGTGAATATAGATTTGGTCTGAAAAGACAAGAGGTAATGCCATGTTGGACTTTCGGTACTGGCAAATGAAAAAAATAAATGAAAAGTTACCTGAGATCGGCAACTCAGAGCGTTAAACATATCGAAGAAAACGAAGCAGGTGAATGTCATGGTAGTGTCGCGAGCGGTTATTCCGTTGGACGTCATCTGGATAAAAAAATTCAAAGGGTTATATGACAATAAGAGAACAAAAGATAAAAGGAATAATTCTAATCAAGGGCATACCTCACGATTGTAAACCCAAAGAGTTCCGAGTATAATAATGGCAGCGGACAATAACACATTCGTGATAAGACTACGTGTGATCATCTGCTCTTTCGTGTCACGAGGCTTTTGTTTCAATACATCTTTATCCACAGGCTCGACTCCCAAGCTCTGCGCTGGAGGACCGTCCATAATAATGTTGATCCATAGTATTTGCATAGCGTTCAATGGATTCGGTATGCCCATTAGAGTAGCGAGAGCTATAAGTGCTAAGGCTGCGATACTCGTTGACAATTGAAATCTGACGAAGTTGCGAATGTTGTGGAAGATTCCCTTGCCTTCCTCGATAGCGGAACTTTTTAGAAGAAAAAAAATATATATAAATATAAACATTCGTTAACCATGAACCTCCGTGTACAATCTGCTGTATTTATCAGTTGTCTCTTACATGATAGTTTTGAAATCATCGTCGACGAGAATCATATCAGCAGCTTCTTTGCATACATCGGTACCATTCTTTCCCATTGCTATACCGATATCAGCTTTCTTCAATGCAACACCGTCGTTCACCCCGTCACCCGTCATTCCCACTATATTACCATTTCTTTGTAGAGCTTTGACTATGCACAATTTGTGCTTCGGCGTGACACGATAAAAGACGCTCACGTTGTCGATAGTTTGCTCGAGGTCGGTCTCACCCATTGCGTCTATCTCGTCTCCGGACAGTAGACGCATATGTATAGTGTCGAGGCCGATCATACTTGCTGTAGTTTCAATAATAATTACACCATAATGAGAGTGGATAAAATGAATCATGAAGAAAAATCAAAATACGACAAAGAAGAGAAGGCAATAATAGGAAGCGCGGGTAGAAAAACTCACCGATCGCCTGAGCAGTGTCTTTGGCATCTCCCGTAACCATTTTGACCTTGACACCACTATTGACGAGAGTAGTGATGGCTTCACGAACGCCTTCTCGAGGAGGATCGCAGATACCAACGAGACCCATGTAAACTAGGTCTTGAAGAGACGTTCCTCTCGCCAGACCAAGTACTGTTGACAATAGATGAGAGAATATTAAATAACAAATTATAATCGTTGATCGATTAACAAGTGTTTTTAACGTACGAGCTTACCTCTTAATCCTTGCTGACCTATATCGTGAGCCTCAGCCAAAAATTCCTGATCCTTCTTCTGATTGAGAGGATATAGCTGCCCGTTGGCTGAATACTTTGTGCATTGTCGGAGAATCTTTTCTAGTGCTCCTTTGGCAAAAAAAATTTCTTCTCTATTCTGCAAGGGATCAAATCAAGAAGAAACTGCTATAATAATCCGGCGATTACTCGAAACGGAGCATGAATTTTGCTAGTGTACCTCCGAATACTTGGCCGTGCATCTAACCGCCATCATTTTTTGTTCCGACGAAAAAGGATATTCCTGAAGTCTCAGATATTTCTCGGCAACGCCATACATTCCGTTTTTCATTGCGACAGCTACGAGAGCACCTTCGGTCGGTTGTCCAAGCAACGTGTCGTTTTGTATTATAGCATTGTTGCACACACTTCCGACCTAATTGGTATTGGGTTGGAAAAGAGAAAAAGAGAGAACAAGTAATATACGGAAAAGAATCGATTGAAATAACAAGCGAAATGGGCAAAGGGATATTTTCGAACGAGAATTCACCTCGAGTAGTTGATTTATAGCTGCGCGGGCGAGATCGATATTTTCCGACTTGCGAATGCGTATTTGACCTTGATCGTTATATCCGGTTCCCGTAACATCCGCAACGTAGCCTTCTGGTGTCATAAGGATTGTAGCGGTCATCTCATTTTTCGTTATCGTACCCGTTTTATCGGAACATATAACGTTTACGCATCCTATCGAAATGAAAAAAATGATTACGATTTTTGTATGCTTATAAGGTATGGAACACTACATACATTTTTTGTATTCTTGTTTCTATAATTGTTTCTTCAATTTACCCAAAGTCTCGACCGTCGGTAGTTTCTTAACGATCGCCTTTCTCTTTGCCATTCGCATTACACCGAGTGCCAGTGTTACCGTGACGACGATAGGTAGACCCTCGGGAATGGCAGCAACGGCGAGACTCACCCCGATTGTGAGCATCTCCAGAAGTGCTTTACCTTGGATCCAGCCGAGTAACATTATTATACCAATTATACAGAATGAGTAAAAGGATAACTGTGTGCCGAGTATGTCCATACTCCTCTGGAGTGGAGTCTTTGGTGCTTCTTCGGCTTGCATCATAGCAAATACTTCACCAAACTCGCTCTTCTCACCGGTATTGATCACAATACCCTGTTTCATAATTATATACCGTTAGACCATCGATCGCTTTTAATGTCTCTTTTATTACGGTCTAATGAATTGCAATTACATTACCTTGCCATTTCCGCATCGCACGAGAGTTCCCATGAATGCAATGTTTTTCTTTGAAGTGTGACCATTGCTCTTGAACAGCGGTGATGTTGTCTTTTGAGACGGCTCCGTCTCTCCGGTAAAACTACTCTCATCAATCGCCAAATCTATAGCTTCGAGTATTCTTATATCGGCTGGCACACGATCGCCGATGTTTAGGTACACCACATCTCCAGGAACTAAATTTCGTGCTAGAAACGTCTCCAGACGACTTTCCCTCAGACTTTATCATGAAAATGAAAGTTTTTTAAATATGAGTTATAATCCCAGCCTGTATGACTAGACCATCCAATTCTGAGTTGTACAATCCAACTTACCAATGACATGTTGGTGGTACTAATTTATTTAATTCTTCCAGAGATTTTTCCGAACGATATTCCTGAACGAAAGCTACCGTTACAACTATAATAATGGCCTGTGAAATAAGAGAAAATGTTTTATAAATTGATAAGATTATATTTGTGCCGGTCATCTGTTTTGTCTGGATTGCAGTATAGTTATTTGTTTCCATCTATCATACTCACCACTGTAATACTGACTGCATCATCAAATTGTTTCATGCAAACACTGACAAAAGCGGATCCAAGAAGCAATAGAATCAGAGGATTTTTGAACTGCTCGATGTACTTTTTCCACGTTGGCTCCTCCTCTTTAACTGTGAGCTCATTGTAGCCGGCTAACTGCCTTCGCTGATCAGCCTCTTGCCACCATAACCCTGTTCTAGGGTCAACATGCAGTCGCGCAGCTACTTCTTCAGCACCAAGGCTAGCTGCCTGTGCCGTCGTCAGCCACATTTCGCCTTCGCTTTCAACTGTTTTTTCCTACAAACAACAAAAATTGATTTCTTTATTGTCATATGGCATGGTCTTCTTTTCATCATCGAGTATATTCACACTGCAATTGTGTCCTTAATACCAGCATCTTGACATCGCATTATAATTGTTTTCTTATATTAGTAAAAACTTTTAAAAAAGTTTGTAACAATAAAACATCGAGGTCATGGAACATGAGTAATTTTTACGACACTATTGCCTTTTCGCATTGCTAATAGTTGTGTTTATGTGCGCACACTTGTAGCAATGCATACAATTATACATCATAATTTTCGCCCAACTTTCCATAGCCTTGAGTTAAAATGTCCATAATTTTGTACAATATGAAAATCTTAAATATATGATTGAGCATTATTACTAATGTTAATATTTGAAATTCTGTGTAAATTATCATGAGTTGAATACGAAAATACTCCATTTGAAATACGAACACAAAATTGAAATTACACTGATTTCCCAACTATTATAACAGATATTTAATTGATTTTTGAAACTTACAACTAAAATGGGTGAAATCATTGAAACATACAATTATAGTTTCTCTTCCCATTAATTCCTTTCTATGATTCTGAATATATTTTAATTACTAACAATATTTCTGCCTACTTTTCACCCTCATACTCCATGCATTTTTCCAACCATTGAAACCATTGAAAAATGAAAATCTTAGCACAAAGACCACTGACAGTGCCACTGTTAAAAATAAATTTTACATTTTCTAAACCGATAACACTCTTGCATACATCCATCCTGACATTTCATCAAATCGACATCTTGGCGCAACTTCGCAGTAAGCGCTTGGATATAAAAGTATAGAAAAAAGTTTTTACGTAAAAACAAGGTTTGGTCTACGAGGAAACGAGAATGAAAATTGCTTAGTGGGTTACTGTGTTAGGGTAACAACAGGGCACTACGTATATAGGCCTTACAGAGTAACGTATATAGATAAAAAATACATTATCGTTACAGTAATGCTAGGTTTTGTTCTCATCTCAGTCTAATTCCTGATTGATTAAATAACAAGCGTAACGAAATTATTTATGGACATATACCTCGTTCATTGTAACGGTAAAATCGCTGGAAGCGGCATGTCACGAAGCTTTTTTGCGGGCATACCAGACGTCCTTGTGTGTAACAATACGAAATGAGTTTGCTATACACAATACTCTACGTTGTCACGCGTTAATATGAAGAAATAAATAAAAATTATCCGCCACTAATGGATAGTGAACTGCAGTTTTGTTTTTATGCTTGTAATTGTACTCGTTTTTTTTTTCTAACCTCGAATTTACTACGCTACACTATACGACATATCATATACTCGCACGTATGGACGAACTACCCAATGGCGTCTACGCGAAAGTTAACACTTCTGGAAGAAATCGTCTCGCGTACAAGTGTTAATTAATATTCAGCACAAAATACTTTACTGATTTCACATTTTCGACGTTTCCCATGCCAAAATACCTGTCACTGCCCCTGGTAACACGCGGACAAACACACACCCACGTCTGCACTGGCACCAGTTAGGCTACATACGTTTGAACACGAACGTCATAGGGGCCTGGGTTTTTACGATTCATCCGTGTTTATTACTTCGATTCGTATTAATTCCATAAACCCTCAAATACTTACGAAGATTCGATCGTCGTATACGGATCGCTTTTCTGCGGCACAAGGTTATGACGAATTGAAACAAATGCAACCGTATTTCGAAAAACGACAAAACACCGCACTGACGATATATAACGTATTGATGATTCTCCCGCGAGTTTACACCGGAAATGATTTAAACACGTGTCAGATTCGTGTTTTTACCGTCTTTAGTTATCGACGAAATAGTGCGAAGCAACGACTAACCGAGCGATAAAAGAGTTGACAAAGCTAACAAACTCATAATTTCACTATTATATGCAAATAACGATAGTCCACGTGGTTGTGTTAGAGCTCTTACTGCTCGACAACACATAATCAAAGGTACGTTGCACTATCGAGAATCCAATAACCCGAAGGTATAGGTTTTGTCCTCGCTTCTTCAACCCTGCGCCTACACCGGGACTTCGGTGTAGTAGGTATAGGTCGGTCGATACTTGCGGGGGCACACTGACGTAAACAGTGCGAAAGCCACCTCACACGATCAACATCAACGAATACGATCGTATCACTATACATATATACAATTTCACGACGATGTTCAATTGTAAACAAATTAATATATCTCCACGCATATCCCATGCATTATATATTAAACGTATATGTACATACACAATTATTAAATATACATGTAAATAAAGAAGTCTGAAATAATGCACAGATACAATCGATAAGCAAATACCGTGTAGAATACGTACATCATTTATGGGATCCATCGTTGAGTCGAATGTTTATTTATTGCAATAAGATGACCACGACCAGATACGACGAGCTTGTTCGCACAGTTCGCGTTCTTCACCGCGAGGGCTACATCCGCCGCCGCAATAGGTTTCGGGTAATCAGACGAACTGTGCAGCTCTCTCGATGCTAATAACGATGACAGGTAGTGTTAAAAACAGGCGCGTTTACGTTTTTCCAATAGCTAGTGTAGGGTAAGTATTAACGTGTTTTTGATCCGTCACCGTTGCCGTTTCCGCAGCTACTGCTACAAACTATTCTGCCCTTGCTAGCCTCCTGCTCGCTCGACTATTACCGATGACATACAATATATCTATGTGTATAGATATGTAACTTCATGATACTACCCTATACGTGTACCACTGTGGTACGATATTTTCGCTCATGCAACTCTATATGCGCGCTCTAGGGCAGGAAAATTATTGTTGCTAGAGATACACGTGTGTACGTCTCGTACCTGGGCGACTGAAAAAATACACACTTGAGGTTATCCAGCTATACCATGCCGTGTATGTGTAACGTACCTACGTATCGCCATATTTACAGGATGAATTCATGCAGAGAGCTTTGCCCGAGGAAAAATGAACTTTTACAGGGTGGTGACGGTTTGGAGGAAATTATTTTCAGACCATGTTTGCACGAAAACATGTCAAACAACTCCAAGTATGAATTGCACTACGACGTGTCGGAATTTCAATCCGAATGATTGGATAATAATGTAAATACTACTTATTCATTGGTTTCACATAAAAATATATATTATATTAAGACCAATACGACAGAATGTTTTTTTTACATTATCCCTTCATCTTCATTAGTCGTCGGAAATGGAAATTATCACACTGGAGTGACTATTACATCGGGTTAGGAAATTTCTTTTCTAGAAGATGAGTACAAACGCGCTCGCACTCAGTTTCACTGTACATTTTTACTTGCCATGGAAAAAAGGGCAACACTGAATTCACATAAAATAATTTATGGGAGTCATTGATATATCGCAAATTGTACTAGGAATATCAATTACCTGATGTCTCCGCTTGTGTATCTTTCTTTCTATTTCTCTTGTTTAAGGGCTTTCAAATCTCTGTTTTTCAATTTCGATGAATTGAGTTGATTTGTATAAGGAAGATCCAGCGATGATGATTTATCTGCTAACCGTTGATCTACAACATTGTCTACAGCCTTTGCGACAGTAGATTCAGTTGTCGTTGGAATGTCTATTGTCTCCGGATTCTCTGTTCGCTTCATTGTTTCATCCCTTGATATGAAATTATCTGATTTCTCGTTAGTCTCTCGACGTGTGCAATGACCCGCGGCATCGTTCTCTAATCGTTCAGAGGTAGTAATATTATTATTCCCAACCACTATTTCTTGCTCTTGGGTTTCTATCGATAGATCATTATCGTTCACTTCGCGTTTATCGCGTTTCTCGGAATCCTCATTACGTTCGAGAATATCTCGTCGAATTAAAGTATTGTCTTTCGTAGTCTTGTTAATAATTGGAGATAATTTTAACTCCACAACCGGCGATTTATTAGATTGATTACTCATCTGTAATGCGATCGGGAGATTAGCCATCCCAACTGATTTCTCTGAAATTTCAGTTCTGTGGTTGTTTTCTGATTTATCCGCACTGACGTCGACTCTAGCGGCAGCTGATACTTGGTTGACTATAACTGGAGCCTCTTTTATCGCATTTTTCTTCGACGTCCAATTTGTCAATGCATTGAGTATTGGTCCGTGAGATTCCGCATCAATTTTCGAAGAGATGATCACCACTTTATCTCTGTTTGAGGTAGCATTTTTGGATAGTGCAGTTTCTACATTCGATGCAACGCGATCATTTGTCAACACTTGTGTATTCTCAATGATGCTACGTTCGGGAATCAATTTCCTCTCTTTATCCTCGTTTGTGCCTCTATCAACGATTCGCTCTATCTTGTTTTGTTCATTAGCCAATCGTTTCTTCTCCATTTTTTCAAACTCTTGCTTCTGTTCCTTGATGACCTCAAGAAGTTTCTTCTGCTCTTGCATCATTTCTAATTGCTCAATCTTGTGTTTCTCAAGAGTCTGTCGAAGCTTCTCGTGTCGTGCAGCTGCTTCAGCGTCAACCGCTTGATCACCAGCAGCTGCAGCAAGTTCTGATTCTTCTTTCTTTATCGCATCTGAATCAATAAGATTCTCATTTATCTGCTGTTCAATGTCTTTCACGCTCTTGCTTGGTTGATCTTTGGGTCCGTTCAGCAATGAAGCTACCGATTGGAGAATCGGATTTTCTTTTATATCCTTGACGTCGCTCGAATTATTATTGGTAGCACCCTTCACTTCGGCAACAATCTTCTCTTTGGCATCGTTTGGTGGAACATTCGCATCTTTAGTAAGAGTTTGTTCGATCAATGGACGGAAAGATATATCTGGGACATTCCCGTTTACATTTTGTGTGTCGACTAAAGACTTTTCCGTGAAAATTGAACGTTCGACTGGGATTGGAGGCTCTTGCCTAACTTCTAAAGTTTCGGAATTTTCATTCAAGATCTGCTTATCTGGATGCTCCGGTTTTTCTAAACATTATAATATTTTTTATAAATCGATGGAAGCGGCCTTCTAGGGTCTTTTTACTAAATATGTCTCGGATCGTATACGAACCTTTTACTTGCTTATATAGTGGAAACTCTTCTTTGAACATATTCTTGAATGGTATATCATTCATTTGATCGAGTAGAGGTTTGCCCGTTGTAATCAACAGTCTGGCATTCGAGGATTCTTCCATCGCATAGATATTGGCATATGTACCAAGAACCATAATCCACATTCCAAAAAATAGTATGGCCTGCTCAAGAACAATTTGAAATCGTGATGACATAACTCTTCCTAGAGCTCGTGATGACAAGCAATGTTTAATTATTTTTGCAAGAATGGAAAGTTTTGAATGAATTATTTTTACAAGAATTGAATATTAAGAGAAAACAGCGGGAGGAAGTAAAAAATATATGTATTATCCACCTGAGCTATTAATCTTTCGTTGGTATTCTTGGTACTGATAGCGATGAAAAAAGCTGCTGGAAATATGAGGCAGATCATAACCCCAATAGTTGAACCAACGATGCCAAGAAGAAATTCAATGTTCGGTATGAGTATCCCGGTTCCCAGAGCCATGGTCACTATCGCCAATGTGAGACATCTGAATCTCACTTCCGGTATGTAATTATTGGTTGGCTCGTGAGTGTGAGCCTGAACAAATTATTTCATAAGTACTCTAAATAAGAAGGAGATATTATTCTTTTTGATCTCACACGTAAGCAACAATGTCATATGCAATCGTTTTAATTTTTCCCTCGATCAAACGTACTTACCCTTCGAAACAGAAGAGAATTCAAACTTGCGCGACAGGGAAAGATGACGAGAGGAAAGCTAAAAGCCACGGAGAATACAAAGCCCATTTTAATCACGTCCGAAGTAAGGCTGGGCTCAAAACTCATTAGAATATTTCCTGAAAGGAAGCAAGAGTTTGTTTGACACTAATATATGTGTTTTCTTAGTCGTATTCTCTATATAGCAAAGCATATACCGGTAAATGGTTGTGTACAGAATGCAACATATCCAAAGAAACCAACGCACAGATAAACACCGGTGCAGATATTCAGAGCGCCTCTGACAACCTGATTCATCTTTTCTAGGCAAACGTTCGGAATAGCTTCATAAATCTCAAACAATTGAGTCTGACAGAAGAGGGCCATCGAAAATATGGGCAAACACTGAAGAATACCCGCAGGTCGCCAATACATTACACTATCGTACCAATCGCCAAGAAAGATATGCCGAGTCGATTCACAAATTACCTGAAGAACAGACAAAGTTAATACTATCATATTACTTGTAGTTGTGTAGGATGTAACGAGCCATGGTATTTAATACTCGTTATCTAGCACATATGCACATGATCTAACTACCATAAGTTTGTAAATTACAATTTAGATAAACACTTACTTTTAAAACCAGACATACATAGAATCCTATCGTAGCTGTGCAGACACTGGAAAGACTGTCTATGTTTCTCAGTAATCCCAGTGGAAGAACAATGAATAGTCCTGTCATTACCAGAACGCTGGTTCTTATGTCCTCCGGACTCTTGTTTAATATTTTTCCTACTATCTGTGGTCCGAGATCTCCAACCACAACAAAAAAAGCAATGCAAGTTCCCAGTAAAAATCCAATGATGAACAACTCAACCAGAAATTTTCCGGTTGTCCCAAAAGCGTGAAAAGCTAGGAACTCAAAGTTTCTTCGTCGTGACATTACTGCCGACTTAATAAGAAAGTGGCAAGCGAGTCTGGAGAGTACGCTACTTGTGAGAAGTACCAGAGTGGCAAGTACTATACCACATTGTTTAAAACAGAAAGGCATGGCCAAGACACTTACGCCAATTATACTATTGGCTAGTGTCATAACATGCGAAAGATGAGGAATCATTGTTGAGGAATACTGGCAACGAGTCTTCTTTTTTCTAAAATCAAACAAGACATGATTTGTATACGTACATAGCAACGTTGTTCGAATGGAGTGAGGTTAGAATTGTAACGTTAAATAGACGCTAATTTCATAAAAGTACCTTACCCGAATTCTAAATCAATATAATTATAACCGAGACTCTGCCATAATTACACCGTATGTTGTTCCCCTGCATAATCAACGATGGTTTGATTATTTGTTTATATACGATTAAAGAATTTCCAGGACTAGTCTTTTGGCATACTTGAGACACGCCACCACTGCACTCTATAAACCATAATCTCGTTATGATCGCAACGTGTCCGGAAAGGACCTAAAATTTGTGATGGAATTTGTTTTCAATGGTAGAAGCACCAAGCGCAAGGATAAAGGTTAAGTAGCTTTAGACCATGTAATCACATATCAGCAAGTAATATAAGTCAGTGTTGACGTTCCTTGAAGAAATTATAGGTAGGTATATACTTACTGTACATAATCAGTTATTTTAGTTTGTCGATTTTCATATTTTTTTTTATTATAAATATTTAAAAACATTCATATTTGTTTTGGACAAACAAAAATCCTGCTTTGAGATCTTTTCAATCTGTCGGAGTCACAATATCCTAAACACGATGAGACGATACATTAAATTTATATATTTCGAAATCGTAATTGTGCAGCTAAAAAATATGCGATTTTTTACAGGACAATTTCTGTGTTCTCGCTACATTACCATATTCTCGTTGATATTCTTCGTGCCTAATTCTGTGCAAATTCGTGCTTCACCAATCAGCCTGAAGGACTCTGTTTGTTTAAACATTTTGTCGTTTAACTTTAATGAACCTTCTGCAATTCGGAAAAACCGAATCAATTATTTCTTTTGTTACATCGATTTTCATCCAATACTGTCTAATTCTGTCAAGTACCATGCACGGTACACAGAAGATGTTATTAACTGTGAGAGACGCATTGTTGCATCTACGTCTATATGTGCATTGAGAATTGTGTGCACTGATCCAATTCTTCCTTTCTTTTCATTGCGATCAGACTGCACTTATTATTTTATGTAAGTCGCTTCTTTGTGAGGAATATGAGAACAGGAAAAAATATACTATAAATAAAGTAAAATTAAGTCTTCCGACGCGAAACGGATATATATTGATTTTTTGCATGAATTGCTCGTTCGATCTCCGTCTATAGTTTTGGATACGCCCATCATCAATATTTGCAAAACATTGTTGCACATCAAGATCCGTGGGAGAATGAGTTAAAATAGATATATAGCAATAAAGAGAGATGATTATTAGATATCTTATGTACAGACGTAAGAAGCAAACAAGATTCATTTTTACCACGATAATTGGAGTCAGCAGCCTTGAAAACTGCTACAATACGTTCAAATGATTCGAGCAGCATCCTATGTTCTTCAAAGACCAATAAAGTGACTTTCCAGATAGAAATCAGACAAATACGTGTATAATCTCCAAATAGGATTTAGATCGAGATCAACCGAGAAAAATTTTTCAATTTAATGAGGAATATTGAGAGGAGCATTTGGACAGCGCAGACTCACTCCTCACACTCCGTTTACCTACAACTTATGTAATTCCTGATTGATGAATTAAGTCGTTTCTTTTTTCATGATTTTGTTGAATGCCCGTAAATCTCCGTCTATCAGGGATTCCCACTGCCATCCTTTTTCGTCTCGTCATTCAATACGTTTGATTTGTCATCTTTATCGCTTTCTGAAAGAAAAGGTAAAGTAGTCAAACATACTATCGTTTCATTGCACATACGATGGTAGGAGTATTCTCATTGGTATCGAAATAAAATACCGTACCTTTAATCTCAGATTTGATGTCATCCTCTTTTTTCAAATCTCCTTCAATACCTTCCTGAGTCTTGTCAAGCCTTGGCCGTTTTCGAGAACCCTAACCATTCGATATAAGAACACAAATATTAGAAACATATATAGCATATAAAACAATTAATCATGCAGTCGAAAGAAAAGTCGCGAAAATGCGTGTACCATAATTTGTACCTTGAACGTGCGGTTATCCCGACGACCACCATCACCCTCGTCTTCACTGTCGCTATATTCGTTCTCGTGCTTTATCCTCTTGTCGAGATCGCGTTGGGGTAATCTTTCATCAGGATTGATCTTTTCTTCGGCTTCAGAATCTTCAATGTTCGCTCCATCCTCGGGAATTGCTTGAACTTGAACGCCTGGGGCGTGTGGCAACATTCTCAGGTTCTCGAATAGTCGCGTTCTAAAGATTAAGTAAAATAAATGTAAATAAAGAACGAAAAACTGTTATTTTGTTCGACAATTGAACATTGATGATAATTATAGACGCGCGCTCATACTAACTTTATTTTCTCCAAGTATTCCACAGTATTCTGATTTGCCATATTGGACGGGCTGATGTGAAGTTTGAAGTCTGGACCAAAATACTCAAAGTAATCGTTGTATGGAAGTTCATTAGCGATTTCGGAGCCAAGCGCCACGGAAGTCTCATAAGTCCAACATCTCGAGACGTTTCTGATCGTGTAACCACCGCCACCAACCATCAAAAATGGAAGATTGTATTTCTTGACGAATTCGACACATTTGCCATGTCCCCTCACAGTCAGATTAAAACAACCCAAACGATCACCTGAAAATCACGTATGGTAGAGATAGTTTCCCGATTATTTAATAGCTGGCATATAAAGTAAGAACTCATAATTCTCACATTGGTTTGTTGTTATGTGATAGTACATAAACGAAAAAAACATGGATCGTACCGGTTAAAGAATCAGCACCACACTGAAGAACGACAGCCGATGGTTGAAAAGTTTCCATGACTTTGGAGATAATCGGAACAAATATGGACTCGTAACTTTCATCGTCCATTCCATCTCTGAGAGGTATATTGACCGCATAATATTTACCCTGCGAAATAATGCGAAAACTCATATTGCAGTTATTTTGTGTATCGAGCCACCAAACTTTAAACACAAATCCTCCGTATTGAAATATCTTCTTACCTTTCCAGCTCCAATATCTCGCAAGTCGCCAGTTCCCGGAAAATATTCGCCGTATTTGTGGAAAGACACAGTCATTACTCGATCAGTCGTGTAAAATGCCTCTTCCACGCCATCACCATGATGGACATCGATGTCGATGTACAATACTCTTTGGTGGTATTTGAGCAATTCGAGAATACCAAGAACAATATCATTTACGTAACAAAAACCGGATGCTTCGCTCTTCTTAGCATGATGCAAACCACCGCCCCAATTTATGCAAATCTCAGAAGCTTGCTTGTTTAACTTTACTGCTGCTGCAACGGAACCACCCGCGGACAGTTGACAAAATTCGTATAATCCATCGAATACTGGACAATCCTCTCCTACGTTGACTGAAATAGAACCAGGGAAAACTAATAAAATTTCCTTTTTCCTTTTCACTTGGATCGTCAGAAAGACATTGAAACACACTTACATCTCTGCATCTGTTTGTTGTACTCTGACATATTGTCCGGTCTTATGGATCTTAAAAACCTGATGTATTCATCACTGTGAAATTTTGTCATTTCATCAGCAGTTGCCTTATGTGGACGCTAGAGATAAACCGATGCAAATATTCGTTTATGAAAATGTAAAAGACTCATTCTATAATTGCTGTATATTAAATCTTGTAGAAAATACGTACGTATATTTCCATCTTTCGATATAGGCCATAATTTAACAATAAATTGTGCGTCATCCTTATACGGTGCGGCTTCATGGGATGTCCTTGCCCATAATAATAGTTTCCTATGTCACCTTGGAGCAACAAAAAAAATTGTGGATTTGTTAAAGTTGATTTCAAAAAAGATCTAATTTTGACGAGTTATAATATTCCGAACTAAGTTGAACTAAGGGCTTCTGGGCTGTGTTTGGTACTCCCTGTTTTGAGAGTTAATATATCTACAGATACACAAGCAATTATAATAATAGACGAAAATACACCGAAAAGAAACATACGTTGAAATAAAGAGAAATTCTTTATTTCAACAAAATCTATGAGTTTTCTACAGAGTATTATTACTCTTATGTTTTAAAATAAATGGATAAGCCGAAAGATTCTCAAGTCAGGTACGGTCGTCCGTGAGCATGGCCGACCGTACCCGACGCTTGGCTTCATGTATTCCCCAAACTACGGTCGCGCGAAATATCACCCGAGATTTGTCGGCTTAACGCCATTAAAATCGTACAAAGTGCCAAAACGCGCGTTCGATCTTAATTTTTTTCTGGTACACAGTAAAGTCTATCGCATCTTAGTCCCCGCACGTCACGAAATAGTTACAATTGATCACAATTATTAAACAATGAATTATTGTGGTGTACGTGATCTCAAAGTGTCGTATCCGACACACACATTTCACATCATTCCTACGTGTAAGAGTTTTCGCGGGATCACCAATCGCATCGGATTATAATCTTGAAATAAATGTACTTACTGTCGTAATAATAACACACACGCTTTCTACTGTGCGGTTGAGTCGACATTTTCTTCGATGTTCACCGAATACTCGGCGAAAGAATCGTAGAAAATTGAACGATAAGCGCGGTGACTCTCGCAGCGCAGCAGCCAACTTGATTCAGAAACCACCGCTACAGAACTACGGACAGCGAGACAGCGTCAAGCGTCACGAGCGTCACTACGGTCACTACTGCCATTGGGAAGAAAATACGAAAGAGAGAGGTAGGCGTATGTGAGTTTAGGATTTGCGGTTGCTGCGGTCGCGCGAAGTCTACCTTACCGGCTGAATTGCGTTTACAGTGAGAACATGTTCTTCAAAGGTTTTATACGAGAAATGTTTAAAAAATATTCCGCAGAAATATTTAACCTTTTACAAAATCGATATTAAGAAATTTTTCGAAGATATAAAAGAAACCAATGGGACAATCTATCTCCAGAGAAAATCTCTTCGCAACATCGCACAATTCATCATTTTAAATGCCACGAAAACCGGAAACAAACAATGTCAAAACATCCGACTCGATACAAAAATGCTTGAAATATGGAAACCACTTTCAGTAAAGTTCGTTGAGAATGGTCGTTATGCTCACAATCAGCTTGGCTATTAATATTGATTGGCGATATTTTATAAACTGCATCACAGCGATTATCAGCAGTGTGGACAGAGAGAGGAGAGTAAGGAGAATGAAAACAATGAACGTTGATATATATAGGTATAGACAACGAATTCAGACGGACGAGCAAGCGCTCCTTCTCGCTTTCTCTAATGCGAGGTATAGGTTGGGGTACCCATGCCGTCTCTCTCTTGTTCTCAACTGTTACCGTCTCGCTTTTTCTAATGCGAGGTATAGGTTGGGGTACCCATGCCGTCTCTCTCGTCTTCTCAACTGTTGCTGTCCCGCTTTTTGTAATGCGAGGTATAGGTTGGGGTACCCATGCCGTCTCTCTCTTGTTCTCAACTGTTACCGTCTCGCTTTTTCTAATGCGAGGTATAGGTTGGGGTACTCATGCCGTCTCTCTCTCTTTCTCAACTGCTACTGGGGTACCCCATCGAGTCGACATGTATGATATCGACCCTCAGAACCTTAATAACCACATAATATAAGTTTAAATAATTGTAAATAATAGATTATTTTTTGTATTTGAATTATAAGCTAATAAATCATAAAAATTCGTTTCTTATCGACAAAAAAAATTGAAAAAAGAGTCTTTAAGACTCGATCCCAAGACCTTGTAGTGTCAAACTCCGACGCTGTCAACTCAGCTAACATCTTCTTTTTTTTTTTTTTTTTTTTTTTTGTAAAGTTATTTTATTTATATAAATGAAGGTGCCATACATATTGTGGTTAGCTTACGACTAGGGAAAACTTTAAAAACTAGGCGTATAAATTGTATTACAGTAAATGGAAGACTTTGGGATTTTTAATAGGAAGACTTTTCTGGAAGATTAAGGCTTTTCAGTTCTTCGAGGATGTCATTGTCTGTAAAATCACCGGCTATGCCTTTTGAAACAAGAGTCTTTGGTCGTAGTGCTTTGGGCGTCTATGTATAATATTGTGCTTTGTTTTCAGCGAGTACCGTTGTTATTCTGTTGTACGTGCTTAAAGACGTGGCGCGAATGGTAGCCTCGTTAGCACCGGTTTGACGGATGGTGAAGGTTCCTTTCTCTATTTGGTTTGTAAAGAGGGTGTTTATGACTGCCTTTATATTGGAAATGTTTACCAAATGTATCGGCGGAGGTTTGGATGACCCTTGCTGCGTTGTGCTCGGCCCAGCGGGGGGGTATTTCTATATACGTGCTGGAGCGTCGCAAGAGACGCTATGCACAGAATATTAAGTGGAATTAAATTTAGTAATAATATTCCAACTATACACGAACACACAAACACAGACATTCAAAAATGCATTCATTTGGAGGATTAAGAAATCGAACATTTTCAAAGGCTCATAATTCACAGGAAATTTCAACTTTTGGCTTGCAGCTGTTTTATTGCTGGGAAAGCCGATGAGTCGATCTCTGGCGACCAAATATTTTATTGCCAACAACCGTTAGGGTTTTTCCGCGAACCCGCCTCTCGAGACGCGTCGTACCGACCCGCGGGTGAGCTCAACCCTTGACCAATCCCATTTTTGTTTCGTATTGTCTAAAAAATATAGCCAATGATAATGTTCAATACTGTCGCTTGAAACATCGAGTCTAGAGACCACTCTACCCGATTTCACACAACACGTTCACTTTACCATTTGTAAACGATTACTATTGTTCGGGAATAAATTATTATTTGTTGTTTCCAAAGGTTCTGAATCCCAATTTTCTTCCTACATACGCGAAACCAGTTGTCGTCGATTAATTTTGACTCCAACATTTTTACCGTCGATTCCGTTGCATCATAGCACACAAGAATTTACGACTCTTGTGGTAATTCTCAAATGAATCACAAGATCGCTCGGTATCTACAATACATGTGCGTTCGTTTGCATCCATGTCATTATTTTCGCTGAGATTGTCGAAAATATTCACATTTGTTATGTCGCCTAATTGTGTAGCAGTTTTGGATATTTTTGACGTTTTTTTAGGGCTAACCCAGTCGTTGGATTCGGGTTGACTGTTATTATTATTTTCTTTGTTTTCATTGTTTTTTATGGGTCTACGGGCCGTTGCTAGATTTGGACTTACGTGGCGTGTGTGCACGTTGTCATTTCCGTAATCTTTTATGAAATTTTTGTATTCTTGGTCAAGTTTTTTATTGATATTGTATTTTGGTTGCTTTGTCCATTTTTTTGGTATTTTTTATTGTGATTATCTGTGCCTGTGGTGTCTATTTTTCTTTTGTTGGTCGCCATGTTTGTTATGGCACGGTCACTCGGAAAGCCTCCATAGGGAGGGTCCTGTATTATAATTAGTCAGCATTAACCATCCCAGATAGACAGCCATGATTTTCACGCTGTGCATACATGGGAAAATGAAAATTTTACAGCACATTGAATTCATGTTGTGATAACATGTAATGACCTCACTTAGTATTATTAATTGACAAAACATTTTGATTGCAATTTGACGTTTGCCGGTGTATCATATGTTTACAGCATGTCGAACTCATATGGCTGTTGTCAAAGTATCCGCAGCTGAAATCTGCGGTTTTAGCACCATATTGAAGTCATGTGTAAAAATTTGGACGTGGTTTCACTATGGCAGCATCAATTGATTCATGCATAGTGCTCGACATGAACACACTTTGGTTACATGGATGAATACATTTTAGAAGCTCATTTGGAACCATAGATTTGATATACATCGTGACGTAAATGTGTCGTTTCGAAATGCATCATCCGCTGACTACATCATGAAATCACAAGACGGACATTTCAAATTCTGCATTTAATATCGTCATATCGGCGCCATATGGCAGTCATGCAATGATTGTACATACATCCCATGAGCGCCATATAATGGCGATATGTATGTTACTCTGTGATGCATTCGACGGGGGCACTGTGTATGAATGCTGTTGCAAAACATACCTCGTAGATCTGAATTCTCCACTATCATATTATAGGTATACTAAATAAGAACTTGAATGAGGAAAATCACGGTGGCTCTGTGGATAGAGCGCTGAATTTTCGCGCAGAAGGACCCGGGTTCGAACCCCATAGACGACAAAAAATTTTCTGTGCCATGTTTCTCGCATTACCACTGGGGAAGGACTAGAGAGGTGTTACGTACTGGCCGACATTAGAGGCCCAGTCAATTTTCAAAATTCAGTCATGACCAAACGTCGGTTGCATATGTCCTCTAGTCGGTAAAAGGGCGCTCTGCGTAGTTACCCCCCTAGTACCGACATACCAGATAGTTCTGTCTGATAAGTAAATAGTACGACTTATCTCAATACTAGAGACGGTAGGGAAAACCCGGCCTATCACAAGAACTTTCCGACCCTCTCCTAAAGGAAAACCCAAACTCCACCCTAAACAAAAATCCCTTCCACCCAAAGCCAGAGCACATATAAAAAGACACGCTCTGACCAAAAAACGACACTCATAGATTTCGTCTTTTTAGACATATAGACTTCGTCTTTTTAGACTCATAGACAATTATTACACAACTCGAGTTCTCTCAGTCCTCAGTTAGAACAGTTTCTGTAAAACGTCCTGCACGACGTTCAGTTAAGTTAAACCGACACAAACTAAGAGTTACACCATAATCTTGAATCAACTTGAATAAACTCAATTGTTAACTGTTATTCATCGTGTTGTTCTTTTCAACTGCGCATAGCAGTGGTCGAATTTCATAAAGAACCTTCGAATCTCCGAATCTCCAAATTTCCGAATTTCCGCTCGATCAGAATATCTCATTCATTCTGATCAAACTGAGCGTACTCTTCGTAGTTCGCGCCGATAAAACTATATCGGCGGAGTCAACAGAACGGCGTGACCGTGCTGTTCCGAATCATCATCGAGGACGTAACAGAGGAACCGACCTGTACCGGCGGAGGTTTACTGTAATACCAAAGCAGTGAAAAATCAAAACAGAAATGACTAATTTTTTTTGGTCCCGTAAGCACAATAACTTCATCATGCCATGATCCCTACATGAGTTCCATTTGACTACTACAATATCGTCATGCCGTGACGCCCATATGAGTCCCATATGCATGTACTTATTTTTGTATTTTCGTGAGTCGATTTTGCTAGTGCTGATGAATTCACCGTATGAATACTCACGTGAAAGCAACTTTGCTTCATTTCGATATAATAGTGGGAATCATCATATGATACAAATATGATTTAAACGGGAGCACTCATAAGGGACTCATAGCCGTGTACCTTCCTATGCGTCATACAAGACGTACATATGATGCAAATATCAAGTAAATCTCTGTCTATCTGGGAAAATTTAAAAAGAGCTGAATTTTTCTCTTTTTTTTTCTAAACTTTGAAAGGAATTATAGTGAGTCGTTATGAGATCGACTAAATGGTGTTCACCGTAGCGCTGCTGCGCTGCCAGCTATAACATATCTTCTATTTGTTGAACAATTCTCTTAAGGTGTAATATCCGATACGGTTTAGATAACCCTTTGAAACATTTGATTGTTTTGTATGTCAAATGGAAAACAAAATCCGTTCCCAGTTTCACTAAAGTCGTTCAAATACTTACTGTTTTAGTTTCATTTTCGTTTTTTAAGGAGTTTCGACATGTTCGGAAGCCCCTACCTGGTCTCAAAAATTTTCATTGCTTCAAATTAAGATTTCTTTTAAACTATTCAAGATTTTTCGACGATTCTTTTTTAGTTTTGTTCCGAAAGACTTTATTGGTAATTCTGTGTAAGATTTCAGCGAATATTCGAAATAGAAAAATGTTGGGACCAATAGAAAGTCGAAAAACTTCGGTCCGAAAAACTAGACGAAGAAGGAAATAATAAAAAAAAAATGAAAAAAAGCAGGCAACATTTATCTATCTACACGAACAACGAAACAATAAAAAAAAAAATGAAAAAAAAGCAGGGGATTCGATCGTTCGTCTCTTAGAGTCGAGAACTCGAGAATTTAGAGACGACAGGGCGTTTACATTCTCGTAACGCCGCCCACGTGGGGTAGACAGTATCGGCGTGACGTCACAATCGACCGCCACGACACCAAGTGGCAGTTTCTGGCGGAGAAAACTTTGCTTCAAATTAGGGATAGGCATATTCCTTCTATAGTCGTCTGAATTCGTTGGTATATATGATGACTCGGGATAAAAGTGACGAGTGTCATTTTTACCAGCCAGTCTATACAGAAAAAACATAGTTTCATCCAACCTTTGCAACTGCGGCTCACCCATGGATATAGATCACCTCCTCTGGGTATGCCCTTCCTTTACAA